>OX442418.1:3981628-4213908 GCA_949361645.1 Spongilla lacustris
GTATGTCATGACTACTTACATGTACATGTATTTACAAGGACTATAAAGCCTTATACAGTAATACATGTACAACTGAAACCAGGCGTATTGCTGCTCATCATGAGACAAAAACACGAACCATCAACCATTCTGTAATGATTATTAAATCTCTTTATTTCAGATCTTGTATAGGAAGGCACAATTTGCATCATGAAATGTTTTCAGCCCTAGATATGAACTGATTACGAATATGTACCAATAGGTGCTTTGTACAATTCTTTCTACATCAAAGTTATCTGGAATTGGTTCTGATGTATGATTATACCTTATGAGTAATGCTGGCATAAGCTTCTAGTTCTGCTTGTCCAAGAATGTACTGCTGATAAAACTTGATTAATTTTTTCCACTCGATTTTGTTTTGGATTTTGTTTATACGATACCATAGAAGTGAAAGGTTGGTTGTCCAAAATTACAAATAGTTTACAAATGGTTTTTCTTACCACAAGTTTATATACACTAGCTCATGATTTTTTTTCACTTGGGGGGTATTGGAACATATGTTAGTAGGAATTTGAAGTGTTGTGAATACAATTAGCAAAACACCTGATCCCACTATTGCCATTGTTTTAATAATAGGAGTTATTACTACTTAGCTTTGATAATAATAGCCCACAACAGATTTGATCCCTTTTGGCCCTAGGTTGCAGTTGAACTATTTATTACATGTAAGCAGTTTGTATCAGTGTGGCCAGAAACTACCGAAATTTCTATATGAATGTAATTAATATCTATAAATTTATGAAATCTCGTCATTTATGCATCGTCATTTTTAATAATGTTTAATAATGTCTATTTGCTTCGGAAAGTGTGCACACACATGCATACTTTACCTTATTTAACAATTTGAATCATTACTACCCCACATTAAACTCAGTGGCTGTAAAATTGATGTATAATTTGAATCATTACTACCCCACATTAAACTCAGTGGCTGTAAAATTGATGTATATTATTCCACAGTGATGCCCTGATGTGTAGTAGAATTCTGTTCCTGAAATATACTGCTTATGCTATGATAATGGAGCAGCTTCAGTTACTGTTTTATTTCAAAATTTTGTCACTAAAAGGCACATGTCAAAGTTAGTGAACTGCAAATGAAAAGTGGGTTGTAAGTTCGTACATAAGTTTTACTATTCCAATGCAATGTAAGGAAATTCCCAGTATTTCACTAGCAGTGTGTGGGGCCTGGCTTTTTAAATTGTGTACAGGTGTGCACACCATAAAATGCACCACACACATAATGTATTTTGTGTACTTGAAATATGTTCCTGATAGAGGACAGTAAGTACTATTACTTGTATATGAAATCAATCTAATAAGTTCTTTTTAATTTTTTCTGTCGAGTTTGACAATACAGTGTGTACACTTGTGCAAACTTTAATACCATACATGGCAGACCTTAATTGTTACTATTAGCTCAAGCATTTAATGGCATAACATGTACATAAGATAGCCCTTGAAGATGCAGTATTCCCCCATTGAAACACTGAATGAGACTCTTTTCTTTGCATGTGCTAGCTGGCCTTTCGTTGTCATCAAACAGCAAATACTTACCCACATACACATGTACAAGACAGAATGAACTCCTTGCTCTGTCCTCTCAATGGCTCTTATTTATGGCCTGCCATGTTGTATTGCTTGTATACCTGTTTGCAGTCCCTGGCTGATTGCCCTGCCACGTTCTACAGCTTGTGAACCAGTGTGCATTACACTATTTTATGCGCTGGCAAGTCCTATAGTTTTTTAACCTGCTTGCAGTCCGTAGCTAACTGCCCTGCAACCTCTTACAGCTTGTGAACCTGTTTGCAGTTCCTAAGTGACTGCCCTGCCACGTCCTGGAGTTAAAAAAAAAACCTGTTTGCCGCATTCTTGAGTCAGCGCTGCGTTTTTAGCACCAACAGCAGGCCAATTGATTTCGTTAACACGCCATTTGGTAACCAAGTGCAAGTGGACACTGGGCGGGTCCTAAGAACCCTGGCCTCTCCCATTGAAATACAGACTCACTGTACCTTCCATATTTGTTTTTTTTTTTATGTCAAGTGCGTACAAATTTTTATTGCTTTTCTGGCCAAAATAACTATGAGTTTTAAGTACAGTTTTTAATGTTCTGTATTTCCCCATATTCTGCAAAGAACCATCTTTAAAATAATGGCTACAGGAATCCAACAACTGTTAAAGATATGAAGGTGTACACAAAGTGTGCACACCTGTACACACTGTACGTACAGTATGCACAAAGTGTGCACACGGGCGCAAATAGACATTAGATCTTAAATAATTAGAGATGAAACTGTGTGCAGGAGTGCCAGTTACATTGCATCCTTAAGTAGCAGAGCTTGGCTAGTGAGTATACTTAACAGTCTGTCACATCTGGTGGCAGTGGTGTGTCTGATTTACAAATTAACAGTAAATTACAGATGGAAGTACTATATGCCAATCCTTCCATCTCAAATTGCCAAATGATACACTACATTTTTGGTACATGTATACTTCATTAACATAAGCTCAGGGTATTTAAGGTAACCAACACAACAAAATGTTTACATAATGTTGACATTACATAACAAGAATGTTCATGATTGCATCATTATTAATGTTCATTATTACATCATTATTACATCATTATTACATCCTTATTACATCATTATGACATTACCCAAATCACTGTTAACAATTCTTGTCATACCTACTACCATGCTAGGGTAGTAACTGAGGCTTCAAAACATAAAAGTAGCAGCTGTCGAGTGAGAACATCATAATTAATGGCCTGAAGAGGGTTGTTTAGGAAAGCAAAAAGACTGAGATGAAGCCATTGAAGGCGATGGCTGATAAGAATTTAGTACATGTACTTGGTACATTACACAATGTTTCTTTTGCTTGTCATGTGCATCATTGAAACGTTCCCTAACTTATGTAAATAGACCGCTATTTTGAACAAGTATTAAGCAGGATTGTAGTGAAAGCCAAAGTAAATCTCACCCAACCTAAGCATAACTTTGTGTGCTGAATAGAGTTGTACACTGTTCCATGTATTGGTCAATCTGCACATTGTTACATCTCTGCCTCTATTGCTCAATGACAAATTTTCATCAATACATATGCAAAAAAGCAAACCTGAACGATTGAACAGCAATATTATAAGGAGATACATGTGTATATATAAATCCATGCAATGGAGCATTTAAAAACTTTCCAGAAGGTTAAGTTTGTATAGTCAGGTTAAGTTACATGTATGAGACACCTGTAGGCTGCCTTTACACCCCTGAAAGATAAGGGTAATTATCCATTTAAGAACCGGTGTCCCAATAAGAACTAGAAGGGGCGGGGGGGGGGGGGGGGGGGTAGGGTCTGTGTGTACCACGTAAGTTTTTAAAAGCGAAACAGCCAAAACCATGCAGCCTTGTTAGCTTCCTTCTCTCTCTTGTTTAACTTCTACTACGAGCGGGGGGGGGGGAGGTATTTGGGCGAAAACAACTGAAACCAGCCTTGTTGGCTTCGACCACTCGTTTGTTTATCCTCCACTTGGAGCTAAACATCATGGCCATATGGTAAGCTTACTACTCCAATACTGAGCCGGTGAGTTTCATGATTAGCGTACGCTTGTGTCATGAAAAGGGTGTTAATGTTGCCAATTGGTGTCATGAAGGAGCCTTAGTACACATTTATCGAGGCCCGTCGCTTTCAACAAGTCATTTCTGGCCCATGATAAAGCCCAGCTGGATACAGCTACGATTCTCTTACAGGAGGAAGCAGCTAGGGCGTTGATTGAGAAAGAACTAGAACAGACCGAGTCGTCCAGGTGTGGGAGACAGCCTATAAGAATGTTAAGGGTGAAGGGAGGGAGCCCCTGGCCCAGCTTATTGGCCTAGCCTCTAATGCCTTACTTGTTCTACCAGATCTACTGGTAAGGAGAACAACCAAAAAAAGAAGGAAAAAAAGGGAGTGACTGTCAGGAGGCGACTATCTCAAGGTGATACCATGTTTGATTGATCGAAGCTATCAAATGTGCTGAGGAATTGAAGACACTTAGGATGAATGACCAGTGAGGGTGCACCTCAGGAATGGGAAGGAGCTACATGTAGTATGGCCATCTCAGAATTGCATTGCCATGAAGTATAAGGTGGCTAGGTCTGTGCTACTGGTGTGTTCTAGGGAAGGATATTGAGCATAATATCGTGGAGTATGCTACCAACATGATGCCCATGGCTTGGGCCTAAAAATAATGTGGCTGAATGCAGGGGTTCAAGGCCACATACAGAAGGCTGGCTGGCCTTTTCAGCAGTTATCCAGAGCTTGCCAAAAATTTATAGGGCTGGAGGGATGAATGCTAATAAATATTTTACCATACTTGAGAAGGATGCTTGACTGCAGATGACCTAATAATAGATGAGCAGCACATGGTTGTCACTCTTCTAGGGTCCCAGGGCTTTTTATATATTACCTGCCAGTTTCTTGAGTCAGTTCATTAAAGTTATATTAGCAAGAGTAGAGTCATGGAAGCTCAGGATTATTTCAAAGGGAGTGACCTCCAGTATGCTTATTCTATTCCTAAGGATGTCATGGAGAACTACCAGTATGTAGACTGTGGAGGCTCCTATATAGATATGTCACTTAAAACCTGCATGATGTGTAGCCCCCTCCCACCAATATCTCTAACTTGCAATGTGTTACAACCCATCAATTGAAAATATGGCTGGAAGGTTAATAGTAGTTGTGTGCGTGTGCTTGCGTATGTATGCATCCGCATGCATCGATCTGCATCCACAGCAAAGTATCGATCATTGGTTGAGCTAGTAAGCGAGAAAAAAAACAGTTCATGTTATGAATCAAGTCTAACTATAGGCCATTAAATTAAATTGAAGTATGTTTGCCATCTAGAGTCCATTGGTTCTTATTAGGTCACACACACCCGACTCCCCCTTATCCCTAAGGGGTCCAAAACGGACAAACAATACCAGATGGAGACAAATGAATAGTTTACGAGTGTTCTTCGATGAATTTGGAAATGAGTTTCAAAAGAAATCATATCAAACTTCGGTGTGTGGAGAGGGCTGTGATTTCTGAAAGTAAATGTGGTTCTTACATGGATTTTTACCTATCTACATCATTGGCTAATGAACCATGAGTTTTAATAACTCACCATTACATAATTATTTAATTGCTAATAATGGACTAATTAGCTATGCTTACTAAAGAGTCATCAACCATGAAGGTCACTTACCATTACATAATTATTTAATTGCTAATAATGGACTAATGAGCTATGCTTACTAAAGAGTCATCAACCATGAAGGTCACTGTGCTAGCAAAGTACTAGAAAGAATCACTAAAATCTGTGGAACATACATGTATTATCCATGCTCATTTGTCTTATTAATACTGGCAATTCTTATTTTGAATAATAAAGTATAATGATTTGTCTACACAAAAAAAATTGTTCACTAATTATTACTATCATTTTACTTATGTACATGTTAAACACAAATGTCAATATTTAACTAGTAAACTATGTAGCTATGTATGAGTCAATTTTTATTAATTATTATTTATTTATCGTATTCACTCAAATACAAACTGCGCTTTGTACTAAAGGCTGAATTGGAACATGCACTGTTATTTTGATACACATGTACATGTAGCTACAAAACATTTCTGTAACACGTACTGCAAATCTAAACCTTTAACATTATGTCATCACCTACCATACATACATGTGGACATACATAGCAAATTTCATAAGGATTTTATTTTACTCCTTGTCCACAAAGTCATTAAAAAAGTCCAGTAACCGACACCTAATTTTCGAGTTGAACCAGCAATTTAAACGAAACAACCCCATCAAGAGTTGTATAAAGGATACCCCAATGAAGTGCAAATGTTGCGGATATTTGGTACGAAGCTATGATTTAATATATTGCACAAAACACACAGTATTTATGGCACTTGGTTGCAAAAATCAGCAGCTGCTAAACCTTCTCAAAGCTAGTCACGGCCCCAGGACCAGTTAGCAGCAACAGATGGATTGCATCACCATTATGCTTTCTTTAGCATATCAGGAGGTACTCCGTCGGCTACTGCTAACCTGGTCTTCAGTGTTGTCCCCACAAGTCTCCTGGAGAAGCTACCAGTCTTCCCAGTGTGGCTAAATCTCCATTAAGATAGCACACAAACTAACATAATGGATGTATACATATTGCCGATACATACACGCACAAACACAAACAAGTAACCCAATTATATTCATTTTTGGTGGTGTAGCTAAGGCAGCATATGGTGAAGTTGCACTCTAGATGGCTCTTAGATTTGGATGAGCCAGTCTTCCCAGTTGGCTGCATGTTTCGTTAAGATAGCATACAAACTTACATAATTATAAACGCACTATTGCTACCACACATATACACAAATGTACACATATGTACCAATAGACAGACGCACACAAAAAAAACACATACAAACACAAACTGATCAGCAATTTTACAAACCCAGTTTCCAAGTTAATTCAATTAAAACTGGACCTCATGTTTATGCTCTCATAATTTTATGTACATGTATAGGCAATTCAATGTAGACAATGTCCCAAACTCATCCAAAGCACTCAGGGTACAGAAGGATATTTTAAATCTTCATTTGTGACTAGCATTGTGGTAGCACAACTAGTAAACCAGTGATAGTAATTGTTGGGGGTGTAACTAATGCAGCATATGGTGAAGTTCAAATGGTATGCACCAACAATCTAGATGCAAGGATGATAAATGAATGCAGTCTTAGTGCATGTAGCAAATAATGTGTTAGAGCTATTTAGTAACAGTAGTCTATAGGACTGTAAATTACACATACAAGCATATTAAAAGCTACAATAGTCAAGGACAATAACTGCTCTCACAATGGACCTGGTCAAGGTGAGGATAAGTTTGCTGCTCTTAGATTTGGATGAGCCAATGGCAAGCTAGGTCAGTAGATGAAAAGATGTGCCCCTAGCCTACTTCCCCCAATTCCCATAGGTCTCGACAGCCTAGCTCACTACATTTGGGATCATTAGCCCTATGTTTGTGGGGTTCTGCTGCTTGAGCTGTGGTGTCTGATGTGGTGCATGCTAGACGCAACAGAGAGAGGTGATGACACAGTAAAATCAAAAGCAGCAAATCTGCCAGCAATCTTAATAAACATTGTGAAGCCTTATACATGTGCATCTACATGTATTGAAACCACAAACAAATTAATTCCCAGTTCAGTTGTAATTGAACCATCATGGTACATGTACCTGTAACTGGGTTTGTACACCACAGCATACATTCATGCAAATGTATTGATCAGTCAGTCAATCGACGGTTGTGTGTGTGTGTGTGCATGCATGTACATGTACATGTATATGGGTTTGTGTGCTATCTTAATGGAGCATGCAGCCACACTGGGAAGACTGGTAGCTTCTGCAGTGGACTTGAGGGGCAACACTGAAGACCCACTTAGCAGTAGCGGATGAATTACCTCGTAATCCAGTCTGCTGCCACAGCAAATGGATTATGATATCCAAAGATATTTCGACTTTAAGAAGGACCATGCATTTTTATGTTTCAGTGCAGATCGTAATACATGTAGCATGATATTTATATACATGTACATATGTACATGTAAGAACCTTTCTGCAAGCATGGCCCTATACGCAAGTGGATTTTTGTACTGCTTTTACAGAATGGCTCAACCTTATGAAGCTAGTTTATGTGTTCTAGTTGGGATCTAGTTACATGTATATGTATACCAATTTTAGCATGGTTATTACTAAAGTACCTTCCATGCCATTGTGTGCTGTGCATGCAAGTGCATGCTTGGGAAGTATATTACAAGCCTGCTATTGTGTACCATTTTAATGCAATGAATAAAATACAAACAACTAATTTGTCTGAATGATAAAATCGTACATGTACATGTGTACTTCATATTATCAATGTACGGGCTATACCAAATTTCATTACACCAGTGCTAGGCTTTAGAGTTGTATAGAAGAGATTAAATATTAATTTGCATAGCAGAAGGTGGTACATGTATAAATAATTACTTTAATTGAGGTGCTACATGTACTACATGCCTTACCCATCACTTTGATCTTTCTTCCACAGAATTGCTCGATGCCCTATAGGCAACATAGCATCAGTTCTTTACAAGGAATTCATAAAGAACCAGTTGTGCAAGAGGCAAATGATGCTGAAGGTGTTCCCTCCACGGGGAAAAAAAACCGACGCAATCACGTGCGAAAAATGGCCATAAACGCGTCAAATCGCGCGGTCTTCAAAACCCCGTATCTCCTTGATTGTGCAATATAGTGGAGGCGCATTTTGCGTATGCACAAAGCGGTCCTGTGACTATAGAATGGTTTAATTTGCGATGCATCGTTCCGAAGATATTCACATTCAAACAAGAGACAAGATTTCGCGGGGTTTTGGATGAAGCCCGCAAAATCTTGCCTCTTACTTGAATGTAACTTTTAATTAATTGTAAGCTGCTTTGTAAACCGCAGAATAACATTATGAAATTCTATTGACTTTCTACTAGTTGTTTAGCCTCCCAAAGATGTCACTGATTACCATGGCTTTGTGGAATGAAGAGCCAAAGTCTAAGGGTGCAGCTAGTAGAGCGAAGGTTCTTCTTGCCTCCTCACCCCAATTGCAGTTTGATTCTACTTCTAGAGGCACACACACCCAGCCTAGTTCAGCAGGTTTAGGATCATTGGATGTGTGCTTTCTCCTTTCTGCAGCTTCAGCAGCAGCACCCACCCTCCTACTTGCCTCAGCCAAAATAGCAGGGGTAAGAGGAGATGTGACCGTGATGTCAAAGGTAGCTGGCTTGCCTTGTGCCCAGTCCCTCACTAGCACATCAGCTGGGTGAGTGTGATCAAGTCCTGGAGTGAGGCCACTTCCAGCTTTTTATCTTTCTACCAGGTGAGCTTGGTGGCAGAAGTTCAGGAAGACATCACACAACCTATTGTGGCGTATAACAACATCACCCCTGCAGGTACATGTACATGTGTACATGTAGCTACGTGATGGCCCAGAGGGTCCAGTGCCACATCAGGGCAAATAGCACATGAAGAGCCTCTGGAAGTGTCCAAGCCCAACCACCACGTCATCGCTATCTGCAGCTCATTGGGATCTAAATGTAGCCCAAGACCTACAGAAGGCACAACTGAGAGTCAAGAGGCTGCATGGGGTGCAGATGTAGAGAGAAGACATGCCATGCCTGTGTCAGTTGCAGCTCCAATTATAGGCCCAAAGGAGTGGACATCCAACCTCTGAGACAAAATTCTCTGTGTTCTACTAGTTAATGTTCAAATCAAACTTGAAAACGCTAGAACACCAATTTAAATGAACTTTGACTTTTAATAACTCACTATGGCATAATCACATGAATTATAAATGGTGTTTCCTACATTATTTAATAATGGACCAATTAGCTATGCTTATTATAAACAACAGATTCAATAAAAATAACTTTAATACCTTAAATGACTATAGAACTTAGTAACTTGGAGTCAATTACACTGCACATTCATATCCTGTGCTATTTATTATTATCAGATCTTAATCTTGAATAATTTTGATCATAGAGGGTTTTGCATATGTTGATTTATTATCAGGATTTTGATACAATTTCTTAACCTGCACTTAGCATATATTAAATACAATAATATTGTCCATACAATGAATTTGCCTAACAGCGGTAATGTATACTGATGAAAACAAGTGGTTAATAAATTTCAATCAATAGTTATACTGATTTAAAAGTGTTGCGTTCATTTGTGGACACCCGGTATATGTATAGTAGCTGCACACTTTACTTGGCAGCCAGGACGTTGGCTAGGCCCTAGAGTTAGAAGGTCAAGGTAAGGACCTGCCCTGGCTGAATAGGCATGGCAGCAAGTAAGAAATACACAGGGAGGTACAAAGGTGACCCTAATGGGGCCCGGAAGGACTATATAGCCCTGGGGCCCGTGCCAGCTCTCGACGGCCCAGGACGTTGGCCCAGGCTTGGGTCCTCGAGTTAGAAGGTCAAGGTAGGGATCTGCCCTGGCTACATTTAGTATGAATAGGCATGGCAGCAAGCAAGAAATACACAGAGGGGTACAAAGGTGATGCAGGGGTGGAGGGTGGGTGATGCAAACAGACAAGCTCTCCTGAAGCACTGGGGAGTGCTGGGAGGCTGCACGAATATAATCTCACAAGCTGGACATGGCACACAAAGGGTTACAATAGGGAGGATGAGGCTCATGCCCGCTTAAGGCCATGAGCCTGTGTAACCGCAAGCATCTACCCTCCGATGCTGACAGATAGGGAATTACTAGAGCCCCATTAAACTCTGTTTAGCTCCCTAACCAGTACCTGTACTACATCATGTGTAGAGCAAGCTTGTACATCCCTACAATTGCCCATGGTCCCAGTGGTATAATATTGTATATTGTGATGGTGGCTTGGCATGCAGGTCACCCAGTTGGTGGCCAGCACCACCATCTGGTGCCTGTCTTTTCCCACATGACCTAACAAGCCACACATGGCCTGGACACAGGGATTCCAAGCTGGTCTCTTGCATCACCTACTCCCCATGGCCAACAGGTCAGGGGCTGCGGGGTCACAGCTCTGGGGGTTCTTGTCCTGGCTCCCTATTCTCGCCAATCAGTCAAATGGGTGCATTGGGGGGTCTGATCTCAGCTACGCAGCTGAGAAGCTTAGGGGTTGGGTGTGTACACAGGGAAGATACTAGGCATGGGAACTAAAAAATACATTTAATGACATGATTATGAAACCATACAACTAAACCAACACTAAAAACATGTGCAGTGAAATTTACCAACTGTAGTGTTGTACATATGTACAAGTGGTCCAATGTACCACACAGAGAAGTACGATATAAATGAGTGCACAAAATATGGCAATTTATGATTATTAAGACATTATACACGATTAATATTGGAAACATGTGCAGTGATACTTACCCCTGTAGTGTTGTACATGTAGTCCATAGCACACATAATAGAAGAGAAGGAAGATATAAATGAGTATGTAAGAAATGACATCATCATTAAATTATACACATACTCATACAACACTGGGACCATGTGCAGTGATACTTACCTCCTGTAGTGTTGTACATGTAGTCCATAGCACACATAATAGAAGAGAAGGAAGATATAAATGAGTGTGCAAGAAATGACATCATCAATACATTATGCACATACCAGAGCAACACTGGGAACATGTGCAGAATTAATGACCCAAGCACAACATGTCAATCATGTTCATGTGGGAACTGTCCAACATGCACTAGCTGCATACCCACATAAACTATATCTAGCTGTATTAGCTGACAGAAATGATAGTGTCAGTAGTGAGGAGGTTTTTATATCATTAATAGCTTGGTATTCAGCTGTGTTGAGTATATATCATAAGAAAGTATTACCTAAAGCTAAATACAATGGTAATTACAAGAAAACCATTTACATGTACATGTGTACATACATGTATATCACATTATTGTAAACATGTGGCACAAAAAAGCATACCTACTCTATATTTTACACTATTAGCATAGGCTCCAGCCTGGACAAGAATAGTGATGGCTGAGGGGTGCCCATGTTTTGCTGCAAAGTGAAGTGGTGTAGCTTCAGCCTACATACAATAACAGACATGACATTCAGTGATGTACTGAATGGAATGTGTTATTAACGGGATGATATAAATGTGTGAAAAAACGTGCATATTCTTAAACACTACAGCTACATACAACTAACATGTGCAGTGATATACATGTAGTCCATAGCACGTAAAGATATAAATGAGTGTGCAAAAAATGACATCATCATTAAATTATACACATCCTCATACAACACTGGGAACATGTGCAGTGATACTTACATCCTGTAGTGTTGTACATGTAGTCCATAGCATACATAATAGAAGAGAAGGAAGATATAAATGAGTGTGCAAGAAATAACATAATCATTAAATTATATACATGTACACACACTCATACACCACTGCAAACATGTGCAGTGATACTTACATCCTGTAGTGTTGTACATGTAGTCCATAGCATACATAATAGAAGAGAAGAAAGATATAAATGAGTGTGCAAGAAATAACATCATCATTAAATCATACACATACTTATACAACACTGGGAACATGTGCAGTGATACTTACCCCCTGTAGTGTTGTACATGTAGTCCATAGCACACATAATAGAAGAGAAGGAAGATATAAATGAGTGTGCAGGAAATGACATCATCATTAAATTATACACATACTCATACAACACTGGGAACATGTGCAGTGATACTTACCAGCTATAGTGTTGTACATGTAGTCCATAGCACACATAATAGAAGAGAAGGAAGATATAAATGAGGGTGCAAGAAATGACATCATCATTAAATTATACACATACTCATACAACACTGGGAACATGTGCAGTGATACTTACATCCTGTAGTGTTGTACATGTAGTCCATAGCACACATAATAGAAGAGACAGAAAATATAAATGAGTGTACAAGAAATGACATCATCATTAATACGCATACTCATACAACACTGGGAACATGTGCAGTGATACTTACCCACTGTAGTGTTGTACATGTAGTCCATAGCACACATAATAGAAGAGAAGGAAAATATAAATGAGTGTGCAAGAAATGACAACATCATTAATACGCATACTCATACAACACTGGGAACATGTGCAGTGATACTTACCCACTGTAGTGTTGTACATGTAGTCCATAGCACACATAATAGAAGAGATAGAAGATATAAATGAGTGTGCAAGAAATGACATCATCATTAAATTATACACACACTCATATAACACTGGGAACATGTGCAGTGATACATGTACTTACCCACTGTAGCATTGTACATGTACATGTAGTCCATAGCATACATAATAGAAGAGAAGGAAGATATAAATGAGTGTGCAAAAAATGACATTGTCATTAAATTATACACATACTCATACAACACTGGGACCATGTGCAGTGATACATGTACTTACCCACTGTAGCATTGTACATGTACATGTAGTCCATAGCATACATAATAGAAGAGAAGGAAGATATAAAGGAGTGTGCAAGAAATGACATCATCATTAAATTATACACATACTCATACAACACTGGGAACATGTGCAGTGATACATGTACTTACCCACTGTAGCATTGTACATGTACATGTAGTCCATAGCATACATAATAGAAGAGAAGGAAGATATAAAGGAGTGTGCAAGAAATGACATCATCATTAAATTATACACATACATGTACTCATACAACACTGGGAACATGTGCAGTGATACTTTCCAGCTGAAGTGTTATACATGTACATGTAGTCCATAGCACACATAGAAGGAAGGTTTTTATAGGGGCAAACAATGACATCACATTCTCAATATAATATTTACTGTATATGTACATGCTTTATTGTACTTCAGAGATTTCCCAGTTACATTATTCATGGGATACATTCTGTCCTAGGCTTACATACATGTACCGTAATATTTGATTACTTACATGTAGGGCTTGGGCTTGCACGCTAAGCCTATAACATGACTATGGCTCAGCTGATCCCACTATCTACAACTTAACTGACCCATTTAGTTGAACCATTAAACATTTGCTATTACCCCCACCCCCCCTCCCCCCACCCCCCAGTCTTTACCAGTAATCTTTGTTTATACACATGTAGACTATAAATGAATTTAGGGGAAATTAATCGTGCAATCTTTACAAGATCATTTCAGAATATGTCCAGCAGACATCTTAGTTACCAATTGGGAACTGCCTTTGACATTACTGATCATTTCATCTCCCGCTTAATATGTTGGAAGTGGTCAGGTAATAGGGTGTTTGAGCTAAGGCAGCTGAGCAGAAGAAACATTCAGAAAATGATTCCATGTGTGCTGAGTAGGACTGGTCACTGGTGACAGTGGAGAACTATGGGGCCTGGGACCCAGAGGAACTAAGGGCCTTGTCATAGGTGGCTTCTCGTTTAGCCATTTGTGATAACACTTCCAAATCAAAAGTGGTAATGTAGGGGGGGGGGGGGGAGGGGGGATAGATATATAGTATACATGTAGGCTTGTCAAGGGGTGCTGATATATATACATATATTGTCCTGGAGGTGGGGGGGAGGGAAGGGGTTATTACCACCTGTAGGGGTGTATGTTTAAATAATGGAATACATGTAATATCACGAATATCATTAACTATATGTAGATGTTATGCGTATAAATGAAAACTTATACAAAGCATACCACCTGCCCACATGTCGGCTGTGTTTTCATTTTGTATCAGAGACATGCACATATCTAAACAGGTGCCACCACATACAGCAGTAGTGCACAGTGAAGCTAACCACTACTTATAAGTAATGTGCAAACCTCTCCAACTGCATTCACATCAACACCATTGGATATCAGACGTTTGATGGTCTCTATCTTTCTATTTGCACATGCTTCACAAAGCTGTGGGGATCAGGAAAAGAAATACATGTAGCTCAAATATCTGAATCCTTGTATGATCATAGTTTTTTGTTATATCTTATATTGTATTTTACATGTAAATGAAAACTTTGGTTTTGTTGATATTTGCAAGCACTAGTGTGACATACACATACTTTTTTGGCCTATTTTGTCGAACTCACTTTAGGGAAAATTAGTACCAATTGGGCTGTTCCAATATTTAACTATACACCCCTACAAATGGCAAATGTACCCCCCTCCCCCCCCCCTCCCCCCCCCCCTCCCCCCTCCCCTCCCCCCCCCCCCCCCCCCCCCCGGGACAAACAAACGAGGAAAATAACTGTACAAGAACCAGGCTATCTGCCAACACGGAATCCATTGTGACCTTGTGACCTCCTAATCGTTCCAAATAACCTCGTAATCATTCCAAATTACTCTTATAGCGTATCAAATAAGACACCTCTTGTTTCACAACGCTGGACAAACGCCATTTTTAGCCTCTCAATTTGGCCACACGGCCGGCTGACAACTTGCCAGGCATGCGCTTTTTATACTGCAACTCCATCTTTAAGTAGTTCTATCAAAACACTCATAAATCAACATTATCACAGCCCTGTATTATCAGAATTAAATTGTTTATAGCATGACGGAAAGCTGGTTAAGTGTGCTGTATTAATAAATACCGGGTCAGGCATCACTTTGCTTTGTTAAGACATGTGGAAAGAAATTCAACAATCCCCAAAGAAATTAAATGCTCTGGTTCACTCAGTTGTGGCTGCCAATGGAGACAAGTTAGAGTTGGTATGGCAAGGTGAAATATACATGTATGTAATAGGAAGTGTGCAATGTCGCCTTGTTACCCCTCCCCTCGTTATGATGTTGAATTGCATGAAAGTCCACCTTTTTTACAATAAAGAGTTGTAAATGTATAGCTCTGAGCTGACATGGATCACAAATGCCAAGTCGGCAAGTTCCCCATAGTGAGCAGGGGGAGAGAAAAAGCTGCCTTTGGAAACTTGACAATGTGTATTAAAGTAGCAGAGGCCAAAAGGGGTAAAGGTTAATGGAGAATGGTCTATTCAAATTGTAAAGACTTGTTATTATAGTCGGAACCATAAACGTTGACGTAGGCCTATTCATGATCACTTAGACCCAAACTAGCGTTCTCTTATACATGTATGTACATCACTATTATCACTATTAAGTCTTATTATAATATGTAAGGAAAAAAGTTATACATCCACAGAAGGTATCTTGCATTCTAAGGTAGCAGGATTTATAGATTCACACTCACACCTATAATGAAGAGGAACAACTACAATGTGGAATTGTGATGGACGGCCACATACCACAATGAGCCAAAACCAACCAGCAGCCCCTACCTACACCACCTGTGATCAGTGTTCCTCCCCTCCATGTCCCACAACCTATTGCAGCCTTCCCTATACGTCCTATGGTCGTTTCGAACATCAAGGAAGGCAAAACCACCAGTGTTATGTGAAATCCATTTCTCTACCAGATGCCATTTTTCTTTGTGTGAGGACACATTTAAAAGGTAACAATGTAGTGCCCCCTGTAGCAATGTGACGGATGTCTGGCCTTTTAATGCGAACAATGCCTCTCTCCCTCGAGCCAGACTAATATCCAGCTCCCCAAGGACACTGAGGTCTGGGTCTGTCACACAAAAATTGATCTTGGTAATACATGTACATGTAAGTCCTCTGCAAAATATGATCCAGGTACAATTATTTTTGATAACAGTTTGTTTTGACACAAAAAACGTATGCATGGATTGGCTTGGATAATGAGATATATGCACACATGTTGTATTCATGTATTTGCAGAAAATGGAGGTTTTTTAATCTTGCATGCTGTTTTCCATCTGGATCAATTATATGCATGCACACTTTTTGTCCCAACAGAGGAGAACTACAACTGGTAAAATGGAGCTGCATTAGCATAGATTGTTACTCTAGGGATTGTATAATATATTCATCAAAATAAACTGTTATCAAAGAGAATTTGTACCCGGATCACTTTTTGCAGGGGAGGAGCACTGGATAGATGAGGATTTTGTTGTCTGAAAGTGGACATGAGGAACAAAAGAGTCATCGATAAGTGTCACATTTTCCACAGAGCTACTATCATGGGTGTCATGGTGCTATGGGGACCCATCATCTGCCATGACACTGACCCTCTTGGCAGGATTAGCTCTGAGTCTGTAGTGAAGCAATGTGACCCCTAGGTAGGTCCCCTGCTGTTTCCATTGGTAATCCAGAAGTTGCTAACCAGCCAGGACAGAGATGAAGAGTGTGCTGACCTCCTTCAAGCCTGGTACTACAGTGTAATAACCAGGCTCAAAGAGTTGTCATGCCCAACAGCAAATTGCTGAACTAAGATGGATCAGCAACTTAAAAATTGCAACTCCACACATATTATAGTGCAGGTACATGTAACCATGATGCTACGATAAATTCTTCCCAGAAGAGAAATGGGCCGCCCAAATCCATAATTATACATACTAAAATGGTAATACATTGACAAGTGTGTATTATTATTTTTTGTTATGTAAAGTGAAAAAGTTGCAAAGCTGCTGGGGTGAAGCCTCAGACCCCTAGGGGGAACTTAAGGAACCCTCCCCGCCTTTGCCTAATTTATATAATTGTATTTATCAATTAATAAATTAGCCCACCCACTTTAATAAACTTATCTACACCCTTACATAACAGTGACAGACTTATTAGGCAGAGCCAAGTGTGAACGGGGTTAACCAACTGAGCAGCGACAAGGCACAATTTCAGTAACCTGTTTGAACTGAAGTACGACCCTCCCACATCAGATGATTTGCCCAACTCCTGTGACATTAGTAAAGTATTTATATAAGAGCTACAGTGGAAACCATCACACTTGCTCCTATAATTTTTTTGTACTGTTATTTTGTTCACTTGAATATATTTCAATAACAATGAGATCAAATGGAAATCTGACAACGCAGGTATAGTGTACAACTATTTTTCAATATATACTGAAAGTTAAAAAGCATCACGTGACTATTTACTTTTGTTACTAACACTTGTTGTGACCCAAGTACAAAAAAAATTGTGAGCATAATTCCTCCTCCTGTAGGCAATAGATCTTGACCATATTCGCAATGCATCTAAAGAACAAGCATTAGCAACCTTTGGCCGAGTCGGTTTTTAAGTCCGGTAAATAGTTACGGTATTATCGAGCTAGGTATGCGTTTTTAGCTCGTAAAAGCTTAGCGATGCTATTTCGTAGTACGCTCTCACTGGACTGCTATATTTCGCTTCCAAGTCGTCACATGTTAGATCTATCGCGAAATCGTACTTGGGAGGCAATAGACCCTTCTTTGCCGTTAAAAAAGTGCCATCAGAGCTGAGTACCTGAAAACCTCCGCCATATCGCGATGAATTACATTTGAAACGTCATCATTGCATCATTTTGTATCGTGAATATATTTATAATGTGACTGGATGCAAGGGATTGTGAAAATGGTTCTTAACCTAGCGATGCTGCATCTTGCAGCCAAACACGGCGAACGTTTAGTAAATCAGTAGCATCAAATTGGGAAGCTTTATGGACCATCAAGACATTCGCCAAGGCTAGCGTTCTATCACCCAAAGCTTCGAATCCTAGATGGCAGCTTCCAAATAGCTAATTGGGTACGCTTCCCTTCCAGCTTTAGAGTTGCCTCTTGCTTTTTGACGTTTCTTGTAACCTGCCCAATTTGATGCTATATTATCTCTGCCGATACGTCACATTATAAATATATTCACGATACAAAATGATGCAATGATGACGTTTCAAATGTAATTCATCGCGATATGGCGGAGGTTTTCAGGTACTCAGCTCTGATGGCACTTTTTTAACGGCAAAGAAGGGTCTATTGCCTCCCAAGTACGATTTCGCGATAGATCTAACATGTGACGACTCGGAAGCGAAATATAGCAGTCCAGTGAGAGCGTACTACGAAATAGCATCGCTAAGCTTTTACGAGCTAAAAACGCATATCTAGCTCGATAATACCGTAACTATTTACCGGACTTAAAAACCGACTCGGCCAAAGGTTGCTAATGCTTGTTCTTTAGATATATTGCGAATATGGTCAAGATCTATTGCCTACAGGAGGAGGAATTATGCTCACAATTTTTTTTGTACTGGGGTCACAACAAGTGTTAATAACAAAAGTAAATAGTCACGTGATGCTTTTTAACTTTCAGTATATATTGAAAAATAGTTGTACACTATACCTGCCTTGTCAGATTTTCATTTGATCTCATTGTTATTGAAATATATTCAAGTGAACAAAATAACAGTACAAAAAAATTATAGGAGCAAGTGTGATGGTTTCCACTGTAGTTTAGGAGCTTTTATACAGTGGTTTGTATCAGGTAGAATGCAAGAGTATCAATTGCCCTACCCCTACTAGATGACCAGCCCATATACAGTGACCAGCATATCAGCCAATGCGACACACACAGCTCTCCAGGAGGAGGGCGACTTGATGATCCTTAGTACAGTTTAAACTAACAGTGACTGACATATGGGGTGGGGCAAGTGAATGGTATTGGCTCAGGATTACGGACATAGGTTGTAAGCTAGACCTTAGCAGTATTGTGCTGGCAGACTGTACAGAGGACTGGATGGTTAAGGCACAATCACCCCTTCCCATCCACCAGTGATTCAAGGGAAATCAGGGGCAAAAGCTGTTGCCATGCAGTGCTTACTAGCTATGGTTTGGTAATAAAACTAGACCCACATGCAATTGATTTTAAGTTTAGCTTATTAAAAAAAACCACCCAATGAATTGGATAATACTTTGACGATGCTTTATGAGCATCCAATATACATGCATCTTATGATCACTACATTTCAAAATGCGATCCTAAAACACCACCGTTTTGACCAAAATTGATTACGAAAAGTATCTAGGAAGTAAGGAGATTAAAGCTGAATACAAAAAACAATCAGGTATATTAACCCTCCTACTGCGGAAGGCATATATATATGCCCAATAATTGCTCTCGCGTAATGCGACGGGCATATACAGGGTGTCTACGAAAGAACGCAACGCTTTTGAACAGGAATAACTTTTGATAGGATTAAGAAAAAAATCTCATATTTTGAAACTAAGTTGCTCCGTTTCCTCAAATTTTTTTCCATCCTTTTAATTAATACATTATTAATCATGCCAATTAATTTTAATAAGCACAATAGATTAGCTGATTTTGAAAGTTTGTATGTGTTCATGTATCGATTGTGAAGCTTCGCTCAAAATGTTGGATTTTTTTCACATTCACAACTAAAGCAGCAACCCTCTACCTATTTCTTATCGCGTACGCATGCGCGCACGACCTCGTCCTAAGACTTAATTCTGTGATAAATTACCAATCTCAATCACGTGATACAAATTCGGAGGCGGGTCTTATTATTTTAATGCAATGCCCCACCTCCTTCGTGGGTGTTGCTTACAAGCAACACCCACGAAGGAGGTGGGGAGGTGGGGCATTGCATAACACATGTTAATTAGCACTGACAAGTCAGTGCTAATTAACATGTTTACATCCGTGTAGTGCGCACCAATTGGCACTATCGTACAGACAGGCACTGAAATGAGCGGCAGGTATTTTGGGTTGATATGAATTTGACATGTAATGCCATGTGAGTTAGGAAACGGAGAGGCACACGTTAAACTTAAAGCGCAAGTTATTACACAGTACACGCAAAAATGAGCTGGTTGGTAGACTATCGATCAAATTCTTAGGTTTCTGACTAATGTCTCAAGCCTGCAGCAAGGTTTTAGATAAGTTATTATATTTTATTCTTTTAAAGAGAAGGCATCCCACATCAATTTTTTTTAACGACTTAGACAAGCCACTGCATGATGGTTTCATTTTCATTGTATTACTTTGCAAGCCTGTTAGCTGGGTAGGGTTGATTTATGTGAGTTCATTTCATGGCATTCAGTAATGAAATTTTTGGATGATTAGGATGACTTGGTTTTTTTTTTTTTTTTTGTTGTTGCACACATGATCCTATTAGCTGGTTTTCAAATCATGTCTGTGTGTACATAAATATTGGTGGATGCTTTGGTTTAGAATAGACTCTTGTTATGTACCTTTAAAAAGGTAGTTTGATGTAATATTTGCTTAGAAACCTTATGAGGGTGTAATTTTTAATAATGTTGCAAGCTTTTGTGTATAAAAATAGAAAATGATTATGGTACTTGGAATTTGCAATAGCATCCTTTGACATTAAGTTGCCAGCGCAATATGGACTATGATAGGGAAGAATTTTATTTAAGAGGATCATAGTGTATATTAAAGAATGTGCTTGGAAAACCTGTGAACTTTTAGCTGTGCCCATTGTCTCTTTGAAAGTAAGGTTAAGGTACATGTAATCTGTGTTTAAAAATACACCTGCGGGTTTTAGATGTTGGAGAATGTTGCTTTTTTTTTTTTAAAGAAAGGTGTGCTTTGCATCATTGTTTAAAATTCTTGCTATTCTATATGTGCTGGTTGGTAGACTATCGATCAAATTCTTTGGTTTCTGACTCATGTTTCAAACCTCCAACAAGGTTTTGGATAAGTTGTAAGAGAAGGTATCTAATATCAATTTTTTTTTGAACGACTTAGACAATCCACTAATAGTGGAATTGTCAATGTATTACTTTGCAAGTCTGTTGGCTAGTTACCATATCATGGTGTGCTTAAGTATTGGTAGGGTTGATTTATGTGATTTCATGGCATTCAGTAATGTCTGCTTGCAACAAGTTGTGATTTTATATAGCTATTTCTGCACCATAATGTGTGCTAACTGCTGTTTATGGATATAGACCCTCTGCTTTAAGAGTTCCTTCATGCAGAGTGCGCTTAAATATCTAATTTTGCAACCCATTAGATGATTGAGTAGAGATGAATCCAACAATCTTTTTTTAAAACACCTAAGAAGACTGCTGTTTTTAAGATAGGTTGTGCTTAATAAAGTTATGAATAACAGTGCTGTTTTTAAAATAGGTTGTGCTTAATAAAGTTATGAAGAAGAGTGCTGTTTTTAAGATAGGTTGTTGTGCTTAATAAAGTTATGAAGAAGAGTGCTGTTTTTAAGATAGGTTGTGCTTAATAAAGTTATGAAGAAGAGTGCTGTTTTTAAAATAGGTTGTGCTTAATAAAGTTATGAAGAAGAGAGCTGTTTTTAAAATAGGTTGTGCTTGAAGAAGAGTGCTGTTTTTAAGATAGGTTGTGCTTAATAAAGTTATGAAATAGAGTGCTGTTTTTAAAATAGGTTGTGCTTAATAAAGTTATGAATAACAGTGCTGTTTTTAAAATAGGTTGTGCTTAATAAAGTTATGAAGAAGAGTGCTGTTTTTAAGATAGGTTGTGCTTAATAAAGTTATGGAGAAGAGTGCTGTTTGTAAGATAGGTTGTGCTTAATAAAGTTATGAAGAAGAGTGCTGTTTTTAAGATAGGTTGTGCTTAATAAAGTTATGAAGAAGAGTGCTGTTTTTAAAATAGGTTGTGCTTAATAAAGTTATGAAGAAGAGAGCTGTTTTTAAAATAGGTTGTGCTTGAAGAAGAGTGCTGTTTTTAAGATAGGTTGTGCTTAATAAAGTTATGAAGAAGAGTGCTGTTTTTAAAATAGGTTGTGCTTAATAAGTTGTGAAGAAGAGTGCTGTTTTTAAGATGGGTTGTACTTAATAAAGGTATGAACAAGTGAGCTGTTTTTAAAATAGGTTGTGCTTAATAAAGTTATGATGAAGAGTGCTGTTTTTAAGATAGGTTGTGCTTAATAAAGTTATGAAGAACAGTGCTGTTTTTAAGATAGGTTGTGCTTAATAAAATTATGAAGTAGAGTGCTGTTTTTAAAATAGGTTGTGCTTAATAAATTATGAAGAAGAGTGCTGTTTTTAAGATAGGTTGTGCTTAATAAGTTATGATAAAGAGTGCTGTTTTTAAGATAGGTAGTGCTTAATAAAGTTATTAAGTGGAGTGCTGTTTGTAAGATAGGTTGTGCTTAATAAAGTTATGAAGAAGAGTGCTGTTTTTAAGATAGGTTGTGCTTAATAAAGTTATGAAATAGAGTGCTGTTTTTAAGATAGGTTGTGCTTAATAAAGTTATGATGAAGAGTGCTCTTTTTAAGATAGGTTGTACTTAATAAAGGTATGAAGAAGTGAGCTGTTTTTAAAATAGGTTGTGCTTAATAAAGTTATGAAGAAGAGTGCTGTTTTTAAGAAAGGTTGTACTTAATAAAGTTATGAAGAAGAGTGCTGTTTGTAAGATAGGTTGTGCTTAATAAAGTTATGAAGAAGAGTGCTGTTTTTAAGATAGGTTGTGCTTAATAAAGTTATGAAGAACAGTGCTGTTTTTAAGATAGGTTGTGCTTAATAAAATTATGAAGTAGAGTGCTGTTTTTAAAATAGGTTGTGCTTAATAAATTATGAAGAAGAGTGCTGTTTTTAAGATAGGTTGTGCTTAATAAGTTATGATAAAGAGTGCTGTTTTTAAGATAGGCAGTGCTTAATAAAGTTATGAAGTGGAGTGCTGTTTGTAAGATAGGTTGTGCTTAATAAAGTTATGAAGAAGAGTGCTGTTTTTAAGATAGGTTGTGCTTAATAAAGTTATGAAATAGAGTGCTGTTTGTAAGATAGGTTGTGCTTAATAAATTATGAAGAAGAGTGCTGTTTTTAAGATAGGTTGTGCTTAATAAAGTTATGATGAAGAGTGCTCTTTTTAAGATAGGTTGTACTTAATAAAGGTATGAAGAAGTGAGCTGTTTTTAAAATAGGTTGTGCTTAATAAAGTTATGAAGAAGAGTGCTGTTTTTAAGATAGGTTGTACTTAATAAAGTTATGAAGAAGAGGGCTGTTTGTAAGATAGGTTGTGCTTAATAAAGTTATGAAGAAGAGTGCTGTTTTTAAGATAGGTTGTGCTTAATAAAGTTATGAAGAAGAGAGCTGTTTTTAAAATACGTTGTGCTTGAAGAAGAGTGCTGTTTATAAGATAGGTTGTGCTTAATAAAGTTATGAAGAACAGTGCTGTTTTTAAGATAGGTTGTGCTTAATAAAATTATGAAGTAGAGTGCTGTTTTAAAAATAGGTTGTGCTTAATAAATTATGAAGAAGAGTGCTGTTTTTAAGATAGGCTGTGCTTAATAAAGTTATGAAGAAGAGTGCTCTTTTTAAGATAGATTGTGCTTAATAAAGTTATGAAGAAGAGAGCTGTTTTTAAAATAGGTTGTGCTTGAAGAAGAGTGCTGTTTTTAAGATAGGTTGTGCTTAATAAAGTTATGAAGAAGAGTGCTGTTTTTAAAATAGGTTGTGCTTAATAAGTTATGAAGAAGAGTGCTGTTTTTAAGATAGTTTGTGCTTAATAAAGTTATGAAGAAGAGTGCTGTTTTTAAGATAGGTTGTGCTTAATAAAGTTATGATGATGAGTGCTCTTTTTAAGATAGGTTGTACTTAATAAAGGTATGAAGAAGTGAGCTGTTTTTAAAATAGGTTGTGCTTAATAAAGTTATGAAGAAGAGTGCTGTTTTTAAGATAGGTTGTACTTAATAAAGTTATGAAGAAGAGTGCTGTTTGTAAGATAGGTTGTGCTTAATAAAGTTAGTGCTGTTTTTAAGATAGGTTGTGCTTAATTAAGTTATTAAGAAGAGTGCTCTGTTTAAGATAGATTGTGCTTAATAAAGTTATGAAGAAGAGTGCTGCTGTTTTTAAGATAGGTTGTGCTTAATAAAGTTATGAAGAAGAGTACTGTTTTTAAGATAGGTTGTGCTTAATAAAGTTATGAAGAAGAGTCCTGTTTTTAAGATAGGTTTTGCTTAATAAAATTATGAAGAAGAGTGCTGCTGTTTTTAAGATAGGTTGTGCTTAATAAAGTTATGAAGAAGAGTCCTGTTTTTAAGATAGGTTGTGCTTAATAAAGTTATAAACAAGAGTGCTGTTTTTAAGATAGGTTGTGCTTAATAAAGTTATGAAGAAGAGTGCTGTTTTTAAGATAGGTTGTGCTTAATAAGTTATGATAAAGAGTGCTGTTTTTAAGATATGTTGTGCTTAATAAAGTTATGAAGTAGAGTGCTGTTTGTAAGATAGGTTGTGCTTAATAAAGTTATGAAGAAGAGTGCTGTTTTTAAGATACGTTGTGCTTAATAAAGTTATGAAGAAGAGTGCTGTGTTTAAGATAGGTTGTGCTTAATAAAGTTATGATGAAGTGTGCTGTTTTAAAATAGGTTGTGCTTAATAAAGTTATGAAGAAGTGTGCTCTGTTTAAGATAGGTTGTGCTTAATAAAGTTATGAAGAACAGTGCTGTTTTTAAGATAGGTTGTGCTTAATTAAGTTATTAAAAAGAGTGCTCTGTTTAAGATAGATTGTGCTTAATAAAGTTATGATGAAGAGTGCTGCTGTTTTTAAGATAGGTTGTGCTTAATAAGTTATGATAAAGAGTGCTGTTTTTTAGGATAGGTTGTGCTTAATATAGTTATGAAGTAGAGTGCTGTTTGTATGATAGGTTGTGCTTAATAAAGGTATGAAGAAGAGTGCTGTTTTTAAGATAGGTTGTGCTTAATTAAGTTATGAAGAAGTGTGCTCTGTTTAAGATAGGTTGTGCTTAATAAAGTTATGAAGAAGAGTGCTGTTTTTAAGATAGGTTGTGCTTAATTAAGTTATTAAGAAGAGTGCTCTGTTTAAGATAGATTGTGCTTAATAAAGTTATGAAGAAGAGTGCTGTTTTTAAGATAGGTTGTGCTTAATAAAGATATGAAGAAGAGTGCTGTTTTTAAGATAGGTTGTGCTTAATAAAGTTATGAAGAAGAGTGCTGTTTTTAAGATAGGTTGTGCTTAATAAAGTTATGAAGAAGAGTGCTGTTTTTAAGATAGGTTGTGCTTAATAAGTTATGATAAAGAGTGCTGTTTTTAAGCTAGGTGGTGCTTAATAAAGTTATGAAGTAGAGTGCTGTTTGTAAGATAGGTTGTGCTTAATAAAGCTATGAAGAAGAGTGCTGTTTTTAAGATAGGTTGTGGTTAATAAAGTTATGAAGAAGAGTGCTGTTTTTAAGATAGGTTGTGCTTAAAGTTATGAAGAAGTGTGCTGTTTTTAAGATAGGTTGTGCTTAATAAAGTTATGAAGAAGAGTGCTGTTTTTAAGATAGGTTGTGCTTAATAAGTTATGATAAAGAGTGCTGTTTTTAAGCTAGGTGGTGCTTAATAAAGTTATGAAGTAGAGTGCTGTTTGTAAGATAGGTTGTGCTTAATAAAGCTATGAAGAAGAGTGCTGTTTTTAAGATAGGTTGTGGTTAATAAAGTTATGAAGAAGAGTGCTGTTTTTACGATAGGTTGTGCTTAATAAAATTATGAAGAACAGTGCTGGTTTTAAGATAGGTTGTGCTTAATAAAGTTATGAAGAAGAGTGCTGTTTTTAAGATAGGTTGTGCTTATTAAAGTTATGAAGAAGAGTGCTGTTTTTAAGATAGGTTGTGCTTAATAAGTTATGATAAAGAGTGCTGTTTTTAAGCTAGGTGGTGCTTAATAAAGTTATGAAGTAGAGTGCTGTTTGTAAGATAGGTTGTGCTTAATAAAGCTATGAAGATGAGTGCTGTTTTTAAGGTAGGTTGTGGTTAATAAAGTTATGAAGAAGAGTGCTGTTTTTAAGATAGGTTGTGCTTAATAAAGTTATGAAGAAGTGTGCTGTTTTAAAATAGGTTGTGCTTAATAAAGTGTGCTCTGTTTAAGATAGGTTGTGCTTAATATAGTTATGAAGAACAGTGCTGTTTTTAAGATAGGTTGTGCTTAATTAAGTTATTAAGAAGAGTGCTCTGTTTAAGATAGGTTGTGCTTAATAAAGTTATGAAGAAGAGTGCTGTTTTTAAGATAGGTTGTGCTTAATAGGTTATGATAAAGAGTGCTGTTTGTAAGATAGGTTGTGCTTAATAAAGCTATGAAGAAGAGTGCTGTTTTTAAAATAGGTTGTGCTTAATAAAGTTATGAAGAAGTGTGCTCTGTTTAAGATAGGTTGTGCTTAATAAAGTTATGAAGAACAGTGCTGTTTTTAAGATAGGTTGTGCTTAATAAAGTTATGAGGAAGGGTGCTCTGTTTAAGATAGGTTGTGCTTAATAAAGTTATGAAGAACAGTGCTGTTTTTACGATAGGTTGTGCTTAATATAGTTATTAAGAAGAGTGCTGTTTTTACGATAGGTTGTGCTTAATAAAGTTATGAAGAAGAGTGCTGTTTTTAAGATAGGTTGTGCTTATTAAAGTTATGAAGAAGAGTGCTGTTTTTAAGATAGGTTGTGCTGAATAAAGTTACGAAGAAGAGTGCTGTTTTAAGGGAGGTTGTGCTTAATAAAGTTATGAAGAAGAGTGCTGTTTTTAAGATAGGTTGTGCTTAATAAAGTTATGAAAAAGAGTGCTGTTTTTAAGATAGGTTGTGCTGAATAAAGTTATGAAGTAGAGTGCTGTTTTTAAGATCGGTTGTGCTTACTAAAGTTATGAAGAAGTGTGCTCTGTTTAAGATAGGTTGTGCTTAATAAAGTTATGAAAAAGATTGCTGTTTTTAAGATAGGTTGTGCTTAATAAAGTTATGAGTCGTATAGTTAGTTACTGCAAATGTAGATCACAATCTGTGCTGTTGCTTAAGCATGGATTCTAGGCTGTCATGTCTAGGAGATACCTGTTGTGATTTGAAGAATTATTTAGTATCGACTAATGTTTCAAGTGGGTTTGTGATGCTTGGATTTAAGAGTGGTGTTATTTCGCCATGTTGTGAGCAATTGTGTGTCGAATTACTGGTAGCATAAAATGGGTAAAGTGTTTGGGAATTCAGCTGTACGTCTTAAGAAAGCATCATGTTTTGTTAGCTACATGTAGTTCCCAGATTATAATATGTGCTGTTGCTTGGTTTGAGCATTAGGAGACTCTTTTTGAGATTTGTGGGAGTGCTAAAAGTATCCAGTTGCAAGCCTAGTTTTTAAAAGTGTGGTGCATGTATTTGCATCATGCTGACAGATGTTGTGAGGCTTTTAGCTTTTAAGAGGCTCGGTGCTTATTAGAAAAACCTTGTATTTGTGTGTGTTCAAGTAATGTTAAAGCTAAAATTCCATATGTAGGAAGGGCCTTAGTTTCATACCATCCAGTAGTATATCTACACACAAATTTTTTGTGTATACTGTTAAAGAATGCGCTCGGAAAACCTAAAGGTTGTGCTAAATGACGGTGTACTTTGTTTGAGTCTCTGTTTAAAAAGCATCCATTTTGTTAAGGAGGATGTGATTTCAATTTTGGCTCATACTAGGTTTCAGATGGTTGTTGACAATGACAATGACAATGACAATTCAGCCTTGTAGCTAGTTCAATATGATAATATTGCTTATGAGTACTACCTGTTGAGGGCCCAATATAGCTAACCATCTTTTTTATTTCTTAACCCAGGCAATAATCTTTCCTACCCCTTCCTGTCCCCTCCTGATCATAATATAATTCTCTGTGTGAGTGTTGCTTATGAGTGCTACCTGTTGAGGGCCCAGTATAGCTAACTCTCTTTTCATTGCTTAACCCAGGCTTCCTTCATTCCTACCCCTTCCTGTCCCCTCTTGTTCTTAAAATAATTCTCTGTGTTTTTTGTGTGAGTGTTGCTTATGAGTACCAGTATAGCTAACCCTTTTGTCATTGCTTAACCCAGGCTTCATAGGAAAACTGGCATTTTAAAAGGGCTAGGTAACACATTATGTAGCCGCTTGGTATAAGTGAATCGAGATGCATGGGTATGTGGGGGGGGGGGGTGTGCTTTCAGTAAATGAATCCTAAAATGATTGTGCATGCTGTTGAGTTATGAAAACCACTGTGATGCATTCAAAATAAGGTTGTGTGCTCATTAAAACTGTGAGCTTTTAGCTGTGTGTATTGTTTCTTTGAAAGTAAGGTTAAGGTAATCTCTGTTAAAAAATACACGTGCGGGTTTTAGATGTTGGAGAATGTTGCTTTTTTTTTTTAAAGAAAGGTGTGCTTTGCATCATTGTTTAAAATTCGTGCTGTTGCTTATGTGCTGGTTGGTAGACTATCGATCAGATTCTTTGGTTTCTTACTCATGTTTCAAGCCTTGCAGCAAGGTTTTAGTTTTTTTTTAAAGAGAAGACATTCCAGATTAATTTATTTAACGACTTAGACAAGCCACTAATGGTTGCATTGTCAATGTGTTATTTTGCAAGCCTGTTAGCTAGTTACCATATCATGGTGAGCTTAAGTAAGGGTAGGGTTGATTTATGTGATTTCATTTCATGGCATTCAGTAATGAAATTTTTGGATGATTGGGATGACTGGTTTTAAGAAAGTGTTTTTTTGTTGTTGCACACATGATCCTATTAGCTGGTTTTCAGATCATGTCTATGTGTGCATAAATATTGGTGGATGCTTTGCTTTAGAATAGACTCTTGTTATGTACCTTTTTAAAAAAAGGTAGTTTGATGTAATATTTGCTTAGAAACCTTATGAGGGTGTAATGTTGCAAGCTTTTGTGTATAAAAATAGAAAATGATTATGGTACTTGGAATTTGCAATAGCATCCTTTGAAATTAAGTTTCATAGGTGACACCTGTTGTAATGCGAACATGCACGTGAAAATTGTTGTCTTACATGTATCAGAGGTTGTGAATTTATTTACATATGTTGTTTTGTGAGCATCTAGCTATGCATAGTCTGCTCAAAGGATTATTGCATAACATTATATCAACTTGCAATATGCATGTACAACAAGCACACACCATACATTGCCACTTTAATTATAAATGCCCAACTGAAGTCCTTGAATTTCTACAAGTTTTCTAGCATTTTCCACTGCTTTTAATGTGGCATTGTGCACCATCCTAGCTGGGATGGCTTGGATTGCATTCTCAATCGCCCTTCTCAATTCCGTCAATGTGTCCAACTGTTGCCCATAGACTTGATCCCTAAGATAGCCCCACAGCCAAAAGTCCAAAGGTGATAGGTCTGGACTTCTTGCTGGCCATGGTATGGGTCCAGCTCTTCCTATCCATCTCTCTTTGAATGTATCGTCCAACCATCTCCGAGCAACTTTAGAGTAGTGAGCTGATGCTCCATCTTGTTGGAAGTATACAAGATCGATCTCATCCCCCATCAATGCTCTGAGAGCTGGCCACACACTTCTCTTCAGCAGATTTAGATAGACAACCCCAGTCACTGAACTATCAAAGAAAAATGGACCGATGATATTGTCCTTGATGAGACCAACCCACAACATCACCCCAGCTTTTTTCTGGGTGTCTCTCTCAATATAGACATGGGGGTTCTGGGTGGCCCAGGTGATGGCATTGTGCCGGTTGACAGTGCCATTGAGATGAAAAATGGCCTCATCAGTCCAGAGGATATAGTCTGGGTATGTGAAGTCCAGAATGACTGCATCAAGGAAATCCTCAGCCCACTTTACCCTCTTGGCAGCATCAGGTGCTTTTAAAGCCTGCACTGCACGAGGATGGTATGGCTTCATGCGGAGGTCCTTCTTCAACATCTTCTGTGTACTTGACCTGTCTAGCCCTGTGTGAGCTTCAATGCGCCGTGTACTGACATGGGGATTCCTCTGTATGCACTGAGCAAGGATGTTAAAGTTGGCTTGCACTCTGACAGACTTCTTCCTTCCACAATGCTGTTTAAGTCTATTTTCCATGGTCCCATGCTCTTCAAATTTAGATACCAACCTAAGCACAGTGCTTCGGCACAAAGTTGTGTAGGCTGGGTAGTCTCTCCTGAACCTGCTTACTGTGAGGTAGGCATTTTTTCCACTCTCATAATAGAGCCTTACTATTGCAGCTCTTTGCTCTACTGTCAGTCGATGGGCTCTTGCTGCTCGAGGCATTCTTCACAGTCATGTGCACACAAAGGAACTGCACCATTTTTATACTTTTTTTGGATAATCTAATTGGTCTCCAAATTCTGCATTCTATTGGTCAACTATCCCTGCATTCCTATTGGTCAACTATCCCTGCATTTCTATTGGTTAACTATCCCTGCATTCCTATTGGCTAACTATCCCTGCATTTCTATTGGTTGCGTCTGTGATTACTACTTTTCTCCAATCATCATAGAGCTTGTAAAGTGATCCTTTAATCTTTTTTCTGAAACTAACAAAACTCTGTAAGTTTTCAAAGTCTTTACAAACAAATATCATTTACAAAAGAAGTATCCTCTGGTCTAGGAATTCAACAAAACTACATGGACGGGGAGGGGGCAAAATTAAAAAGGCAAATCTTATATCACTACACCAAAACATAATCAAGTGTGTTTTTTTTTGCCTTTAAAATTCTCTGCTTAAAATGCTTCCTAATGTGTGGGTGTGTTTTCATTTCAAAGCATCTACCAACAAATACAGTATACAGACTCAGTTAGTTTATGTTAAATACATGTATCTCCAGCTACCCCCCAGATGATTTGGAACTGAAGTTGAAGTTCATGTGTGTGCTCTGATCTGTTGTTAAGTCAGGGTGTGCTTTAATGAATTTGCATTACATGTATGTTGCAACTGAGATATGAACATACATGTAGTATTTAAAAGTCATTACAATTCTGTTATGTTCTGTTATGTCTTTTAATGAGCTACAATTATGGATTTTGCAGAATCAAGGGTCCTCTTGCTTAACAGAGTACATGCACGTTTCCGTATGTGCAGAGTAGTACTTGGCCTGTTAGAGGCTTTTTACAAACATGCAGGTGCCTAATTGGATTCATAAAAAAATGACTAGTTTTTATATGAATTTCATTTGCATTGTTCCTTCTGTGAGAGATGTTACTGATATGAGTTACACCACCATCTGTCTTGTTTATCAGTCCTGTTTTGCCCAGCATGGGTGAAGGTTGGGTATCCATTCATCCATTTGAACTCACTGAATTTAGTGTCTTGGTTATGTGTAACTTACAGCTAGTCTCTGCATATGAAGATTCCAATACATATACACAATGTATGGGGATGATTGATGTTTTTAAGAGTTGTGTGCTTGCATAATGATGTCCCAGGTCATAGTGCTTGTATGGATGGAGACTCTCTGCTTAAAGAGTGTCAGGTGTGCTTTAATTTTCAACTCATAGCATAATGTAATGGATATACATGTAAATGTTCATTCTGTTGAAGGTACTTACAAAAACTGCATTGATGTGAGGGTGTACTTTCATAGAAGATGTAAGTTGTGTGCTTCTAAACATGAACATTTAGTTCGTACATTTTGAAAGCAGGCACAATAATACATAACAAAAGGAGTGTAATGAAGTAGTGAGCCCATCTACATGTACCCATACTTTAGCACACTCATTATGACCTGAAAACTGATTCAAGGCCAAGTCTCGCAACATGAAGCATTAGAAATCTACATTAGCTGGAGGCTTGCAATATTAGTTCATACTTTACACAACAGGTGTCTGTATAAGACGAGAGTCTACCAATACACAAGCAACAACAAAAATTTAACTAGCTGCATGTATGATACTCATATCATAATGAAAATAACACCTCTTTTAAAAACAATCTACAGTTGTTATTACTAACTCTAACCTTACTATTAAAGATACAAAGTGACACAGCACTAAGCTCACAATGTTTTGAATGCTACATTTCAACAATACACGTATGTACAAATCTTTGCGAATTACATTACTGGATGCTGTCTTTAAAATTGCAATTTTCTCCAAACCTAAAGGTGTATTTTAAGCAGAGATTACATCTAACATTACTTTTATTAGTCATAACAAGCACTTTAAAATAAAACACACTGTCACTTACAGGTTTACATACCTCAAAAGCATGCACAACAATTTTGCTTCTTTTTCGATAAATGAAAAGATGGTTAGCTATACTGGGCCCTCAACAGGAGTACTCATACGCAACACACACACACACACAGAATTACATGTATTTTAAGATCAAGAGGGGACAGGAAGGGGTAGGAAAGATTGTAGCCTGGGTTAAGCAATGAAAAGATGGTTAGCTATACTGGGCCCTCAACAGGTAGTACTCATACGCAACACACACACACACACACACACACACACACACACACACACACACACACACACACACACACACACACACACACACACACACACACACACACACACACACACACAGAATTACATGTACATGATTTTAAGATCAAGAGGGGACAGGAAGGGGTAGGAAAGATTGTAGCCTGGGTTAAGCAATGAAAAGATGGTTAGCTATACTGGGCCCTCAACAGGTAGTACTCATACGCAACACACACACACACACACACACACACACACACACACACACACACACACAGAATTACATGTACATGATTTTAAGATCAAGAGAGGACAGGAAGGGGTAGGAAAGATTGTAGCCTGGGTTAGACAATGAAAATATGGTTAGCTATACTGGGCCCTCAACAGGTAGTACTCATAAGCAATATTATCATATTGAACTAGCTACTAGGCTCAATTGTCATTGTCATTGTCAACAACCATCTGAAACCTAGCTGGAAGCTTGTATGAGCCAAAATTGAAATCACATCCTCCTTAACAAAAAGGATGCTTTTTAAACAGAGACTCAAACAAAGTACACCGTCATTTTCCGAGCACATTCTTTAACAGCATACACAAAAAATTTGTGTGTAGATATATTACTGGATGGTATGAAACTAAGGCCCTTCTAACAGATGGAATTTTAGCCTTAACATTACTTGAACACACACAAACACAAGGTTTTTCTTATAAGCACTGAGCCTCTTAAAAGCTAAAAGCCTCACAACATCTGTCAACACCACACTTTTATTCCAACTTTTAAAAACTACGCTTGCAACTGGATACCTTTTAGCACTCCCACAAATCTCAACAGGAGTCTCCTAATGCTCATACATTATAATCTGGGAACTACATGTAGCTAAAAAAACATGATGCTTTCTTAAGACGTACAGCTGAATTCCCAAACATTTTACCCTTCTTGTGCTACCACTAATTCGACACACAATTGCTCACAACATGGCGAAATAACACCACTCTTAAATCCAAGCATCACAAACCCACTTGAAACATTAGTTGAACTAAATTAATTCTTCATATCACAACAGGTGTCTCCTAGACATGACAGCCTAGTATCCATGCTTAAACAACAGCACAGATTGTGATCTACATTTGTAGTAACTAGCTATACGACTCATAACTTTATTAAGCACAACCTATCTTTAAAACAGCACTCTACTTCATAACATTATTAAGCACAACCTATCTTAAACAGCACTCTTCTTCATAACTTTATTAAGCACAACTTATCTTAAAAACAGCACTCTTCTTCATAACTACATTAAGCACAATCTATCTTAAAAACAGCACTCTTCTTCATAACTTTATTAAGCACAGCCTATCCTAAAAACAGCACTCTTCTTCATAACTTTATTAAGTACAACCTATCTTAAACAGAGCACACTTCTTCATAACTTCATTAAGCACAACCTATCTTAAAAACAGCACTCTTCTTCATCACTTTATTAAGCACAATCTATCTTAAAAACAGCACTCTTCTTCATAACTTTATTAAGCACAACCTATCTTAAAAACAGCACGCTTCTTCATAACTCTATTAAGCACAAACTATCTTAAACAGAGCACACTTCTTCATAACTTTATTAAGCACAACCTATTTTAAAAAATGCACTCTTCTTCTTAACTTTATTAAGCAAAACCTATCTTAAAAACAGCACTCTTCTTCATAACTTTATTAAGCACAACCTATCTTAAACTGAGCACACTTCTTCATAACTTTATTAAGCACAACCTTTCTTAAAAACAGCACTCTTCTTCATAACTTTATTAAGCACAACCTATCTTAAACAGAGCACACTTCTTCATAACTTTATTAAGCACAACCTAACTTTAACAGAGCACACTTCTTCGTAACTTTATTAAGCACAACCTATCTTAAAAACAGCAGTCTTCTTCATAACTTTATTAAGCACAACCTATCTTAAAAACAGCACTCTTCTTCATAACTTTATTAAGTACAACCTATCTTAAACAGAGCACACTTCTTCATAACTTCATTAAGCACAACCTATCTTAAAAACAGCACTCTTCTTCATAACTTTATTAAGCACAACCTATTTTAAAAACAGCACTCTTCTTCATAACTTTATTAAGCACAACCTATCTTAAAAACAGCACTCTTCTTAGGTGCTTTATTAAGCACAACCTATCTTAAACAGAGCACACTTCTTCATAACTTTATATTAAGCACAGTCTATTTTAAAAACAGCACTCTTCTTCATCACTTTATTAAGCACAATCTATCTTAAAAACAGCACTCTTCTTCATAACTTTATTAAGCACAACCTATCTTAAAAACAGCACTCTTCTTCATAACTCTATTAAGCACAACCTATCTTAAACAGAGCACACTTCTTCATAACTTTATTAAGCACAACCTATCCTAAAAACGGCACTCTTCTTCATAACTTTATTAAGCACAACCTATCTTAAACAGAGCACACTTCTTCATAACTTTATTAAGCACAACCTATCTTAAACAGAGCACACGTCTTCGTAACTTTATTAAGCACAACCTATCTTAAAAACAGCAGTCTTCTTCATAACTATATTAAGCACAACCTATCTTAAAAACAGCACTCTTCTTCATAACTTTATCAAGCACAACCTATCTTAAACAGAGCACACTTCTTCAAAATATTTTTAAGCACAACCTATTTTAAAAACAGCACTCTTCTTCATAACTTTATTAAGCACAACTTATCTTAAAAACAGCACTCTTCTTCATAACTTTATTAAGCGCAACCTATCTTACAAACAGCACTCTTCTTCATAACTTTATTAAGTATAACCTATCTTAAACAGAGCACACTTCTTCATAACTTTATAAAGCACAACCTATTTTAAAAACAGCACTCTTCCTCATAACTTTATTAAGCACAACCTATCTTAAAAACAGCACACTTCTTCATAACTTTATTAAGCACAACCTATCTTAAACAGAGCACACTTCTTCATAACTTTATTAAGCACAACCTATTTTAAAAACAGCACTCTTCCTCATAACTTTATTAAGCACAACCTATCTTAAAAACAGCACACTTCTTCATAACTTTATTAAGCACAACCTATCTTAAACAGAGCACTCTTCTTCATAACTTTATTAAGCACAACCTATCATAAAAACAGCACTCTTCCACATAACTTTATTAAGCACAACCTATCTTAAAAACAGCACTCTTCTTCATAACTTTATTAAGCACAACCTATCTTAAAAACATCATTCTTCTTCATAATTTTATTAATCAAAGCCTATCTTAAAATCAGCACGCTTCTTAGGTGCTGTATTAAGCACAACCTATCTTAAAAACAGCACTCTTCTTCATAACTTTATTAAGCACAACCTATCTTAAACAGAGCACACTTCTTCATAACTTTATTAAGCACAACCTATTTTAAAAACAGCACTCCTCTTCATAACTTTATTAAGCAAAACCTATCTTAAAAACAGCACTCTTCTTCATAACTTTATTAAGCACAACCTATCTTAAACTGAGCACACTTTTTCATAACTTTATTAAGCACAACCTTTCTTAAAAACGGCACTCTTCTTCATAACTTTATTAAGCACAACCTATCTTAAAAACAGCACTCTTCTTCATAACTTTATTAAGCACAACCTATCTTAAAAACAGCACTCTTCTTCATAACTTGATTAAGTATAACCTATCTTAAACAGAGCACACTTCTTCATAACTTTATTAAGCACAACCTATCTTAAACAGAGCACACTTCTTCGAGCACAACCTATTTTAAAAACAGCACTCTTCTTCATAACTTTATTAAGCACAACCTTTCTTAAAAACCGCACTCTTCTTCATAACTTTATTAAGCACAACCTATCTTAAAAACGGCACGCTTCTTCATAACTTTATTAAGCACAACCTATCTTAAACAGAGCACACTTCTTCGTTACTGTATTAAGCACAACCTATTTTAAAAACAGCACTCTTCTTCATAACTTTATTAAGCACAACCTATCTTAAAAACAGCACTCTTCTTCATAACTTTATTAAGCACATCCTATCTTAAACAGAGCACACTTCTTCATAACTTTATTAAGCACAACCTATCTTAAAAACAGCACTCTTCTTCATAACTTTATTAAGCACAACCTATCTTAAAAACAGCACTCTTCTTCATAACTTTATTAAGCACAATCTATCTTAAAAACAGCACTCTTCTTCATAACTTTATAAAGCACAATCTATCTTACAAACAGCACTCTTCTTCATAACTTTATCAAGCACAACCTATCTTAAACAGAGCACACTTCTTCATAACTTTATTAAGCACAACCTATTTTAAAAACAGCACTCTTCTTCATAACTTTATTAAGCACAACCTATCTTAAAAACAGCACTCTTCTTCATAACTTTATTAAGCACAACCTTTCTTAAAAACAGCACTCTTCTTCATAACTTTATTAACCACAACCTATTTTAAACAGAGCACACTTCTTCATAACTTTATTAAGCACAACCTATCTTAAAAACAGCAGCACTCTTCTTCATAACTTTATTAAGCACAACCTATCTTAAACAGAGCACACTTCTTCATAACTTTATTAAGCACAACCTATTTTAAAAACAGCACTCCTCTTCATAACTTTATTAAGCAAAACCTATCTTAAAAACAGCACTCTTCTTCATAACTTTATTAAGCACAACCTATCTTAAACTGAGCACACTTTTTCATAACTTTATTAAGCACAACCTTTCTTAAAAACGGCACTCTTCTTCATAACTTTATTAAGCACAACCTATCTTAAAAACAGCACTCTTCTTCATAACTTTATTAAGCACAACCTATCTTAAAAACAGCACTCTTCTTCATAACTTGATTAAGTATAACCTATCTTAAACAGAGCACACTTCTTCATAACTTTATTAAGCACAACCTATCTTAAACAGAGCACACTTCTTCGAGCACAACCTATTTTAAAAACAGCACTCTTCTTCATAACTTTATTAAGCACAACCTTTCTTAAAAACCGCACTCTTCTTCATAACTTTATTAAGCACAACCTATCTTAAAAACGGCACGCTTCTTCATAACTTTATTAAGCACAACCTATCTTAAACAGAGCACACTTCTTCGTTACTGTATTAAGCACAACCTATTTTAAAAACAGCACTCTTCTTCATAACTTTATTAAGCACAACCTATCTTAAAAACAGCACTCTTCTTCATAACTTTATTAAGCACATCCTATCTTAAACAGAGCACACTTCTTCATAACTTTATTAAGCACAACCTATCTTAAAAACAGCACTCTTCTTCATAACTTTATTAAGCACAACCTATCTTAAAAACAGCACTCTTCTTCATAACTTTATTAAGCACAATCTATCTTAAAAACAGCACTCTTCTTCATAACTTTATAAAGCACAATCTATCTTACAAACAGCACTCTTCTTCATAACTTTATCAAGCACAACCTATCTTAAACAGAGCACACTTCTTCATAACTTTATTAAGCACAACCTATTTTAAAAACAGCACTCTTCTTCATAACTTTATTAAGCACAACCTATCTTAAAAACAGCACTCTTCTTCATAACTTTATTAAGCACAACCTTTCTTAAAAACAGCACTCTTCTTCATAACTTTATTAACCACAACCTATTTTAAACAGAGCACACTTCTTCATAACTTTATTAAGCACAACCTATCTTAAAAACAGCAGCACTCTTCTTCATAACTTTATTAAGCACAACCTATCTTAAACAGAGCACACTTCTTCATAACTTTATTAAGCACAACCTATTTTAAAAATAGCACTAATCTTCATAACTTTATTAAGCACAACCTATTTTAAAAACAGCACTCTTCTTCATAACTTTATTAAGCACAACCTATTTTAAAAACAGCACTCTTCTTCATAACTTTATTAAGCACAACCTATCTTAAAAACAGCACTCTTCTTAGGTGCTTAAAAAAAAGGTTGTTGGATTCATCTCTACTCAATCATCTAATGGGTTGCAAAATTAGATATTTAAGCACACTCTGCATGAAGGAACTCTAAAAGCAGAGGGTCTATATCCATAATCAGCAGTTAGCACACATTATGGTGCAGAAATAGCTATATAAAATCACAAATTGTTGCAAGCAGACATTACTGAATGCCATGAAATCACATAAATCAACCCTACCCTTACTTAAGCACACCATGATATGGGAACTAGCCAACAGACTTGCAAAGTAATACATTGACAATGCAACTATTAGTGGATTGTGTAAGTCGTTAAAAAAAGATTGATATGAGATGCTTTCTCTTACAACTTATCTAAAACCTTGTTGGAGGTTTGAAACATGAGTCAGAAACCAATGAATTTGATCGATAGTCTACCAACCAGCACATAAGCAACAGCAAGAATTTTAAACAATGATGCAAAGCACACCTTTCTTTTAAAAAAAAAAGCAACATTCCCCAATATCTAAAACCCGCAGGTGTATTTTTAAACACAGATTACATGTACCTTAACCTTACTTTCAAAGAAACAATAGGCACAGCTAAAAGCTCACAGGTTTCCAAGCACATTCTTTATTATACACTATGATCCTCTTAAATAACATTCTTCCCTATCATAGTCCATATTGCGCTGGCAACTTCATGTCAAAGGATGCTATTGCAAAATTCCAAGTACCATAATTATTTTCTATTTTTATACACAAAAGCTTGCAACATTATTAAACTACACCCTCGTAAGGTTTCTAAGCAAATATTACATCAAACTACCTTTTTAAAGGTACATAACAAGAGTCTATTCTAAACCAAAGCATCCACCAATATTTATGCACACACAGACATGATTTGAAATTAGCTAATAGGATCATGTGTGCAACAACAAAAAAAAACCAAGTCATCCTAATCATCCAAAAATTTCATTACTGAATGCCATGAAATGAAATCACATAAATCAACCCTACCCAGCTAACAGGCTTGCAAAGTAATACAATGAAAATAAAACCATCATGCAGTGGCTTGTCTCTTTAAAATAAAAATAAAAATAAATAAAAAGCAATAACTCAATAACTTCTCTAAAGCCTTGCTGCAGGCTTGAGACATTAGTCAGAAACCTAAGAATTTGATCGATAGTCTACCAACCAGCTCATTTTTGCGTGTACTGTGTAATAACTTGCGCTTTAAGATTAACGTGTGCGTCTCCGTTTCCCAACTCACAGAATGGCATTACATGTCAAATTCATATCAACCCGTAGTACCTGCCGCTCGGTTCAGTGCCTGTCTGTACGACAGTGCCAATTGGTGCGCACTACACGGATGTAAACATGTTAATTAGCACTGACAAGTCAGTACTAATTAACATGTGTTATGCAATGCCCTACCTCCTTCATGGGTGTTGCTTGTAGCAACACCCACGAAGGAGGTGGGACATTGCATTAAAAAAAAAAGATCCGCCTCCGAATTGTATCACGTGATTGAGATTGGTAATTTATCGCAGAATTAAGTCTTAGAACGAGGTCGTGTGCGCATGCGTACGCGATAGGAAATAGGTAGAGGGTTGCTGCTTTAGTTGTGAATGTGAAAAAAATCCAATATTTTGAGCGAAGCTTCACAATCGATACGTGAACACATACGAACTTTCAAAATCAGCTGATCTATTGTGCTTATTAAAATTAATTAGCATGATTAATAATGTATCAAATAAAAGGATGTAAAAAAATTTGAGGAAACCGAGCAACTTAGTTTCAAAATATGAGATTTTTTTCTTAATCCTATCAAAAGTTATTCCTGTTCAAAAGCGTTGCGTTCTTTCGTAGACACCCTGTATATATGCCCGGCAGGATGATTGAACTGTAACGCCTGTTTCCGCGCGAAGCGAAGCGTTTATTACAGCATTGTTGCTTAGAACAAAGACTCCCGACATCTGCATGCAATTCGCCGTGTAGCAAACTTATACCTGTCAGCCGTATTTGAATAGTAAGCCTAACTCCATTTGTAGCCCACAACAGGTGCTCGCGTCTAAGTGTCTTAAAAGCAACAATAAGTGGTGAGATACGTTGAAACTGGTATAACAACCCTTAAATGAACATGTAGGTTCTTAGAAAGCTAATTCTCAGAGTAACAAAGACTTCTCCCGTGTAAGCGTACGATAACGTACGATACGGCACGGAAACAACGTTCGCACCGTGTATGGAACACACGGGTAGCGTTAAAAAGGCATAGCGCGTGAAGCTGGGGCACTTACCAACGTGTGTTGACGAAATAGGCAACACAGAGCACAGAGTTCTAACGAAAACGTTCCAAACGCGAGTAACAAATAAAATCAATTACTATGCTAAAATTCCTTTCGCAATACGTCACGTTATGAATAATTAATGAGCAGCAGCAGGAGGGATAATATACTTTTCGGCTCAACCGTACACATTTCTATGCCCTGTACTAATATACCTTTTCCTGCTTATGACACCAATACTGCCAGCAGCCTTTTTTTTTTCATTCGCAACATTATTAATGTGGTCTCAGTACAGTTAATTACATGTTAGCTTTGCCATGATTAATCATTACCACTAGATGTGGTTAGGCAGCTCTGAGTTAGTCGTACAATTCATGTACAGTTGTACTTGCATGGATTAAAAAAATGGACAAAAAATGGACCTCACTAAAAGTTGTAAGTACCTACCTGCCTTTGTTTATGGCTTTGCACTTTGTTACCACTTCAAGCAGCTTTCATAATGTATTAGCATTTGACATTCTACCAAAAGGTGTCAAAACCTTGGAATAACTTGTTGCTTGTAACTCACTTATATGCTTCAAAAAAGGACTTGGATTTGACTATCTTCTAGAGGGAACTGCGAAAGCTTTTGTGTACAAGGTTAGCTACAATATTTTTGTCTTTTCACCGAAGACCAATGCTTTGGTAGCTTGGAAAACTACATGTACTCAAAATACCTGTAAACTGCCAAATAGTTCTATTAAATGTAAGTGCATGTGTGTGTGTTTGTGTGTGTGTGTGTGTGTTGTGTGTGTGTGTGTGTGACCAGCTTTTATTTCCTTTTGGTTTGTGGTGGGAAATGTTGTGGCAAGTTTATAAAATGCTCCTGCATGAGGGATGCAGCTGCATGTCCTCAGAAGATGCGCATGGATAGCTTCATCCCAAAACCCATTTTGGCCGTCTTTACCTCTACACATGTATGGGGTGGAAAAATAACATATGATGAGTTGAGCGATCATGATTTTTGAAAGGGTTTAATGACTTTAATAAACACAGCTGAATGTCTACAATCTGACCTAGACTAGAGTACAATGCTGAAAGTCTGATGGCCAACAGAACTACGACATACCACTGCAAAGAGATTTAATGTAAGCTGGGCTAATATTAACATTCCTATTAATAAGTTAGCCCCGATTCTTCTACACTATATAAAATCGATCGTCATCCCCAGAAATGATCTCTTGTGTGTACTGTCGGACGAGCTGAGGGCCTCCTATGGCAACAGCAGGTGGGTGTGCCCTCTGTCACCTCAGAAGAGACTTAGAGACTTACATGTACATGGATCCCTCCCAGATATTACCATTTACCAACCTGGAGCAGCAAAAAAGGTATGCACATTTCACAGTGTAACAGTCCTGGGCTCTCATCTGCTTAGACATCAAGGTGTTTATTCAGATTTCATTGGGAGATGTATGACTACTCTCAGCAGTTGTTGCAGTGCAGGATACCGTATAACGTATTGCTGGGATTCATTAGGCTCACTTACTAAGTGATAGAGCACCATCGCAGCAGACATGTTTGGTTATTTACTTATTCTTATCTCATAGGTGTTTTACGGAATTTGAATTTTGCCACACATATAGCTGTATTTAAGTTGTAAGATCATGCTGTGGTGTGCCTTACTTGGGTTGCAATCATATGATGGTGCAATGGCCTTTGTGAACGAGTACGACTGTCTTCTGTGTTCACCAAAACACACTACACCTGCATGTACACAATGTACGTTGAACGCCAGGTAATAACTTACTTTTGATCACTACTGGAGGACACTTTTTTCTGCTGTGTATCATATTATGCACTATTATGTACATGTACGCATGTAATTCATCAAGAGTAACAATGATGAATGACGTTATTAGTTTGTTCGAAGATAAATTAGAGTATGTTGTCATTCTAAGTTGTCTCGGACATTCCACTTGTCCCCCCCCCCCCCCCCCCCAAATATCTAGGTCGGGGGCTCAGCCCCCCTTGCACATGTGCTACCATCAAGCTATGAATATATCATTTTAACCTGTAGCCCGACCGTCACGTTTTGGTTGAAGGGACTAACCGCGATAGTCGGGCTACGCCCAACTACATGTGCTGTGTGTGACTTATTGGCACCCCTGCGCGTATATGGATGAAAAGGAGGCAAGTTCTATAAAGAGCTCTGTTGCAATTTTTAGCAGCTATTTGTAACGGTTGTCGTAGGAAATTCTGTCCCCCCCCTCTCTCTTCCACTCTTCCCCCGGATATTTTTTCCTAGCCTGGCTGTCCCCCGGACAATTTTTCCTAAGTATCACTGTCCCCCAGGACATTGGTTCCTACAAAAGAATGTCCGGGGGGACATTTGTGCCTAGCAGAAAATATCCCCCCTGGTAGAAATGTCCCCCCATTTCTCCTCGGCACAAATGTTCCCCCAAACATTCCCCAAGGGAATGCGCCTTTCTGTTTCACATGATTTAATGATATCACTTCAATTGAAGGTTAAAATGGCAATTTTTTTATTACGCCGATCAATAGATGCACAGTTTATGGATTTACCTCTCTGCTTCCTACATCAATTAATGAAAATATATGTCAGTGATGTAAATGTACATACTTAAACGATGTCAGAAGTCAATTAATGAATAGGTGCCGAACGCTAGGTTTACCTAGCGTTCGCTAGGTAAACCTAGCGTTTTTAGACGGTCAAAGGTCTTGTGGTTATCTATTGTACCCTCTTCGAAATGGCGTCTAATGTTGTGTCTGGTATCAGTTCCACCGAGCACTGGGCATGATAATGCATGTTTTTACTGGAGCTAGGCACTAAAGTTCACGCCAAAGGTGCCAAGTTGCGCGTAAAAGATGGTACGGGATGGAAAAACGCAGATGTCGAAGGGGAGGTGATAGCTAAGCCTCAAAAAAACACGAGGAGAGTTAGATGGAACATTGGAGGTCAGTTTTATGAAACTGAACATGGTGCAGCATTTTGGAGGAATGCTAAAGAACCCATCGTAGCATCGGATCCCGCTCCAGAACCATCAACTGAGCCACAAAACAGCCGGCCTGAAGCTATTGAAGAGGTTGAGAGCTTCAATCATGATGCTCAGCCAGTGTGTGAGGACATAGACGAAGAACTAAACCCTCCTGATGCTCTTCCAGCAAGTAGCCATGAGACAGGCCCATCTGATCCACTTTTAGCACATGGTCAACAATGGGAAACATTGCAAGGGGGTGTGACGGAATGCCAGCGTGCCAAGGATGGCTGGCGTTATGCTGAGAATCAGGTGGCAGGGAGCATTGGCAGAGACAGTCTGGCATGATGAGGAGGCACCGCGCGGAAGTGTATCGTATGCAGAACTATGCAGACTCTATGCAGCAATGCTAGTATCGGGATACATATCGGGACCAGTATGTCGAATGCTTAGTATGAGGACTAGAATGCAGATGCGTGTCTATAGTGGTAAAGTGTGGACCAATATCGGGAGTGAAATGCAGATATGTGAAGGGTAGAAAATTATGCGGATATGTATGTATATGGAAGTGTATATTTACATTCCAACTAGTACTGCATGCTTTAATTTGTGATGCATTGTACAAGCGAACTGCAATCAACTGACGTACATCAGCCATTCAGGCGGTACACGGGCAGACAACACTTCGTGCCGTACACACCGAGACCGCTGTTACGTTGATACTAGTACGGCCTACTACGCTATTATCCTAAGTGTCTACCGACCGGTAACTAGACAGCCTGCCAAAACAAGACCTGCAATCGTATGGCATATTATTGTAACAGAGTAATATTAAGGGGGCGTTTGCAGACGTATATTAATAACGTCATCTGCCAATTGTGGGATAATTAATTGTTCTCTGAACTATAGAGGCCTATTTTTAAAACTAAGTGGAGTGGAAAGTAGTCTGCAATCTTGTGAAGCGGAGCTAACCGATTTGCCCAACGATGGTGACTACTAGTAACTGGATTCGCGCTGTGTGTAGAAACGGTAAGCCGGTTATTGTGGGTTATTATTGCACATAGCTCAGATAGTATCCATGTGCTGGTGCGTGTTTTAGTTTTGCCAGTGCGTATATCTTGCATACTAGTTCGCTTGCCACATATATAATTTGTGGTATTAATTTTTCTATGTACGTGTACTCTATTCTCCTTCATTTAGAGCGCATCTGGCTTCCACCATGCAATTTGTGATCCAATGGGTGCACTTGGGAAGAGAATACATATAAGAGAAACCATGGGTTGACAAAGTTTGAGCATGGAGAGAACCTTGGAAAGACAATCATTGTAGACAAGTGGGCTGAGAGGCAGGAGATATGAAGGTAAACAGCTTCCCTACACACAATTCATCCTTGATTTCTAGTTGTGTACAGAGGAGAGAAGAGTTGTAATGGTGCAGAGGGAGAATGTGAGATGTTACGAGTGAGTGCATGAAGGTAGGGGCACATGAGAGGTGTAGGGGTATGCAATGTCTTATGAGTACGTGTTAGGGGAGATGGATATGATAGAATGATGGGGGGTCGTAGGGGTGACAGATCTATGTCTATGGGTAGATTGTTCTCAATGCAGCTATGAGGACTTGGAAAGTGATGAGGAAGAAGAGGAGATGTATGAGCCCTCTCTCCTCCCATATGCCTCTCCCCTTCCATATGCCTCTCCCCTCCCATATGCCTCTCCCCTCCCATATGCCTCTCCCCTCCCATATGCCTCTCCCCTCCCATATGCCTCTCCCCTCCCATATGCCTCTCCCCTTCCATATGCCTCTCCCCTTCCATATGCCTCTCCTGGGGATTGGGGGGATCAGTCGATCCTCCCCGTTTGATGGTTGAGTTCTCCCCCCGTCTAGCTTAATTTTCTTTGCATCAGGCCTGAAGGCGCTTTGTGGCTCTTTGTACTCTCGTATTTGGCCCATTGCAAGGGACCCCCCCCCCCCCCCCCTGCTCAGGCCCGTACCAGGGGGGATCGATCCCTTTTTGACAGCCCCCTCCCCCCCCCCCCCCCCCACAGGTTGAATAGCCAACAGCGACCCCCCACCACCACCACCACCACCACCCCCTCCGCTGCCAGACTACTTGGCTATGGACCTGCATATGCCCTCTCTCCTCCTACATGTATGTGCCCTCTGCGCTTCCTCCTTGCCTAGGGCACACGGGAGGTAGAGGGGTGTGCAATTACCAGTGGTAGATTGGGCACATGAGAGAGGGCCAGATTGAGATCCCCAATGTGAATTTCGTGGTCGATGGGTGCAAACGACTGCTCCTCCTCAAAACAAGGTCACCATCACTCTTAAACTTGTACTATTTGCACTCGTATTTACTATATGTACGACCCCTTTCCCCTTTTCCCCAAAGGCTGCATGTGTACGCCCATAAGCAGTAAGATGGCTTGTTTTGACTTCTGTGTGTCTGTATTGTACCAATAATTGTAGGTACTATGTTTCAGAGGGAACGAGAATGGTATCCCCAAAGTGCCAGCAATGCTATATTAAAGTGTATGGTGAGCACTATTTGGAATGTGGGCATTCCTGCTTGTTGACTGAAATGTACACATGTACACTGCAGGTACAGGTATAAGGTGGGTACTATTTGGAATGTGGGCACATGTACACTGCAGGTACAGGCAAGATGGTGCTTTTTGTCCCCAATTTTCCTGTTATTAAGGTGGGCAGTGGTAGGAATGAAGGCAAAGGGTTGTTGCATTGTATTGTACACATGTAGACAGGTACAGACATACGTGTGGGTATGTTTCTCTGGCTTGACCTATAACCAGAATAAAGTCCCCACTGTGCCTGCTATGCTAGGAGTAAGGTGTGTGCTATTTGGAATGAGGGTGATGTCCATTTTCCCGCATTACAAACGTCACTTACATGTAACAAGTACAAATGTGTTTCTCTGGCCTGCATGACCTTAATTGAACCAGAAGACTTATTGTGTAGATGGAGAGAAAGTGTCATGTGATGAGTGAGTGCATGAAAAGAGGGTCACATGGGAGGTGGAGGGGTTTGCAATGGGAGTTTGGGCATATGGGAAGGGAGAGGGGAGGGGCCACAATGAGATCCCCAATGTGCTTGCTAATGAAGGTTGCATACGCCCGTAAAATTTCAGCAGTAAGATGGCGTGTTGTTGTATTTGTTTATACCAATACAGGTACAGACATCTGTTTCCGAGTGTTCCTCTTGGCCTCACCTTGAACCAGAATGGTGTCCCCATAGTGCCAGCATTGTATTATTAAGGTGTAAGGTGGGCGCTATTTGGAATGTAGGCATTTTCCTTGTTCACTGAAATGTACACATGTATATGCAGGTAAGAGTGTTTCTACTTGAAACAAAATGACATTCCCATGTACCTGGGAATTTTAAGGAACAAGGTGGGTGCTGTTTGGAATGATAATGCATTGTACATGTATGTTCACTTAAAAGTTTACATGTACACACGTATGTACAGACATCTGTGTAAAGGACCAACTGGCTTGTGGGATGTGTGAATGTGGGCAGGTATTTACTTGCTCCCTGCTGAAGATCTATGTGCATGTACGTATGTCATTATAAAGTGTGAAGGTGTAATTCTTTTACCCTAACAGATGTCACCCTGGTACTACATGGATCTGCACATTTTGATCTAGTTCAAGATCTCGTCAAAGAACTCCCTTTGAACACCCTAATTTTTGGTGTAATATTGTTCATGTGTTTGTTTTTTAATCATGAACTGATGATCATACAAATTGCTCCAGTATAATATTAATATAGTTAGGTTGACCCAGATATACCACGACCTCGAAGACACTTTGCAATCAAAGTGTTCGATATTACATAAGATGTATTGTGCCACGCCCCTTAAGCCATCACGATAGATCTACATGCAGTCAGCCTAAATGCAACAAGATGATACTGTTATAAGCTTAGAGTCTGGAGCTAGCTTATGATGCAACCTCGGATTTTGTGTTATAGGCCAACTCCGCGGCCAGCATATACATGTATATACATCTTTTCATGTATACAACGTAACGTAGCTATACATGTAGGCGTATTACGTATATATTATTATTATTAACATAAACTTAGTACAGTTGATACATGATCTGAGTGACGTGATCGAGGCAGATAGTTTTTACATGTATATATACGTCGTCGTACGCGTCGTAATATGCACACAATACAATGCAGTATATACATGTATGGTGCATAAGGTGTTTATGCATACATATATGTCCGACATGCATATGCATGCATAATAAAATTACATATTGTTTAATATGGGGAAGAAATAAACCTATAAAATTATAATAGACCAGAGGTTCAAGTTAGAGTTACATGTAGGTACAACTAAAACCTGATTATACAACTAATACAAGAACGTGCATATGTATAAACAATATACGCGAACTTCTGTCCTGGCCTGCTAAGCTATACTGCTATACTGATATAGCTTAGTGCATGCAGATGTGCATGCTCTGCTAGAATGCATTCCGATAGTCGATCGCGATCATATATGCATGCATATAGTATTATTTATTATATTATTATTATGTATATAGACACAAATGGTCTACATGTAATTATTCTACAGTATATAATTTTATACCTTAATTATAGTACAGTATCGATTTTACTTCATGAGTTAGTGCAGTTCAATGGTGTGGACTTGCAATTGACCATGTTAGCATCCACAAGTTCTTCTAACCGTGGATCTAACCAGGCCGTGACGGCTTGAGACAGGGTGTTTACGTGCCCCGCCCATCTGCACAAGTACATCAAATATCTTAAAACTGCAACGTATGGCAAGTAAATAGGAACAAATGGTCAATGACGACATGCACGCTGGTATACAGTCCATTCTAAAATTTATGAAGTATACTGGTCGAAACTTACATGCCGACTTTAGATTGGCCGGAAATATTATCAAAAGTCATTTTAAAAATAATTTTAAATTATGGCTGAAAGAGAGGTGCCTGTACTTTGGCTGTTTAAGTGTCGATCGACTAGACTCTTTCCACAAGTCCAAAGGTAAGGGCCCTATTAGCTATTGAGCCGCACACGGAACACCGTGCATGGCGTACGGTGCGTAGTACACGCAGCAATATGGCATGAACCATAGACATACTATACATGTATAAAGCTATAGTGCGCGCGCGCATGCTAACGAGTTACGTATGCTTATCTTTCCAGGCTACTTCATATATTCGCTACATTCTCTTTATATTAAATGAGCAAGTATTCTTCAGGTGAGCATCTGTAAGAATTTCTCTATTCCATCGATGTCCTTTCCACCTCTCCGTTTCAACTTTCTCTGATCATACCATTTCACCCTCCTCTCTCTTCTCTCCTATTCCTACTCACTTGCCTACTAATTTGTTTATATGGGGGGAGGGGATGGGAAGGGTGTAAACCTGTCTGAGTGTCACCCTTCCAACCCCAGAGGGATTGTATGTTCCCCGTTGAGGTCTGGGACAGAACACCAGAAACTCTGTACCTTTAGTATTTCAAAGTGGTTTTAAAGAGAATCTCAATCTTCCATCGTGATAGTTGGTACAAGTATGATATTCTGTGGGGTCCATTTTTTTTTAAGGTCTACTGTATTGTAGGGATGATTGCTGGATGGCTGGTGTGATATGGCTATAATACCACTGGTATATGGGTTAAAGCATGTGCATGTAAAAGGTCCTCTTTTGCAGATATGCTATGTTCAAACATTCACTCCAGTTTGGCAAGGGAGCTAGATCAGAGGTTCTTGTGTCCATTTCTGTAGATGGTCATCAGGGAGAGGCAAATTCTTACGGTTTGGGGGTGTACGTGTATATTGGTTGCTGTAAAAGCATTAAAACATTTTTGTGTCCATAGCTGTATGCCCATAAGGACGGTTTACTGAACATGGAGAGAGCTGTTACATAAGCCCTAGCAGACCTTATGTATAGATATGTGCACAGGTTAACCAATGGGAAACTTGTGTGCTTTATTCTTTTTCTTTCTCCTCCCTATTGTCCTTCCGTCTCCCCACTCTCCCCCTCCTCGCTCTCTCTCCCACTCCTCCCTCCATCTCTCCTTTATCCTACCTCTCCCCACTCTCTTACCTCACTCTCCTCACTCCTCTCCTCCCCAGCCTTCCCACTTTCCCTACTTCTGTTTTGTCCATCTTCCTCCAACCTCCTTTATTCCCTCTCTCCCTCCCTTCTTCCCTTCTTCCCTTCAGCTTTCCTTCCCTCCACTTATTCTTCGCTAGTCCCCTCCTTCCCATCTCCTCTCCCTTCGTTTCCTTCCCCTACCCTTCCTTTCTCACTATTTCTAATATTCCTTCCACTCCTCTTTCCACATAGGTCAGCAGACCTTATTTGCTATCTGCTAATAATGTGATTTTGTGTATAGCTGCTTTTCTACTGACACTTTGACCCAACAGCAACTTCTTACCTTGAAACATGCTGTCTGAAGTGAGGCCTACTATTAACTGGCTTGAACTTAGAACTTGCATATCAAGATCAATACTGTCCTTCGCAATTGATTTTGATTAAGTAACTTGCTTGGTCAATAGATTATGTAACATCACACACACACACACACACACACACACACACACACACACACACACACACACACACACACACACACACACACACACACACACACACACCTTTTGATCTCATGAGAAGGTCTATCCACAAACTTGAGGTTTTTCTGCAGCTGGTACAAACAAGCCATTTAAGGCAATAGTGTACACACTAAAACAAATTCATTGAGTATGATTTATCCGGGCTCGAGCGCTCGAGGGTACTCGTTTCAAAAGACTATTATACCATTAGACCAAATAAAAAAGACCTTTAGCTTGACGTTAGCTGCCATACATTAATCGATCTACTAAATGGCTGAATACATGTAAGTGTCTGAGAATATTTTGAAAATTATTTTAAAATATTAATTGATAAAAACCATCACGCATGCGCGTGTCATATTCAACCAAGCAGCAGCTGTCAGCAAGAAGTGTTGGATCGTGCGGACAAGTGAAACTACAGAATGACCCGCGGCAACATGCATCAGTAATGCTGAAATCTTGTAAGTCTAGATCTACTCTACCACTAAAATGTTACACCAAATCAGAGATGATGTATCAGTATAGAATCTCTGACCAAATGCTGCACCAATCGAAGCGCCAAATCCAGCTGACAAGGCGGTTCACCTCAGAGAGCATTACGCCTCGTTCGTGCGCAGTAAAAGAAGGTGCAAGCCTTGCCGGGTATAATGGAAGTAAAGTAGCCGAAGATGTACGGTACGCCGATTGCGAAAAAGGACTAGATTACGTTCTATAATGTATACATTTATTTTGCATTCCTATAGAGACGATTTTATTGAACTCACCGAAAGGTAAGTGATCTAATCGTATTGCTGATTATTATTTCATTTGCAGAGTTACATCGCAGTCAGAAAAACGGTTCAACGTTGGCTATAAAGAAAGAACTCACTCGGCCGCAGCCGGTACGTTCTCGATGTACATATGTCAGTGCATATCTCTGCTATATCCACAGATATCTTGAAATAGCACAGCTGATTCTCGCTGAGAGTTTCACGCACGCAATCACGCTGACACAGGGTAAGTCAGTTTTGAAGCTTTGACTTTTATCTTCTGTTGTTACAGTGCGGCGGACACTTAGGATAAGCTAGCAGCACGAGAACAGCGTCATGCGGGATTGAGGGTGGAAGAACAACCATTCGTTAACCCTTGAAAAGGCCACCCCCTGATGGCATCTGAGCGGCATCTGAAAATTCATCGTCTGGACTTGCAATTCAAACTTTCTAATGTATAAGTTGAAAATGTTGCTGGTATTATTAAAAACAGTTATTATTTTTAATTGGATGGTTTGGGGTACTGGTTATACTACTCCATATGCAGACCTATAAAGGAGTTCCATACAATGCACCATACGCTTCGTATGAGGTGCCATATAGCGAGTCTGCACGACGCATGCAGATGCATAACAATTAGTATGCAGACCATGATACCATTCGTATGAGTGATCAGTCCGAATCGGTAGTTATGCTGATTCTGCATATGAATCGTATGCAAAACTGCATACGGTTCATATGGTGATACATATCGAAGAATATGCGCGGAAAATGCAGATCTGCATACGAAATGGTCTCGCGCAGTGAGGAATGTTTCAACCACATGATGCCTATTGACTTTTGGATGGATTGTCTTCAATGGACAAATAACTCACTGCCTGACAATGTTGCTGCATTTTCAGAACACGAGCATTGGATGTGTTTGGGTGTGCTGTATGCAAGAACACTGCATCCAATTGGAAGAATCAAGGACCTCTGGCGAACTAGGGATGATGGCTTTGTTCCTCCTTTTAGAATGAGAGAACGCTTTGGCTTAGCTCGTGACCGCTTCATTTATTGGGAGAGATTCCTGAAGATCTGGCCCCCTGGTGATTCTGACAAGTGGAAATACATCCAGCCACTAGTCGATGCATTCAATGCCCTACGGAGGAAGTTTGTGGATCAGGGAACTGAAGTGGTTATTATGTTGACGAATCAATGGGAAAATGGATTCCATTTTTTGAGAATACTCCAGAAGGTGTGCCCCACCTTTCCAAGATAATCCGAAAGCCACAGGGCATTGGGGTGGAGTACAAGAATGTGGCAGATGCACAGACTGGCATTATGCTGTTTCTGGAGATACAAGAGGGAAAGGAGGCTATGGCAGGCAAAAGGTATTGTGACAGGTACCCAAAATCAGTTGCTCTTACTCTCAGGATGACAGAATTTTTGCATGGTCGTGGACATGTTATTCATGGAGACAGTGCGTTTGCATCTGTAGCCACCTGTACTGCTCTGCTGGAACATTCCACATACTTTTCTGGTCTGCTCAAAACAGCCGCCAGGAGATGGCCTTTAGTGCACAAGCCAAGCGTGGTGACACAGTGACCATTCGTACTGAGATGAAAGTACACGGAGTTAGTAAGTATATTTATGGCCATGTCTGGAATGAACCGGGTTCAGAAGGAGCACCAAAGAAGATCATCATCAGCACGTGGAATCACAGCGTGTATGTTGATGATCATGCAAGGAAGCGGTGGCACCTCAATGACACTACTGGAGAATCCGAAACCATTACCCGCACTGTTCCTCGCACACAGATGATAAAGTCTTATTTTGAAGCAGCATGTGCCATTGATGTGCACAACCACTTACGGCAAGATGGTCTAGGAATGGAAAATGCTATTGGAACCAGCAAATGGTGGTTTCGGTTGATGTGTACCATTTTGGGGATGATTGAGGTGGATACGTTCAAGACATTATGTCACTTCAATCGGCATGTACAAGTTCCATCCCACAGAAACTTCATTGAAAGGCTGGTCATAATGCTGCTGACAAATAGCAAAGGTGGTGCTCCAGAGCCTACTCCATTCCAGCTTCAACTCAGGAAGCGCAAGAGGAATGACAGCGGTGAAGAGGAGGAAAGTGATGTGGAATGTGAAGTTGAGCACCAGATTATGTCCATCACACAGTATCTGAATGCTAAAGATAGTGGTTCAAAAGCCTCTAAACGAAATAGTCTTGCAGGCGAACCACCAGCTAAGAGAAGGAATTCTGAAGAGCTTGCAAAAGAGCACCGGGCAGTACATGGAACTGCTGTGCGTTGCAGGGTGTGCCCAAAACCAGCTCCAAATGCAAACTTCTGCTGTGTTCAGTGTTCCAATGAAATGGATGGGCGTATATTTGGTGTCTGTGGGCCCAAATCAGGCAGAATATGCAGCCAAGTTCATCAAAAACGAATGTGGACAACTTAACTATGTATTTAAAGTACTTCGTTTTACTGTATAATGTAATTCTCATGCGCCAATCATTCGTTATTATTGTGACTGTACGACGGGAACGCTAGGTTAACCTAGCGTTTAACGCTAGGAACGCTAGGTTAACCTAGCGTTTTTACCGGCACCTATTCATTAAATAAGCGATAGCAATTTTTGTCATCAATGTCTCTGTACTGGTACCGGACACTGACAACTTCACTTGCATGTACGTATACTGACATGTGCAAAGAATACATACATGTACTATCTATTCCTGTGCTCTTTCTGGTATGTTCTTAAGGGGAGGGGGGGGGGGGGGAACTCATATGCAGAAATCAGCGTTCACCAGTAAAAGTAATGGTGTTAAAAAGACGTCCCGTAGCATCATGTGTGTTATGGGTAGTGTGGAATACACTAAGCCACTCCTGGCAAATAAAAAAAATTAGGGGAACAAGTAAATCAAAAAAACATCTCTGTCAATAAGATTGGTGGTATGTAGGATTGGTGGTGCAAAAAGCAAAGAAACATTTACAAGAATCAAGTTTTGGTAGGATCCTATGTACTACTACAACATTCCTACATTTGCAAATAGGCTTCTTCATTTGCAAATTCAGGACTGTGAGTTGTAGGATCCTATATACAAACTGCACAAACCTCACTTTAACATACTGTAATTGTTCAGTAGTTTCTTGCTACATGTATTTGCACCACCAATCCTACATATATACCAACAATCACTTTCTCAATAGTGAAGTTTTTGATTTAGTTGTACAGTCTCTAGCTTATTAATTAGTAGCTCATCTTTGGTGAGGAAACAGGTGACATGTAGAGTGATTTATTACTACTTTAATAGGCATCAGCACTGCTTTATAGATATGTGACTTGACATTCGCATTATGCAATTTATGCTTACCCAATATCGGCCTTCCATCACTTCATGATCAAATGGCGTTAGTCCAGTTAGAGAATCGCAGTTTGATATGCAAAGTGTGAACCATCCAGGCATAGTTGCCCCAATTATCTAGTTCTGCATTAATAAGTTTGATCAATGATCGCTGGAGCTGCGAACCAACCTTTTACCACCTGCAGTTGATTAATTTAAGCTAATTTACTATATGTTATAACATATAGAAAATTAGCTTCAAAGCTTTAATTTGCCTAAACATTAAAAAAGTTCTAGGAACGTTTCTATAAAGATATAAATTATTGAGGGGAGGGAACACTTTTTCCAGGGGCCGGGGACATTTTTTTCCCTATAGGTAGGAGTGCCAGGGGGGACACTTCGAATGTCCGGGGGGACACTTTTTGCAGAGGGACAGCCATACCTCCGACAACGGTTACCATTCTAGTAACATCAAGTACGTCAGAAAGAAGCTTTTCGACGATTAGACGACTGTTTACCTATTTGAGATCCTCCATGACAGAATTTAATAACTGCTTCATCTTGCATGAGCATAAAGAGCTAGTATATAGTAGAATGCATTAGCCTGGAGGAAGTAGCCAAGGAATTTATATCACGAAATGATCGACGAGTTCGCTACTTTACATTTCCATCGTCTTTTATTGCATCCCATGTTGTGTATACGCAATGTGATGATCTTTTTTACTACCACTCCCACCCCCTAGTCTCGTACCCAGACCAACCATGACGTAAGCGTTTATCGTGTCGTAGTGTTTATACTCTAAGTGATAAACGCTTACGTCATGGTGAGTCTGGGTACGAGATTCCCCCCCCCCCCCCCCCCCCCCCCCCCCTTGCCTGAGCTACATATGATTATACATGTATTATCATATATGGCGTAGCCAGGGTCGAATTTGGCTGTGTAGCAGAGTTTCTTCGGTTTCGTCCCAGATCCCGATGGGAGAGCGAGAATACAGCGCTCCGCCAAACCCCTAAGCTGGAGCGGGAGGGATACCCACCCGACCACACCCACCATCCGTGCCCATGATCTGCCGCCGCTGGCTATGTATCCAAAATCCAACCACGCCATTTGGAGCCAAAAGGGAAAAGCGTTCAAATTAGTTGGTCCTTATTCTAAAGAAGCTGCGCGAAGGAAACCCGCGCGGAGATTAAAACTGCAGACTCTTTAAATTGATAACTCAAAACAATTCGATACCGGTACCGTTTGAATCAAAATGTAATGAACCACACACAGTGTTATTAAGAATAATAAAGACCTTTTCCTGCTTACCTCGTTAATACTGGTACTCCCGTCAGCCATTTGCGGTTAATCACTATAGATTATTTTGACATAATCTACATGTATGGTCATACGTACGTGGGCATCTCCCACTTCCCGCCACCAGCCTTCAGTCTTCTACATTGTAGTAACATTATGATGTGATCAATCTGGATACTCCTCTCACCTTGACAGGGCGACCCATTGGTCACCGATATGCGATCCCAAACACCCGCCAATTAAATTGTACGGCATGAGCCAATGGCAATGCGCTATGTGCAAACATGTAGTTTCTATAATAACATCTTTGTATTATATCTCTGGTCTGATGAAGTCTTTATATCCATACATGCAAACAAAATGAACAACAACTCTGAACATTACATACATTAAATATTCGGTCATGCAAGGCCTACGAACAGCAGATTACATGTAGTTTCATCCTTGAGTATAAAGTTTCCACAAAGAACAGCCAAATTGAATTGCAGCAACAGCTACATGTTAGACATCATGATATCGGTTGTATTACATTTCGTATTTGGCAACCCCTATGCATTGAAGACAATCTGATGTAGACAGATAGACAATGTGTACAGGCGCAGTGAGCTAATGCTAACTTGGGTCCATGTCCAGAAGAGAGGTAGACAGGAGATGGAGGTTCCTCAATGCCTGCCTCACATCTTCCCCAGTGGCCACTCCATCATGGTCCATCTGTGCCATGAGCAGGCCCCCATTGTCTGCATGATGGCTTCTCCCACTCCCTCCAGAGGCACTCACATCCAGTGGCAGTGCCCCAAAGGCCTCCTCCTCCTCCCCATCCCCCTCAGCTCCCACAAGCTTGGGAGACAGCCACTGCCTCAGGGGTGGAGGCATGTTGGACCTCTTCAGGAGACCTTCCTGTCTCAGTGTGGTCTGTGTGGCAGGCAGAGAGAAGGGTGTGTGAGTGTGTGTATGTTATTACCACCACAGGAGTAACAAGGGTACATTACATGTGCATTGTAACTCTAACCTTGCCTCACCTGGGCCCTAATGTAATATAGCACAATTACATGTACCTGGAAAAGCATGCACATTCTTGCAACTTTCGAGGAAAAACAAAATAAACAGCGTAACAATGTATACATGTACATGTAGCATCTACTGTACATGGATATGTACATGACGTAACAGCCATGTTATTGTGAGCAGTCCAATTTTAATATTGCAGACTCACAAGTACTGTTCAAAGGTCCATTTTATTAAATCAATTCCAAAAGATATACTATATGTACATGTACATGTAGCATGCAGATAGGATCTTGTGATAAATAATGCTCTTTGTTTAAGTACATGACCTAAAAGACCCCACCCCTCACCATGAGGAGGTTACGTTCAGCCTCAATGGAGTGCAGCTTCTTGGTGGCTATGTCCAGCTCCTCCCTGAGCCTTGCCTTCTCCAGTTCTGCACACTGGGTGAGCCTCTCCCTCTCCCTCTCTGCCTGCAGCAGGACCTGCTGGGCCTGCAACACGGCCTTGTCATGCTCCCTGCGAGCAATGGAGATGAGCTCCTCCAAGTGAGCTGTCTCCTCCTTGTGGCCATGCTGCTCCTTCAACATGGCTGCTTCCACTCCTGCAGGGCAGGCAGACCATACAACAGCACATGTGTACGTACATGTACATGATACAGTCATGTGCACATGAGTTGTGTGCAGGCGTAATTGGTGTGTATACATGTACATGTACATATGTGCATTATGCATGTGCGTGAGTGAAAGTTTACAGGCATGCCTTCACAATCACAATTCAATATTACTTGCACTGAGAGTAGTCTGGATGTCGCAAAGCTCCTTCTCAACTCTTGCCAACTTCTCAACCAGTTCAGCTCTTTCACTCTCCAGGGACTGCTGCCCCTTATGTAATGAAGCTAGCTCCTCGCTCAGGACCACCTTCTCTCCCTTCAGTCTGTCCAACCTCTCCTCCAGCACAGCTACTCCAGCAGCACCTAGCAAGCAACGGAATAACCAGCGATGTAAAAAAACTAAATACAAGCTTCCTTGAGAAATAAAAACATTGCATTGGTACCTACTATATTGTTCAAGCTCCCTAATTTGGTGCTCAAAGTTAGACACCACATCTTCCAGCTGCCTGGCCAGATGATCACGCTCCTTGGTGAGGGTGGCCACCTCATCAACCAGCTGGTCCTTGGACAAGCTGCATGTGCATGGAAGAGGAAAAGATTGAGGCAGGAAGTAAAATTACTTTGAGAGACAGATATGACAACAAAACATAAAAACACTCCCACACCTCACAAAGTTAGCTCTCTGTGCATAGAGGTCCTCTGACACTTCAGTCTGACATCCAGAGTCAGTCCTATGTGCCAGTAGTGGATGTCTGAAGGTAGGCTGCCGACAAGATGTCCGACCTCTAAGTGAAGCTAGGCAGAGAGCACAAATACAATTAAGCTACACTTAACAATATATGCCTCACTGAAATACTCTATCTGTTTCTTATAAGTCAACCAACAAGACACTATAGAGATTTTGTTCAGTACCTTTCACAGCAGCAACCCTTCTGGTTTGGACCATCATCCTGTCCTCATATGCAGCCATTCTGGTGAGTGCTTGATTTAGAGTGGCCTGCAAGCTTGCGTAGCTCCCTGCTAAAGTGTTCAAGGCAGCCACTGCCCCTCTGCTATCCTCTCCATGATGCCTGAGCTGGGAGTTCATGTTACTGACCAACTGCTGGGTGTGAACCAGCTGTCGGGACATGGCCTGTGAACACAGGCAGCCGTAGAGTTAATTCCGCTGTATATATTAATGTTGTATCACATAAAGCCATCACTTAAAGCAATTAGTCTGGGGACCCTACCTCTTGCAGGGTCCCCAGGCTAATACAGCAATATCATACATGTACATGTATGTCAAATGTAACAATGTTGTACATGCACGTGTATATGTACTACTTACAGGATTAAGCTGGTTATGATACATGTATGTAGAGATCAACGTTGATACATGTACAAGAAGAGTTCAGCATACATGTACATGTACATGTACATGTACATGCAGAGGTCAAAAAATGAAAATAAATCTTTATTTGGTTAGTGCACCATACCCACATTTTGCCAGACTTACATGTACCAACCTACGAAAAAATTCATGAGGGTGATCAGAGGAGTTGTTGGCTTTGTATGATATGGTGTAAGGAATTGTTTTTTTTACACATAACAAATCTACATGTACACATGTAGATCTTTGTATGATAGGGTGCAAGGAATTGTTTTTTTACACATACATGTAACAACTCTACATGTAGGACTTCATGCTTTTATAGTCAAATTGTGTGTGATTACATGTTTTATTAGTGCAATGTTTCATAACTTGAATGAATGAAAAACAAGTACATGTATCAATGCTAGTAGCCATGCTTCTTTTGTTCAATCAGATATTTTCAATCACACAACCATACATGTATGATATGCACTCACGTGACAGTCAACAATCACAGCACATTAGTAACTTAAGAGTCCGAGTTAGGAGCAGGCTACATGGAAGTACATGTACGTAACATAGGCTTTTCTAAAAATGCAGGTGATTGCATTGCTGTGTACATGTAGGTGAGCGGGTGAATCCTTTCAATTGTGGGTGAGTGGGAAGGTCTGTTTGGCACAGTACATCAGACGTTGGAATATACATACATATTCATCACGCATGCTTGGAGTTGGCACTTATATACAGGTTTATACATTTTCATGCAGGTATCCATGGTAATAAAACAGCTGTTCACATTTGAATCTAGTTAATGGGTTAAAAGTTCACCCTCCACATTGGATCACACCATACCTCAGCCTTGTTCACTGAACTGCAATTCAGCACTTCTGTCAGCAAGACTGTGGGCCAGCAGGTCCCTCTCCCTCTCCACCCTCGTCCTCCACTCCATAAAGGACATCTCCTGGAGGTGGAGCACACAGGTGGAGGACTACATGTGGAGAGGCACACAATCCTAACCTTCTTCCTCGCTTCCTGTGCACATCTGTCCTCCTCAATACAGCGAAGCTTCTCTTGCACCAGCATGGCAAACACCTTTTCCCTCCAGCGGGAAAGCAGGTTGTCCCCTGGTCTGTTCACAGCTCTCAAACAGCCAACACCCTATAAAAGGAAACACACACATGTACCAGTCGGCTACATGTTCCCTCTACATACACGTACATGTAAACCCCCTATCCAGTGTATGCACAGTTGTATCCCAGTTAGTCTGTTAATGATCAATGTCCATCCCGTGTACATGTATACACAAAACACGCACACAACACACATATACATGTACAAACAACACACACATACATGCACAACACACACACACACACACACACACACACACACACACACACACACACACACACATAAACACACACACACACACACACACACACACACACACACACACACACACACACACACACACACACACACACACACACACAACACACATACCTTAGTCATCTCATTCTCTTGTAGTGCCAGGATTTCTGTGATGGAGGTCAGACGAATATTGACAAGTCCCAGGTCATTGGACAGTTTTTGGTTATCTTCTTCAAGCTCCTACATGCATGCACATAAAATGCACATAACCTCATACATTGTATCAGCCCCTCTCACTCCGCTTTGAACCACTCACCTTTGACCTGCTCTGGAGCAGTCTTCTCTCCTCGTGCCACGCCATACCACACTTAGGAAGCTCACCTCCAAGGTATGCTTCTAATTGGAGCACTCTTGAACGCTTTGTATCTAGTTCAGACTGCAGGGCACTGGAAGGTTCAGGGGACAAAGGGAAAGATGGAGAGAGGGGAAGATGAGAACAGAATGCCCTTTTCTTATCAACTGTTCCAACTTAACATCACATAGCTACTCAAGCAGAATACCTTATCTGATTGGCCATCTCCTGCCTGGAAGTCAGCCCTTCCCTATCCCTGGCAGCCAACTGCTCCCTCAGTGCTCTCTGCTGCCTATCCCAGTCACTCTTCTCCTCCGCCATCTTTCTCTCCAGGTCCCCATAACTGTGCTCCAATTCCTTCAGCTGGTTGGTGAGGGTGGCCACCTCCCCATTCAGCCTCCCTCTGTCTGCCTCCCACTGCACCCTCACAGCCTTCACTTCCTGCCCCCTCCCCTCTTCATTCCTCTCAAGCTCCGCACTCAGTTCCTCTTTCTCCTCCTCCAGAGTGCACAAGGCATTGTTGTGCTGAAGCGCGAGTTCCTCTATGTCCCTCTGTCGCTTCTCCTCAGCTTTAAGCAACAAATGCTGGAGTTCCACTACTTGGGCGGCCATTTTCTGTCTGTCTTCTTCCAAAACCCTCACCTTGCTCTGTAAGTGACATTCCACATCCAGCAGGTCGTTTGCAAGCAGCGCTGCGCTCGTTCGAACGGGAGCAGGAACGGAAGATGGCGGAGGTGGACGGGGCGAGCGTGTTCTGTTGGAGCTGCTGCTCACTGAATCTAGTTGCTTCCTGGAAGCAAACACAGGCATGTTATACATCACGTCATAAGCAGGGTATGCCGCGCACCCACTCACACAAATTAAAAATTCAAGCAAGCATGTAAATGCTTACTTAAGCTCTTTGTTCTCTTGCCACAGCTGCCGTAGCTCTTCCTGTACGCCATGAATAGCCTCTGATCTCTCTCCCTCTTCCTTGCTGTAGAGAGCTTCAAAGAAAGACGGGGGGTGAAGAGGTATGTTACCCGTTCCTCCTGTTGCCATGTAACTTTTATCACGGTCTGGGAACGGTGAGGCAATTATCGCTTTAATTTATTGACATTATTGTCAGTTTGGGAATAGTTTAAAATGTACATTGTATGGTTCCAGCATAATTTATGGACCTGCTGCATGTTTTCTTCAGCCCGAGACGTTTATAGTAAGTACTTGTATTTTATTGTTTATTAAAACTGCGCGCACGATTTTTAATTAGTTAAATTTATTTAATCAGAAAAGAAAAACACGCACACGCACCCTATACAAATAAACCACGCGTCCTAGTAATGAAATTCAGCTTATAGATGCCGGTGTGTAGAAAAAGGGCTAATAGACTTTGTGTGGTTATAACACGCTATACAGAGCGATAGCCATTCAGTCACATCCCGAATGTCCGCAATTTGACTAATTCGCTTGAACATCATTGCGGGCAATGGGCTGCGCTTTTCGAATCTATACCTGCATTGTTCCGTTGAATGCTGGGGGCGGTACAACAAAGTATACGATAATTTGATGCGGAGGCGTTTGTAAACTGCACATATAAGCGCTATAGGAGGTGCCGATATCTGTACAAGAGCATATCGCGAGCGCATCTGGAGATGATGTGGCAAGTTACGCTCCCGCTGTCGTTACTCGTTGCAGCTGCATGCGGAGCAACTCCTTTAATCCGTAAGACGACAATGATACACGCACATGTTTACGATCTAGCGCTAATTATTTGATTCCCCATACGTCCAAAACCAGCGAGCTGCCTGCCTCTGAAAACCACTGTCGTATCAGTCAACGTCAGAGCACTGGGCTCTCACTACTGCTCAAACAGCACTCAAGACCAACAGCTAATCTCACAGCTGCTCGCGGAAGTGGAGCGGGGCCCAGTGGACAGCCGATGCCAACTCACCGCACCGCAGCTGTCAGAGTGCATTCCCGTCGGTATGTGCATGTACAGCAATTACGTCATCGGTTGATCATATACAGTTTTAAAGCGGCAAAGTTGGCGTTGCTAAATATATACATGCATAACTACTGTACACGTAGTCTCTATGGCATCTAAACGTGCATGCGCATGTTTTAAAATCGCATTTGATTACGTATTGATGATTTTTACTAATCATTTATTGGTTGATTCGGCCATCATACATATTACGTGCAATATATATGTACTTGGTATCTTACCAATCTGATATATATGTATAAGTGTTGATATCAATAATTGGCCGGTGTGAGTTTCAGCGGTACCAGAGAGTCAAACACCTCTGCTGGTTGTAAATACAAAAGAATACTATTAATAATTGCATTGATCGTACCTCCAGTTGGTATTTACTTCTATGTTAGTACATGTACATTTGCATCATTGCGGTACATTGCAGTACATTGGTTAATTGAAATGTATTATACGTGCATCATTGATTCACTGCCAGATGACAGTAGGTCATTGTGGAACTGCAAACTGATTGTATATGCAATAAAATCATATAAAATATGTGTCCTTTTCTTGTCCCCAGGCCAAGGACAAGCTAATATGCGCACTCGCATGATCATCACGGCCACCATGACATGTGACAGCCCATGTGTGCGCCACAACAGCACCCTGCAGACCCTAAGTGTGCTGCAGGACAACCTGCTCTACCTCAGGAGTGCAGCCCAGCAGAGAGTGTCCGTGAACCTCAACATAGGAGGGGTCAACATTCTCATGTGGTATTTTGATGGCCGCCGATCCATTGTGAGCACCTGTGAGGGTGGCAGTACCACCTCTGTGATAAAGGGACTGTCCCTATGTGGTGAGTGAAAGAGTGCTTGATTGTACACCTTACTTACCATGGAACATGAAATACTTAAAGGGAATAAGGGAAGGCAACCTACTTTCCTTTTATCAGTTCCATCGGCCTTTCATTACTTCCCTTCCATATCATCCTTCCATTCCACTTCTTTACACCTTCATTCCTTCCTTACCTCCCTTCATAATTGAAAAAATCCTTGTGTTTTGTGGTATTAATCTTAGGATGGGCTCTACCTCCCATCAGTGTCATCTATGTGCTATCTCCTCCCCAGACTGTCCAGCCCAGTGTGACAAATGTGGGGGTGGGTTCTACCTCCCACCAATGTCATCTCAGTGCCAGTCCTGCCCCCAGGGCACATGGAGGCAGATGGGTATGGACTACACCTCCTGCATCCAGTGTCCTCCAAACACTGACACATTATCCTTTGGAGCCTCTGCACCTACAGATTGTGTAACTCCAGGTGTGTGAGTGTGTGTACACGTGTATAAGTGTGTGTGTGTGTGTGTGTGTGTGTGTGTGTGTGTGTGTGTGTGTGGAGTGTGTGTACACGTGTATAAGTGTGTGTGTGTGTGTGTGTGTGTGTGTGTGTGTGTGTGTGTGTGTGTGTGTGTGTGTGTGTGTGTGTGTGTGTGTGTGTGTGTGTGCATGCCTGTGGTATGTGTGGAGGTCTGTGTCAATAGGCTGTGTCTGTATATGAACATTGTGTTTTGTGGTGTGTGCATTTAAAATACATTTATGTATACATTTAGTGATGTGCATGACATGCATATATTGCAGCAAATCTGAATTTAATTTTGGCATCCAGATTGGTATTATTTGATTGTGAGTGTGAAATAAAAGAAGAAATTTTTTTAATACATCATGATTGTAAGGGTACAGATTGATGTGCTGTCTGAAGATGTGTGTACATGTATTCTTCCCACTATATCTCTACCTCAGCCATGTATTTTCCAATGTACCCCACCTCTCTACCTCAGCCTGTCCTCAAGGGATGGTCTACTTATCATGTGGTCCAGTCTGTCCAGCAACGTGCACTAACCCCACCCCTCCAGAAGGCTGCCCAACTAACTGCATGACTGGCTGCTTCTGTCCACCCAACACTGTGCAATATTATGGAGAATGCATCTCACTGTCCAACTGCACTAGCTTCACTCCTGCTCCCCCTAGACCCCCCACCATTGTGGACACCAGTATCACCTCAGGTTGGGCCTGGTGCAGTACTCAGTGGAAAGAGGATATGATGGGGGAGGGAGAGACTGAGTGATGGAGGCCAGGATAGCAAAGTGGGAGGGAGAGTAATAAGCTGAGAGGAAGGAGGGGGAGTGATGGAAGGGAGGAGGGATGGAATGGGAGTGATGGAGAGGAGAAAGGAAGGAGGGGAGTGATAGAGGGGATGAAGGAATGAGGGGGAGTGATGGAGGGAGGAAATAGGGAGGGGAGTGATGAAGTGAAGGAAGGAGGGAGGTGGGGCAGAAGTGGGAAGGGACAAAGTTTTATCCAAACATGTCATTCAACTGACCCATAATCAATCTAGGCTCCAATGTCCTCCATTCTCTGCATACTTATTCCATGTTCTTCACACTTAGGTAACATACCTCTCACTATTGGCTATGACATCAGGGTGTATGAAGGAGTGAACATCATGATAGATTGCACTCCGCTGGTAGACGCCCATCCTAATGGATCAATCCACTGGCGTACACAGCTCATCAACCCAAGACAAGTGATCCGTGATGAGCTTGAGGTTCCCATATCTGCCACCTCCATAGAGCTGGTGGTGCCCAGTACCTCCATACCAAACTTCCTCCAGGAGTCCTTCAGATGTGTGGTGTGCACATCACAGACTGAGTGCTGGAGCAATAACTCCATCATCTCTGTCGTCAGTAAGTGGGTGGCCAATGGACTTCTCTGCATGCAGTTTACCCATACTCACTCCTTCAAAGTGTACATGTATAAGACATCATTCTTTGACCATACACTATTGCATACTTACTTATATATACATGTAACCTATGATATTATTAACATACACCACTCCCTCTCCCACTTACCATCTTAACTTTCTCCTCCTCTCCCAGCAATCCCTCCTCCACCTCCTTCACCCCAGCCTCCTCCCACCCTCCCTCCTGTGAGCTGCCCCCCAGGGATGGTCTATGATGAATGTGGCAGTGCCTGCCCCCCATCCTGCGCAGGCAGTAGTGATTTTTGCCCGAGTGTATGTGTGGCTGGGTGTTACTGCCCTAATGGGACTGTGGAAGATGGTGGCCAGTGTGTGAATCCTGAAAACTGCAGTCAACCCTGTAAGCAAGGCCTACTACCCTAACATTTTCCCATTTACATATACACATATACACTTGCACATACCAAACACTCTCCTTCGAAGTATAACACATCTTTCTTTGTTCATACACCATTGCATGCTCATATAACCTATGACATAATTAAATTCCCACTTGCCATCTTCTCTTCCTCCCCCCCCCCCCCCCCCCCCCCTCCAGCAATCCCTACTCCTTCAAACCTGTAAATGTGTATGGCCAATGATTACTGATCAGCACAATTAAAATTAAAACATCGAAGCTATAAACATTGTTGTGTATATCATGTGACTTGATTGGACACTGTGTTAAATTTATAATTATAGCTACTCATGATCACATGCTCATTTATTCAGCCCTGCCCATTTTCATGCTCATTCATTCCACCATGCCACCTACAAACAGCAGGGGGAGGATACGTCCTTATTCATTCTGTCACACCCATGCCAGCTGCATGCATGCGTATATGTACATGTACAGCTGCTGTCTCCTAGCTGGAGTAGAATGTCTTATGCGAGGACCAGGTTGCTTTGAGCTGCAGCACTGCTTTTCATATACCTGGGCCTGGCAAGAGGAGCCACACACATACTGGTCACACCACGTGTATGGGTGCGTACATGTAGGGGTGGTTGATCATATTGTGGCCAGCTGCAGCGACCTCCAGGTAAACCTCTATACCGCGAACTTTAGGATACGGATTACCAGTAGTTAATTTTATCGTTAAAGTTAAATCCAATAGATTAAATACAATCCAAAAACGCTAGCGATGGTTCCAGACAAACTACTTAATACATGTACATAAAAATAGGCCAAATTACCTTTTGCACGTGACTTCGATATTTAAATTAATATTATTACAAACCATTACCCTATAGCCTAAAATGTCCTCCAAGCATGAGGTCAAGATCAGTGAGCGACACTCACAACATAAAAATACACGATTCTAAGCATCATGTGAAAGAAATCTCTATTTAACAGTACGTACATGTATGTTAATATATATCAGAGCCATCTGTTTGAAACGACAAATTAAGTATACCTCTGATAATAATAGCCGTATAGATAATAGGGTAGTTTTGCTTCCGGAATATAGGCCTTGGCAAGTTGCATCTGTACCTCTGCTTGCATGGCATAGGTACATGTATATTGTAAAATTAATGCAGACTAAACCTTTCCCTTGTGCGCTCGAATGCCAGAGCATTTCTTGCAAGGGCAGGTCCCCGTGCTAAAGTCTCAGACCTCTACTTAGATAGTTGACTCATACATAGTTACATAGTTTACTAGTTCAATATTGAAATTTGTTTTTAACATGTATTATTATATATACATTATAATGTCTTCATTAAAACTATTTAAAAAAAAAAATGCAATAAAATAATGAAATCGCTATAAAGTTGCTTTCGGCAGTTATAAATGTATGTAGTCGGCAGCTTCGGGTGTTTTCGGCAGTGGGATTAGGCAATGTTAGCCACTTGTGCAACAAAACATCCTACGTTTCGTGCAGGGGTTGTGGAGTTCGTGTTTGGACAATACCTCTTCATCTTCAATTTCAAAAGAGAACTATATTCTATTAGTATATAATATCTAAATGGGTAGTTAGTTGACAAAATCTCGTACGCGGGTCCGTAAATAGTTGATCTCAAAAATTGGACCAGAATTTGTGAAAGCTTGGGAATATTGCAAAGAAGTGTATAGAAACTTTCTCTGTTACTTTAGCGGTGTCGTAGTATAATAGCCTAGGGTACAATGTCCCCCGGACAATATAGACCAGGCTATATTGTCCCCCACGGACAATATACCCTAGCATATGATATTCCCCCCCCCCCCCCCCCCCCCCCCCCACCCCCACCTGGACACTAACCTAGGTTATATTGTCCCCCTCTGAGCATTATAAACATGCGTAATAATTTAGTGTCCCATATATAAATGGTATATGCAGTGTCTGAGATTGCATTGAAATGTACAGCCACACTTCTCAGATTAAGATATTATATACATGTATAATACTGCAGGGATTTTATAGTGCAAGGATACATACATAGTACATGTATAATCAAGTCAAGTACAAGTGACTATGTATAGTTTGTTAGCATATAGTTTGTTAGCTACAAATTAAAGCCACTTGGATTTTTTCGACCACACTGTGCTAGGTATGCTCTTGCACATTGCAAATGACGTGGATTTTTACTGTAGAAATGATTAGTGTTAGGGAAGATTTCCATCCTACCATTAATAAAGCAGTCTAGCAAATGCTTTCTCATACTTTTTTGATTGTATATAATAATGTAGTGGCCAATGCCAATGCAAATACACCACAGTCATTAGAGCTTTTTGTCTTTTTGCCTTTGAACACGCTTAAACCTCAAAATTAGTACATATAAACCAATCATTCTGGTTTTCTCATCAAACCATGAATAAGGCTTAAGGATAAAATAAAAAAATATGTGAATAGTAAACCAGATTTGGTTTACACTGTGTAGTCAACACATGTAACTACATTTTGGTTTGACATACAAACAAATAACATAATTGGTCTATACTCCAATTGTAAAACTGAATTACAAACACAAGGTTTAGGACTAACGATCCATAGCAACTAACTATCAATAGTCTGCAACCTCTCCTACTTATCCAGTGCACCGTTTGAAAATCTTGCATGTAATACATCTCCTATATATAATATATATAATTCTCATCAAGTTGATTAATATGCTTAACGGATGAGGGGGTTAATGTGTCGCGTTTGCAGGTAAGATGCAAGCACAGTATCATTATTAGTCAGCGGTCAGTGTGTGAATCCTGAAGACTGCAGTCAACCCTGTAAGCAAGGCCTACCACCCAAACATTTTACCATTTACATATACACATATACACTTGCACATACCAAACACTCTCCTTCGAAGTATAACACATCTTTCTTTGTTCATACACCATTGCATGCTCATATAACCTATGACATAATTAATACAGAATATATTCCCACTTGCCATCTTCTCTTCCTCCCCCCCCCCCCCCCCCCCCCCCCCCTCCAGCAATCCCTACTCCTTCAAACCTCACTCTACTTAGTTGCCCCCCGGGGATGGTCTACCATGAATGTGGCAGTGCCTGCCCCCCATCCTGCTCCAATAATACTGACACCTATTGCCCGAGTGTGTGCGTGGCTGGATGCTACTGCCCTGATGGGATGGTGGAGGATGGCGACCAGTGTGTGAATCCTGAAAACTGCAGTCAGCCCAACACCCTGATTCAGTCTCGTAAGCATGCAAGACCCACCACCACCCAAATGAAAATTACATGTGCAAACAACTTGTATAACTATTCTCACCTTTTCCGCTTCTTTACATGCATACATTTGCACTTGCACATACATGCATATACACACCACACTCACACACCACACACACACAATACACACACTACACACACCACACTCACACACCACACACACAATACACACACTACACACACCACACTCACACACCACACACACACAATACACACACTACACACACTACACTCACACACCACACACACAATACACACTATAACACACTACACAGCATTCTGCCAGCTTCCTCAGGATCCTGGCCCATGCAGTGGTATGGTCCTAATGTACGCTTACAACTCAATGACTCAGGAGTGTGACCAGTTTTACTACGGAGGTTGCCCGGGCAACGATAACGTATTTAGCACTGAACAAGAATGCTTGGATGTCTGCTCTACATAGTACAGTGCTATTGAACTTTTGACTTTCTGTTATGTTATTGGAATGCTTTTGACTATGTAATTATAATAATGAGGGTACCATTAGTGAACTGTATTATTATAGCAATACATGAACATGTGAAAGTGTATGGCCAATGATTATTGATCAGCACAATTATAATACGAAGTTATAAACATTGTTGTGTATATCATGTGACTTGATTGGACACTGTGTTAAATTTATAATTATAGCTACTCATGATCACATGCTCATTTATTCAGCCCTGCCCATTTTCATGCTCGTTCATTCCACCATGCCACCTACAAACAGCAGGGGGAGGATACGTCCTTATTCATTCTGTCACACCCATGCCAGCTGCATGCATGCGTATATGTACATGTACAGCTGCTGTCTCCTAGCTGGAGTAGAATGTCTTATGCGTGGACCAGCTTGCTTTGAGCTGCAGCACTGCTTTTCAAATCCCTGGGCCTGGCAAGAGGAGCCACACACATGCATGCTGGTAACACCACGTGTATGGGTGCAGTACATGTAGGGGTGGTTGATCATATTGTGGCCAGCTGCAGCGACCTCCAGGTAAACCTCTATACCGCGAACTTTAGGATACTAGTACGGATTACCAGTAATTAATTTTATCGTTAAAATAACAATCCAAAAACGCTAGCGATGGTTCCAGACGAACTACATGTAGTTAATACATGTACATAGGCCGTGCCAAGCAGCACTGACAATTTTTAACCTTTTGCTCGTGACTTCTAATATTAAAATTAATATTATTACAAACCATTATTTTAAAATGTCCTCCACAAGATCAGTGAGTGACACTCACAACATGAAAATAACAAGTAAGTACACGATTCTAAGCATCATGTGAAAGAAATTTCTATTTAACAGTACGTATGTTAATATATATCAGAGCCATCTGTTTGAAATTAAGTATACCTCTGATAATAATAGCCATTTATTAGGCATATAGATAATAGAGTAGAATCGTAACGTAGCCATGGAAGGGGCGGGGGAAGGGCTTTGTTCTCATCGCAGTTTTGCTTCCGGACTAGGCCTTGGCAAGTTGCATCCGTAAACTACATGTATCTCTGCTTGCATAGCATCGATAACTCCATGCAATTATCCGATATAGGGCAGCGTTGGGCAACGCGATAATTTTGGTACAAAACCTCAACCACTTTAGAATAAAATTAATTGTATATTGTAAAATTAATGCAATAAAATAATGAAATCGCTATACCGTTGCTTTCGGCAGTTACAAATGTAGGCCCTATGTAGTCGGCAGTTCATCGGGTGTTTTCAGCAGTGGGATTAGGCAATGTTAGCCACTTTCGCAACAAAACATCCTACGTTTCGTGCAGGGGTTGCGGAGTTCATGTTTGGACAATTCAGTCCTCTTCATCTTCAGTTTTAAAAGCTTAGCCCCACTTAATCAGACTCGAGGGGACCACGCCATTGCCTAGGCCTACTGCATGTTGCTGTCGCTGTCACTGTCATATTTGTATGCAGTCACCTACATGTCACAGTCACCTGTATGTTAATATATATCAGAGCCATCTGTTTGAAATTAAGTATACCTCTGATAATAATAGCCATTTATTAGGCATATAGATAATAGAGTAGAATCGTAACGTAGCCATGGAAGGGGCGGGGGAAGGGCTTTGTTCTCATCGCAGTTTTGCTTCCGGACTAGGCCTTGGCAAGTTGCACCCGTAAACTACATGTATCTCTGCTTGCATAGCATCGATAACTCCATGCAATTATCCGATATAGGGCAGCGTTGGGCAACGCGATAATTTTGGTACAAAACCTCAACCACTTTAGAATAAAATTAATGACTACAATCATTAGAACCTCTCTGTCTCTGCACTAGATGGAAGGTAAGGCTTATTGTTATTAATGGAGAAATGTCAAATTGTTGACCTCTCAACAACTTATTGTTGAGACCTTTATGCAGTTACGTGATGCCACATTTAGATTTTGTACAAATTCTGTTCTGTTGTATCAGGATCAATGCTAGCTACTTTGCCAAGGGTTGTAGCTTGAAGACCATGTACAGTGTATCATTGGAAATGCTTCCTTTAATAGCATTTGGCCTGTATGTATTGTGCTGTAGACCTGGTGATGGAATCCAGAACTGTGTACAATTGCATTTTTGTCATCTTTGATTTCCAGAGTACCAGCTTTATCTGGTAGAGAAGGGTCGGGTTATGAAATATTGAATTCGGTGACTGGAAATTAACAGAAATGGTTCAAGGTTTTTAAGCAGTGCAGTCATTCTACTTTGCATGGAGACCTCTTTTGTGTTCTCTTATTTTAGCAGATGTATGACACTTGCTTTTCTCCTCTTTGTGGTGTGCTTCTGAGTATCTGTAATTGCTGAAGGATTTTCTATATGGAGGATTTGTTGTCAGTTATGAGTTCTTGTTCATGAATGGGTGAAATGCTGGTGTCAGCAGGTGGAACAAATAAAAATCACATTGTTTTGTGGGTGTACATGTACATGTACTTGTTACAAAGCAATCATTAATCACATCTTTTAACTTAATGGTCTGTTGGGGCCAACTTAACTGCAGTTCACTGTCAACAAAACCTTCAACTGACATGTAGCAGCTGAATATTGCTGCGAAACATACTTATGTACTATATCATTTACAGTTCGGCAACCAGGAACAGAAGAAATATGACAAATACTGTCATTAATCCCACCACCATCAGTACTCACTGCACAAGCATTGTTGCCAACCATTCTATCTGATTCGAACTCTATTAGACTGTCTGCTATCATCATTAGAAGATGATAACACAATTCGTTTTTGTGGTAACGTCTAACAAATATTGGACTACACTCTGCTACAAGTCTGGAACGTTGATGAATCTAGAGATGAAATACTAGACATTTTTAAAGAGTATCTTGAGTCTGCACACATTCACTACTTTCTTGAGTTCTTTTCCAGTTGAAGGATTCAGCAGCTTGTAAACACCTTTGCACTTTGCCAACTGACTGTTGAACTTTGTATGGTCCAAGCCAATCCTGCTGCAATTTACCACCTTTCCTTCCATCACGCTAAGAATTTCTAAGCAACACCAAAGCCTGTTGGAAAAAAAAATCAAATCCATTTCCATTTATACATTTAGGATCTTACTTTGCCTTTGCATATAATGCTTTTTATCACAATCTCTCTTGTAAGGCTGCTGTACAGATAAAATAGTCATGGGCCTGTTGGTACATTCTCTTTTTCATGTCTGTCATTTTGTTCATTGCAGTATTCAAATCATTACTAGCGCGATTAGAGAATCTTGTTAGAATTAAGTGCACAGTATTAAAAAAAATAGAGAAATCATCAAAAAGTACATGTAGCAGTATACCTATCTCTCTAAGCAGTTTCTGGGAGAGGCCCAATTAGATTGATGCCAACCTGTGCAAATACATCAATCTGTATACCATTAACACAGTTAGTACATCATTTTTTCTCTGACATACTCACAAATTCACTAATCTCATTAACCGTATGTGCATATTCGTCCAATTAAAACTTTCTATGATCTTTTCTACAGTTTTTTTGCATCCAAGATGTACTCCCCCTTTTGAGTTTCGGACAAAACTAAGTGCAACTACTTTTAAGATTTTTCTACCACTATATTTTGCTTTGAAGTACATGTGTCAGCTTACATGTGTAAATATCAAATATCATGATCAACAATTTACCTTCTGGTGAAGCGTACCAAGCTTTCGTCATTCTTTCCTGCTCTTCTTTCGATTTGATCACACACTTCCACTGTTGATCGCTACTCAGATACATGTACTTACTGCAACTTTTAGCATAATGAAGAACACCATTTTCAACCTTTGTAATTTCCACACGCTTTTTGTCTAAGAGAATAATCCAATTGGATACCTCCCTTTCAACAAGGCCATTCACACTCGTGTACTCTGAGAAACTGAGTGATTGCAATTGGTTAAACATGTGTTGCAAATGTGAAAAAGTGGAGGGGGCAGCTGTGCCTAGAAAAAAAAGGTGGGAGGGGGGAGGGGGGGGACAATACTTCCAATAGGAGAAATTCTTTCGTAGGACCAAAGTCCAGGTACCTAGAAATGAATGTGGTAATGCCTCTGACCTGACCCCTTCTCTCTGACCCCTCTTCAAATGACTTTGTTATTAAATGTATTTCTAAGCTATTTAAAATGTGCTTGTATTCCTAATATTCTAGTTCTGATGAGAGTTTATTAAATCTTGCTGGCTGCAATATGCTTTTTTTAAGTATGTGTGGTAGTTAAAGTATCACTCAGGTCAGCTACACCCAAATAGTATAAAGCTTATCTGTGAGGTCAATGGTTGCTATTGCCACAGATGGTACACGCTAGGCGAAATTTTTTTTATATATTTGCAGATCATTATTTCATGTATTACAGTTGATAATAGATCACTGAATATACATGTGCTTGCTGGTTGTTTGAAACGTAGCTGAAATTCATCCATTTCTCTCTCAAATCAGACTCCTCGCACGGGCAATTGTAAAAAAACTTTGTATTAAAAGTTTTAAAATAAATCAGTCATATGAATATAAGCATAACGAGATACATGTAATTGACATTTCTGCATCACTGAACCACAAATATAGTCTTAGGTCAATGTAAAATATGATCTGATTTTATAACTTCAGTACATGTGGCCAATCAATATACAATGTAGCAGCAAGATACATTGCCAAACCTATACAACAAGTGCAACGGACATAAAATACATGTGTGGAGTTGTGATATTTACAGAATTTGAAGGTGATTTTAACTATGTATTCTCAATTGCTATGTATGGCCTGTTAAAAAGAACGTATTGGAACCTTTGCATATAAGGGTGGTGGTCATTTGATTTTAAACCTCAAATTACATGTATATTTCATTTACAGAGTACTATTCCCCCACACCAAGTAAGGTGGACTTTTTTTTAGAAGTGAACAGAAAAGTAATTTCAGATCGTCGTACACATTCTTCAAGTATGTCTTTGGTTCGAAGTCATAGTAGAAGTTACTCTCCTGTGCACAGATAATCATACTCCAGATGACTGCAGCATGCGAACATACATGTACACTCTAGCATGCCAACTTGCACTTTAGATGAGCTGCCTTTTTTTTTTAGATCCCGCTCATGTTCTCCATGTCGGCATCTTTACAAGTATCCACATGTTCACCAGACCTGTTTTCTTTCACCAGTCGGTCTTTCAGCAGTAGGTCTAACAGCACCACAGTAGGCATAGCCAATACCGCAGGTGATCACACAGCAGATCACCACAGTCAGGAGAATCACATGTGCGATTCAATTGGACCATGTACCCCCGTACCCACATGACAGACGTAATGCCTTGTGCTTTCAGTATAACCCAAGCCCGAGTCACGTTCTATAGAGGTGTATGGATTGAGCCACTGCACAGGCAAGAAGGACCTCCGAGATCAGCTGTTTGGTAAATATGGTCATCTCAAGGAAATTTGGATGGTGTGTGACCATCAGGTAATCATTACATCCTTTCCTGAAGGCATGTGATCAGGATAACACTGACAGTGTCTCTTGTATGAATACAGATGTGAAATACTTTGCTGACTATGATGCCTTCCATTATGATGCATGAGTGTGATTACATTTGGCTACCTTCTTTATCTGCAGAGTGGAAGATCTTATGATTTTTCGTTTGTCTACTTTGAAAACCTTGAAGATGCAGTTGACGTAGGTTCAGCGGTTCCGTTTACTGTTCTTAATCGTTCTTTTCATTTAGGCTAAAATACATTGCGATTGACTTGAAATAGATGGTCATATAATCAATGTTTACCAAATGACCTTACAAGCCCGACAAGCCTACAAGGTACATATACATATATGGGACAGTTTCAATGTCATGATACTCAACCATATAATTAAGAACTTAAGAGGTGGGGTTATAAGTTAAGGGTTGTTCATATTTAGCAGGACTCTCACATAAGTCATTACTACATGTATCCTATAATCAGTTCAAGGTCAAGCCAGGATATGTACTATGATGATTGGCATGATAGAGACAGACAAACTGATACAACTGACACAGAAGTAAGTATATTACTGCTACTGAGTGTATTTTTTTACTGATTGTGTGTGTGCAAACATGTGTGTGTGATGATGACAGTGGTAAATCAACTGACAACTGTTCTGAGACTGAAAGAAGCAATAAATAATTTAATTTTGATTTGATTCTTTGATTCTGATACCCATTGCAAATTAGTTTATGGAATGATTCTTGTTATTCTATCATTCAACTTTGTTACCATGTGCTACCTCCTGACAGCAGCAAGAATTGAGACCACCATTACTGAAAACAAATGTACATGTAAAAATAAAAAATAAAAATAAAAACTTTGTTTTCGCTGAATTGCTTTCCACACCACTTCTTGCATATATGTGGCCACCATTAAAATGTGCTTTGGTACATTTACCGCTACCCTCGGCTTGTTAACTCACCTTGATGGATTTTTACCCCCACCACATTGTGTGTGGCATATAACAACAAATTGTGCAATCTATTAGCTATAAGATGAAGACACTGAGAATTTACATAATGTAAGGAGAACATTGTGTAAATTCTATTGGGTTGGAAAGTATTTAATTTGTCAAACAATTGTAATGCATACTAATAAGATATAGATGGTTATTAAATCAATACATTTATTGCATTATTAAGTTGGTACCAATGCATACTGCATGCGTAACATTAGCTGAATGGTACCATTTGGTCTATATACATGTAAATTGTGGTGGATGACTAACTACAAACACCTCATGTACGTATATGTAAAGGAAGGTGTTCTGGCATAATAGTAACCCCCCCCCCCCCCCCCCCCATGCATCTTTGTCTACTCATAAATTTAGCCATGATAGGCATACAGTGTATGTGCCTATGAAGGTCATTTGTAACATCATTTAACCATTCACTTTTGATATTGCGTATCCATAAAAACAGGTGTACATCCCTCAATGCTATCCTAATTGTGCCATGAGCAGGCCCCCATTGTTTGCATGATGGCTCCTCCCACTCCCTCCAGAGGCACTCACATCCAGTGGCAGTGCCCCAAAGGCCTCCTCCTCCTCCCCATCCCCCTCAGCTCCCACAGGTGTGAGAAGCTTGGGAGACAGCCACTGCCTCAGGGGTGGAGGCATGTTGGACCTCTTCAGGAGACCTTCCTGTCTCAGTGTGGTCTGTGTGGCAGGCAGTGAGAAGTGTGTGGTGTTGGGACATTTGCCCGTTTTCACAAAATCAATACGTTCTAACACGCAAGAATAATTTGCTAGAGCCGGATGATTTGAAACAGGAAGACAATCCTATAGCTTAAGGCTATAAGCTACATGCGTGCATACATGTACCAGCAGCTAGAGACATGACCACAGACCTCAGAAACCCTATGACTAACCCGCCACAGAACTCACCAAAGACAGAAGGCCACCAAACCCACCACCACATGCAGGTGACCACATGGACAACGCATATAGTTTTAAATTTTTATATGGATGGATCAGAAGGGTTTATCTCTTGCAAGGGGACAAGTGTTAGGGCCTGTATTTCCCTCTTATTTTAATAGCAGTGTAATTGTGCAATAATTACAAATGTTTGACGCAATTCATGCACCGCTGGAGTTATTAATATAGTAATTATAAGCATGTATTACAGACTACAGCCTCGAGAGATGTTGGTGCTGTGTGTAGGTCTATTCTTTGCTGTATCGTCAGCTACATGGATCGGTAAGTATATACGTAATACGAGCAATCTTATACTAATGGCTAGCTGGTACATGTAGGCCTACATCATCTATATCAGTATATGCCTAAATTATACGTGCGCTAGCAAAGCACCCCCCGATTGTCAGTTGCAACTATGGGCGCCTATACCTTCTACCTCTGTTATAGCGTTTAGGATGATCTTTTTGTAGCTCGAGCTCGCTCTAAATTAGGCCTACTTACGACAAGATTAAATTTAAAACCATGGCCATGTTTGCACTTAGAGCGTGCGAGCGAGCGAGCGAGCTGCAGCTAACAATCAGCATCATGATATCAGGATCAAGGAATCAACCTAGTACACTTGGGCGCGAGGACCGGGAACGAGGGAGATGTTGGCGAGGTAAGCCCGTGCGGCACGAAGTACGCTGGCATGCCATATATACTAGATCTAGTCCACTGACACGAAGCTTGGTCTTAAACACAGCACCTGTAAGTGTGACCATTACCAAGCTAGCCTACACGTGCGACAGTATTAGTACTACATGTAGTATAGTGTCATACACGCTATAGTCGATATAGTCTTACTGTACTAATAATCATGTATTGTGTTGTCTCACATGTTCAGTACGCGGTTTAATTTGCAAACTTCTAAAGCTTATCCTTAGTGGAAACCCGGCCACCTTTAGAGAGAACCTTGGATCGTATTTAGCATCAGATACATGTATGTCTGTACGTAAAAATAATAATATCTGTAGAGTCTGTTGTACACGTGATGCCTACCAAAACTTAAAGAGCATCACTAGAGTGCATGTGCATGTGATCAGTTATTACCAGCTGTATCATATCCACGCCCCTACCGCCCCCTAACACCCCCTAACACCCCCTAACCCAGGCCCAGTCACAAATATCACAGCCCAGGAAGGGGACAATGTCACCCTCGCCTGCCCTGGGGCAGAAGGCTCCGCCTTCATCCTGCTGGTGACCACCTCCACGTCAGCCAATCAGACAGCAGCTACCCCGGGGGTCAAGGTGCACCCCGCAGTGGGCACATGTGCAAACAGCACTTGTTTGTTTGTGCTGTCCGACGTCACCCTGGATGACCAAAGGACTTACATGTGCTCCAATGGCCCTGTGGCTTACAGCTTAACTGTTCTACATGTAGGTAAGGATATTGGCCTACAACATTACAAGGTAAAGCGTGATGGTGTCCAATTGGTGTGGTTGGGATGGAGATGGGAGGTGGTGGAGGTGGGGGTTATAATGGTGTGGGTGGTTCTATAGCTCTTTTATTTATTTGGGCAAAGAGCAGAAGCTATCTGATGATAATTAGATAAGAAACCATGTAGGTACATGTAGATTGAGTGGAGTATGACATTTCTAACAGAAGTTTGTGTCTTACACACATGCACACATACACAGCTAAATCGCCAAAAAGGTGAGTGTTACTTGATCATGAAGTGTTGGTTGTGGAGGTGTGGTTCATTACAATGCTGATCCACAACAGTATTGTGTACATGTACCATGCAGTGTAATGTTGTGTAAGGCATTTAATGTTTCTCCATATCCCCCGATATGCACATGTACCGTGCAGCTACTGCATAGCCAGAGGCCAACTGGACCTAGGACTATGTCGACCATACCTTGATGACAAGGGGCCGTGGACCTTCAAGAATGTGACCAGCGCCGATGTTACCCCCGATGTGGTCAACCTGATGTTTGAGACTATTGACTCCAATGTGGCCCCTGGGTGCTCAGAGATGGTGAAGCAGTTGCTGTGCTTCACGCTGTTCCCCCTGTACAATCCTGGGGACCAGAGGCCATTGCCAGTGTGCGGGGAGGCCTGCGAGGTGGTAACGGAGGGACCATCCACATTCCAGTCATCCTTCATCTCTCTGCTGACGTCCAACTGTGGAGGGCCCATGCCTGTGGGGGGAGATCTCCCAGAGTGCATCCAGCTGCAGCGGCCAGGTGAGTCCAATGGAGGAGAGGAGGACTATGGCAGCTGTTAGGGTTACCACATGTAAGGTTTGAACAGCTCTAGCAAAGTATAAACATGTAGAATATTTTTAGGAAATATTTTAGCTTAGGTGTGCATGTATTGGAATCAAGAATTAAATACATGCCTTCATATACATGTATGGCATGGGAAAATGAAAGTATCAACATGCAGCTATGAGGGGAGGGAAGAGAGTTGGAAGGTTGGAAGTTGATAGGGCAAATGTGTGGAGAGGGGATAATGGGAGGGTGATTGTTGTGAGTACTTTCATTAAGGGGGCATAGTACATGTGCAGGAATAACTAAGGTGTGTTTACTGTCCCCACTCCAATGTGCAGATCACATGACGCCCAACAGTACCTGCATGGCTACCTCCACCATCACAGGGAGGTACTGCCAGGTATGGGAGGACCAGTCCCCTCACTCCCATGGCAGCATCACTCCCGCCATGTACCCGGGAGAGCTAGGGAACGCTTCAGATCAATGCAGGAACCCCGGGGGGCGGGGCGCGAGGCCGTGGTGCTATACTACGGACCCAGCCCATAGGTGGGAGTACTGCGCCTGCCCAACATCAGGTGAGGAGGTGTGGCCATGGAGGTGTGGCTTGTGATGTGCTATATTGCACATGTACCTACATGTTCATACACATATATACAGAGAGGGATGCCATACATTACATGTACGTAGTTAGAACAAAATATAAAATATTTTGATTGTGGTAAGGGCAAAATATTATGGACACAAAACATCTCCAGTTTTTATAATGCACAATGTACACCTATGGATTGTGTACAATGTACCACATCACTGCAATTGCAAATGTGTTACTCCCATCTCTGAGCCCCTGTTAAGCCCTGGAACATTATCAGGGTGAATCACCTGCAAGACTGATTATTAAAAAAAAAAAAAAACTTTTTGTGGTTTATTTATTAAAGAGCTATCTCCTTTCTGTAGCTGGGAGAGGAGGAGGGAGGGGAGGGAGGGAGGCGTGTATTGAGGCAAGAGCATCTTTTTATGATATTCTCACATGCCCACATGCTCAGGTGAAGGTCCTAAGGACAGTCCAACACCATCCTCCAACTACAACATGTACAGCAACTCAACAGATCCATTTATAACAGGTATACCTTATATGTATGTAGTGTGCTATCAGTGGTTGAGATGTGGGTATTGGAGCCTTGAGATGTGGGCTTCATGGTACCCACCACATACCTATTTTATCACCATCAGCATCACCTTTAGGGAAATTTCAAGGGAACTTCCCTTGGAACATAGTATCTTTATTTGTCCTCTACAATGTACCTTTTAAAGATGTTCATGAAGCATCTCTTCTGCTTGTGTTGTGTAGGAAGGAAGTGGGGTGGGGCGGGGGCAGGGAGGGATATGTGTATTTGTACAATGAATGTACATGCACACACAAACCCTCTCACCCTACATAGCACCCTAGCCTCCCACTCTCATCACACATCCCTCCCACCACTCACCCCTCATAGCACCCTCACTCACCCCTTATAGCACCCTCACTCACCTCTCATAGCACCCTCACTCACCTCTCATAGCACATCACTCACCCCTCATAGCACCTCACTCACCCCTCAGAGCACCCTCACTCACCTCATAGCACCCTCACTCACCCCTCATAGCACCCTCACCCCTCATAGCACCCTCACCCCTCATAGCACCCTCACCCCTCATAGCACCCTCACCCCTCATAGCACCCTCACCCCTCATAGCACCCTCACTCACCTCTCATAGCACCCTCACCCCTCATGGCACCCTCACTCACCTCTCATAGCACCCTCACCCCTCATGGCACCCTCACTCACCTCATAGCACCCTCACCCACCCCTCATAGCACCCTCACTCACCCCTCATAGCACCCTCACTCACCCCTCATAGCACCCTCACCCCTCATAGCACCCTCACTCACCCCTAATAGCACCCTCACCCCTCATAGCACCCTCACTCACCCCTCATAGCACCCTCACCCCTCATAGCACCCTCACTCACCCCTCATAGCACCCTCACTCACCCCTCATAGCACCCTCACTCACCCCTCATAGCACCCTCACTCACCCCTCATAGCACCCTCACTCACCCCTCATAGCACCCTCACTCACCCCTCATAGCATCCTCACTCACCCCTCATAGCACCCTCACTCACCCCTCATAGCACCCTCACTCACCCCTCATACCACCCTCACTCACCCCTCATAGCACCCTCACTCACCCCTCATAGCACCCTCACTCACCTCTCATAGCACCCTCACTCACCTCTCATAGCACCCTCACTCACCTCTCATAGCACCCTCACTCACCCCTCGGCACCCTCACCCCTCATAGCACCCTCACCCCAATAGCACCCTCACTCACCTCTCATAGCACCCTCACTCACCTCTCATAGCACCCTCACACACCTCTCATAGTACCCTCACTCACCTCTCATAGCACCCTCACTCACCTCTTATAGCACCCTCACTCACCTCTCATAGCACCCTCACTCACCTCTCATAGCACCCTCACTCACCTCTCATAGCACCCTCACTCACCTCTCATAGCACCCTCACCCCTCATAGCACCCTCACTCACCCCTCATAGCACCCTCACTCACCTCTCATAGCACCCTCACTCACCTCTCATAGCACCCTCACTCACCTCATAGCACCCTCACTCACCTCATAGCACCCTCACTCACCTCTCATAGCACCCTCACTCACCTCTCATAGCACCCTCACCCCTCATAGCACTCTCACTCACCCCTCATAGCACCCTTACTCACCCCTCATAGCACCCTCACCCCTCATAGCACCCTCACCCCTCATAGCACCCTTACCTCTCATAGCACCCTCACTCACCTCTCATAGCACCCTCACCCCTCAGCACCCTCACCCCTCATAGCACCCTCACTCACCCCTCATAGCACCCTCACTCACCCCTCATAGCACCCTCACTCACCTCTCATAGCACCCTCACTCACCTCTCATAGCACCCTCACTCACCCCTCGGCACCCTCACCCCTCATAGCACCCTCACCCCAATAGCACCCTCACTCACCTCTCATAGCACCCTCACTCACCTCTCATAGCACCCTCACACACCTCTCATAGTACCCTCACTCACCTCTCATAGCACCCTCACTCACCTCTTATAGCACCCTCACTCACCTCTCATAGCACCCTCACTCACCTCTCATAGCACCCTCACTCACCTCTCATAGCACCCTCACTCACCTCTCATAGCACCCTCACCCCTCATAGCACCCTCACTCACCCCTCATAGCACCCTCACTCACCTCTCATAGCACCCTCACTCACCTCTCATAGCACCCTCACTCACCTCATAGCACCCTCACTCACCTCATAGCACCCTCACTCACCTCTCATAGCACCCTCACTCACCTCTCATAGCACCCTCACCCCTCATAGCACTCTCACTCACCCCTCATAGCACCCTTACTCACCCCTCATAGCACCCTCACCCCTCATAGCACCCTCACCCCTCATAGCACCCTTACCTCTCATAGCACCCTCACTCACCTCTCATAGCACCCTCACCCCTCAGCACCCTCACCCCTCATAGCACCCTCACTCACCCCTCATAGCACCCTCACTCACCCCTCATAGCACCCTCACTCACCCCTCATAGCACCCTCACTCACCTCTCATAGCACCCTCACTCACCTCTCATAGCACCCTCACTCACCTCATAGCACCCTCACTCACCTCTCATAGCACCCTCACTCACCTCTCATAGCACCCTCACTCACCTCTCATAGCACCCTCACCCCTCATAGCACTCTCACTCACCCCTCATAGCACCCTCACTCACCCCTCATAGCACCCTCACCCCTCATAGCACCCTCACCCCTCATAGCACCCTTACCTCTCATAGCACCCTCACTCACCTCTCATAGCACCCTCACCCCTCAGCACCCTCACCCCTCATAGCACCCTCACTCACCCCTCATAGCACCCTCACTCACCCCTCATAGCACCCTCACCCCTCATAGCACCCTCACTCACCCCTCATAGCACCCTCACCCCTCATAGCACCCTCACTCACCCCTCATAGCACCCTCACTCACCCCTCATAGCACCCTCACTCACCCCTCATAGCACCCTCACTCACCCCTCATAGCACCCTCACTCACCCCTCATAGCACCCTCACTCACCCCTCATAGCATCCTCACTCACCCCTCATAGCACCCTCACTCACCCCTCATAGCACCCTCACTCACCCCTCATAGCACCCTCACTCACCCCTCATAGCACCCTCACTCACCCCTCATAGCACCCTCACTCACCTCTCATAGCACCCTCACTCACCTCTCATAGCACCCTCACTCACCTCTCATAGCACCCTCACTCACCCCTCGGCACCCTCACCCCTCATAGCACCCTCACCCCAATAGCACCCTCACTCACCTCTCATAGCACCCTCACTCACCTCTCATAGCACCCTCACACACCTCTCATAGTACCCTCACTCACCTCTCATAGCACCCTCACTCACCTCTTATAGCACCCTCACTCACCTCTCATAGCACCCTCACTCACCTCTCATAGCACCCTCACTCACCTCTCATAGCACCCTCACTCACCTCTCATAGCACCCTCACCCCTCATAGCACCCTCACTCACCCCTCATAGCACCCTCACTCACCTCTCATAGCACCCTCACTCACCTCTCATAGCACCCTCACTCACCTCATAGCACCCTCACTCACCTCTCATAGCACCCTCACTCACCTCTCATAGCACCCTCACTCACCTCTCATAGCACCCTCACTCACCTCTCATAGCACCCTCACCCCTCATAGCACTCTCACTCACCCCTCATAGCACCCTCACTCACCCCTCATAGCACCCTCACCCCTCATAGCACCCTCACCCCTCATAGCACCCTTACCTCTCATAGCACCCTCACTCACCTCTCATAGCACCCTCACCCCTCAGCACCCTCACCCCTCATAGCACCCTCACTCACCCCTCATAGCACCCTCACTCACCCCTCATAGCACCCTCACTCACCCCTCATAGCACCCTCACTCACCTCTCATAGCACCCTCACCCCTCATAGCACCCTCACTCACCTCTCATAGCACCCTCACCCCTCATAGCACCCCCACTCACCCCTCATAGCACCCTCACCCCTCATAGCACCCTCACCCCTCATAGCACCCTCACCCCTCATAGCACCCTCACCCCTCATAGCACCCTCACCCCTCATAGCACCCTCACCCCTCATAGCACCCTCACCCCTCATAGCACCCTCACCCCTCATAGCACCCTCACCCCTCATAGCACCCTCACTCACCTCTCATAGCACCCTCACCCCTCATGGCACCCTCACCCCTCATGGCACCCTCACTCACCTCATAGCACCCTCACCCACCCCTCATAGCACCCTCACTCACCCCTCATAGCACCCTCACTCACCCCTCATAGCACCCTCACTCACCCCTCATAGCACCCTCACCCCTCATGGCACCCTCACTCACCCCTCATAGCACCCTCACTCACCCCTCATAGCACCCTCACTCACCCCTCATACCACCCTCACTCACCCCTCATAGCACCCTCACTCACCTCTCATAGCACCCTCACTCACCTCTCATAGCACCCTCACTCACCTCTCATAGCACCCTCACTCACCTCTCATAGCACCCTCACTCACCCCTCGGCTCCCTCACCCCTCGGCACCCTCACCCCTCATAACACCCTCACCCCAATAGCACCCTCACTCACCTCTCATAGCACCCTCACTCACCTCTCATAGCACCCTCACTCACCTCTCATAGCACCCTCATTCACCTCTCATAGCACCCTCACCCCTCATAGCACCCTCACTCACCCCTCATAGCACCCTCACTCACCCCTCATAGCACCCTCACTCACCTCTCATAGCACCCTCACTCACCTCTCATAGCACCCTCACCCCAATAGCACCCTCACTCACCTCATAGCACCCTCACTCACCTCTCATAGCACCCTCACCCCTCATAGCACCCTCACTCACCCCTCATAGCACCCTCACTCACCCCTCATAGCACCGTCACTCACCCCTCATAGCACCCTCACCTCTCATAGCACCCTTACCTCTCATAGCACCCTCACTCACCCCTCATAGCACCCTCACTCACCTCTCATAGCACCCTCACCCCTCAGCACCCTCACCCCTCATAGCACCCTCACTCACCCCTCATAGCACCCTCACTCACCCCTCATAGCACCCTCACTCACCTCTCATAGCACCCTCACTCACCTCTCATAGCACCCTCACCCCAATAGCACCCTCACTCACCTCATAGCACCCTCACTCACCTCTCATAGCACCCTCACCCCTCATAGCACCCTCACTCACCCCTCATAGCACCCTCACTCACCCCTCATAGCACCCTCACTCACCCCTCATAGCACCCTCACTCACCCCTCATAGCACCCTCACTCACCCCTCATAGCACCCTCACTCACCCCTCATAGCACCCTCACTCACCCCTCATAGCACCCTCACTCACCCCTCATAGCACCCTCACCTCTCATAGCACCCTTACCTCTCATAGCACCCTCACTCACCCCTCATAGCACCCTCACCCCTCAGCACCCTCACCCCTCATAGCACCCTCACTCACCCCTCATAGCACCCTCACTCACCCCTCATAGCACCCTCACTCACCCCTCATAGCACCCTCACTCACCTCTCAGCACCCTCACCCCTCATAGCACCCTCACTCACCTCTCATAGCACCCTCACTCACCTCTCATAGCACCCTCACCCCTCATAGCACCCCCACTCACCCCTCATAGCACCCTCACTCACCCCTCATAGCACCCTCACTCACCCCTCATAGCACCCTCACCCCTCATAGCACCCCCACTCACCCCTCATAGCACCCTCACTCACCCCTCATAGCACTCTCACCCCTCAGCACCCTCACCCCTCATAGCACCCTCACTCACCTCTCATACCTCACTCACCCCTCTTAGCACCCTCACCCCTCAGCACCCTCACCCCTCATAGCACCCTCACTCACCTCTTATACCTCACTCACTCCTCAGCACCCTTGCCTCTCATAGCACCCTCACCCACCCCTCAGCACCCTCACAGTCCTAGCTCTCCCATGCACCCTCACAGTTAGCCTATCATCCCTCAATACTCACAGCTAGTCACAGATCTAGCTCTTACAGCATGGTAGTACAAAGAATTAGGGTGGGCGTATATATGGCAACATGTCCATACCCTACATTTTTTGTACACAAGTACATGTACCTATGAAGGGTTGACCCTGTGCATGGACCCTATAGGTGTTGTACAAACAAGTGGTATGAATGCAGACCACAAGGTTTGGACTGTGGGACCAAATCTTATCTTTACTGTCTATAGATCAACTGGTGCATATAGCTAGAATTTGCACTTTAATTAAGTGTCCTGCATGCATGTACTGTATGTGTAGAGATTAAGTGGCACAATAATGAGCATTAGTCAGTGCAATCAATTACATGTACATGCACCATGTACCAAAGGTGTAACTTGTACAACATACATGTATGTAGGTTTGTTTTTATGCTGAGTCAACTTTTGAAGTGGGCCTAACCCCTTATCAAGGGAGACCCCTCCCACCTTATCACACCACTCCCTGCAACAGTCCTGCCCCATGCCCACTAATCATGGCAGGTACATGTGTACTCCTGTCCCATGCCCACTAATCATGGCGGGTACATGTGTACTCCTGTCCCATGCCCACTAATCATGGCAGGTACATGTGTACTCCTGTCCCATGCCCACTAATCATGGCGGGTACATGTGTACTCCTGTCCCATGCCCACTAATCATGGCAGGTACATGTGTACTCCTGTCCCATGCCCACTAATCATGGCGGGTACATGTGTACTCCTGTCCCATGCCCACTAATCATGGCAGGTACATGTACATGTGTACTCCTGTCCCATGCCCACTAATCATGGCGGGTACATGTGTACTCCTGCCCCATGCCCACTAATCATGGCGGGTACATGTACATGTGTACTCCTGCCCCATGCCCACTAATCATGGCAGGTACATGTGTACTCCTGTCCCATGCCCACTAATCATGGCGGGTACATGTGTACTCCTGTCCCATGCCCACTAATCATGGCGGGTACATGTGTACTCCTGCCCCATGCCCACTAATCATGGCGGGTACATGTGTACTCCTGTCCCATGCCCACTAATCATGGCAGGGACATGTGTACTCCTGTCCCATGCCCACTAATCATGGCGGGTACATGTGTACTCCTGTCCCATGCCCACTAATCATGGCGGGTACATGTACATGTGTACTCCTGCCCCATGCCCACTAATCATGGCTGGTACATGTGTACTCCTGTCCCATGCCCACTAATCATGGCGGGTACATGTGTACTCCTGCCCCATGCCCACTAATCATGGCAGGGACATGTGTACTCCTGTCCCATGCCCACTAATCATGGCTGGTACATGTGTACTCCTGTCCCATGCCCACTAATCATGGCGGGTACATGTGTACTCCTGTCCCATGCCCACTAATCATGGCGGGTACATGTGTACTCCTGTCCCATGCCCACTAATCATGGCGGGTACATGTGTACTCCTGTCCCATGCCCACTAATCATGGCGGGTACATGTGTACTCCTGCCCCATGCCCACTAATCATGGCGGGTACATGTGTACTCCTGTCCCATGCCCACTAATCATGGCGGGTACATGTGTACTCCTGTCCCATGCCCACTAATCATGGCGGGTACATGTGTACTCCTGTCCCATGCCCACTAATCATGGCGGGTACATGTGTACTCCTGTCCCATGCCCACTAATCATGGCAGGTACATGTGTACTCCTGCCCCATGCCCACTAATCATGGCGGGTACATGTGTACTCCTGCCCCATGCCCACTAATCATGGCTGGTACATGTGTACTCCTGCCCCATGCCCACTAATCATGGCGGGTACATGTGTACTCCTGTCCCATGCCCACTAATCATGGCAGGGACATGTGTACTCCTGTCTAATCATGGCAGGGACAAGTGTACTCCTGTCTAATCATGGCGGGTACATGTGATGGCGGGTACATGTGTACTCCTGTCCCATTGTGAGGCTATTTAGAGCTGTGCAGTGATTAGTGAGCCGGACACCCTCTAGGTAAAGGGTTAAGCTTTGGTGTGCCAGTTTGACGTGCCCTGGCTGTAGACCAGTGGTGCATAGAGTGTAGAAGCTTGTAGTTCTTATGAACATCAGTACACACAACTTGACCCCCTCCAAGTTCAAGGTGTATGTGATTTAAATCACCACATATCAAGGTACGCACATGCAAAACAGAGCACACTATCTGATAAACAGATAACAGCTGGCAATGCAATGGATATATTTTTGTGTGTGGATTTAGAAATCATTTTAAGCTTACTACTCTGTGTTATCACCAATGAAGGATCACATCAGTGAGGAAAATGGGTGGGGGGGGTGGGGATGGGTGGGGGGGTGGGGATGGGGCACATCTACATCATCCATGCAATTCTCCATCCATTCATCCTGGATCCACGCAAGCAAAAGGTTTTTTGCACGTAAAATAGCAAAAGCCATTCTGGCATGAACCCATACCATTACATTGTGACTTTCCCACTTCAGTACAATTTGGCTGCCTCGACGCTTCATCAGGTGTTGTGCATCAGGCATCGACAAAGTGAATACTTTCTATTAGAATACTTCTTTTATTTTCCTGCTATGCTGAACATAGCACAGCATAGCATAAGGTGGTCTTCCCACAGATTGTGGCTACCACACTCCTCCTATGCGGAGGTCAGCAATCAAAGCTGGTCTACCACTGGCATCATCTGCTTCTTGCATCCCTGTACACAATAGCACCAAATCACCTACTGTACATTTAGCCTTACATTGATGAGGAGCCATGTTTTGAAGCAGCTGAATGAACAGAAACTCTATATGATTTTGTCCCTATACCTGATCAGCTCATTTAATGACCAGTAACAAAAAAAAGTGTTATCTGTCCATTAAAAGGTTTCAGACCTCTACAGGGAGTGCCTCCTGGTTCACTCCATTAGCTGATGTGCCTTGGCCTCACCCCTCTCCCCTCCACCATTTCAATTTTGATGTAATCTCATCAGTACAATTGCACACTCTTGATCACTAGTGCTGGGCCAGCACCAGCACCAGCACCAGCACCTCTACCCAGCACCAGCACCAACACCTCTACCCAGCACCAGCACCTCTACCCAGCACCAGCACCTCTACCCAGCACCAGCACCAGCACCTCTACACACTCACATTTAGCACCTTAGTGCCATCATATTCCCCCCCCCCCCCCCCCACACACACACACACAATCCATAGGCATTTGATCTTTCCAGAAGCTGCTATATACATGTATAATGGATGGATGCCCGGATGTGTACATGTGTGTGTGTGTGTGTGTGTGTGTGTGTGTGCTAGTTTCAATACATTACACTCTCATACACACATACATATAATGTACTTTGTAAACCCCAGAGCAATTAACCTCTCCCCTCTACCAACCCACCCACCCACACCACAAACCACCCCACCATATGTGCACACACACACACCCAGACACTGTTATCATTTTTTTTAAATTCACACAACTAGCATGGGCGTACGCAGCCTTCGGGCAAGGGGGGGGGTCGAAATTTTATATAAGGTGACCTTACGTCACGCAAAATTATGGATTACGCGATTCGGCCGATTCAACGAGCGGAGGGGGGGGGGGGTGGTGCTGTCCACCTTCGGCCGATTATATGCTGTCCGCGTAAAGTAAATTCAAGTGGAGTAATCAACAAATAGTTAAAACTGGTGACCTCATTTTGGGGAGGGGGGGGGGGTCGTTCGAACCCATCGACCCCCCCCCCCCCCCTGCGTACGCCCATGACTAGTGATCTAAAGCATAAATTTGGAAGGTTACAGTGTTGCATGCCCTCGTTGTGGGGCAGGATTATGTGTGCAGTGTGATACCTGAGGCACCACAGCCAGGTATTTGAATGTTTATCCCACCACACTTTGACATTGCCACAGACCAGATCTTGAGGACTGCCCTCATTGCTGCTGTCTGCACAGTTGTGGTGGTGGTCACAGTAGTTGTGGTGGGTCTGGTGGTTCTCTACCTGTACATAAAGAAGAAGATGGCAGCCCACCAGGGAGCCCTCCAGGGTGCTCACCAGGGAGCACACCAGGGTGCTCATCAAATGGAACTATTTGCATACTCTGGTTGACAGGACCCAGACCATATTTATTTACAGTTGTTTGAGTGTTTATTGTTTGATTGTGTCGCTTCGAGCTTGTCCTCTCATATGCATAGAAAATGTAACTGATTTTTAAGGCACTGAATTCTATAATACCCCTGCATTTTGACAATGCTCTTCTGTAAAGCGCTCTGATATTCTGCTGCTACCAACGTATTGGCATCACAACTGCTATCCCTCATTTAGACATTATACAATACAATAAGCTTACAAGACATCAATGTTTTTTCTTTTCTTCGTGCACCCCCCCCCCCCCCCCCCCCCCCCCCCATATCCTGCATGTACATCATTCTTCCTCAGGCTGGTGACAACAGTCCATGTTGGTGGGCGTGGCAACTGTGACCATTGTTTTTAATTTCTACACACATACACACATCAAAGCCAGGTGTTGATTGTTGATTTTGAGGTCAGGCAGCTTGAATTCGTTGCTTGACACATTTGAAACCAAAATTGGACAGCCATATACACATTGTACATGTATATGCTTAAGCAGACATGTATAAGGCCACGCCCATAAAATGTTTAGTTTCTGGTTGAATACCTTCCTCATATAACACTCCAATAATATGGATTACAATTTAATTACATAACTATTTTCTATTGCAATATTTGAACAGCTGACTAATTTACATATTTAGTAGCCATTTTCCACACCTGAAGTCTTTACAAATTGCACCCTGGTTTCTTAAACCAACTCGTATGCACGCTGTATAGTATATAGTATTGATTTATGAATAAATTAAATTACAATAATAATAAATACATATATTTTTTTAATACATACAGTGTATATATTACTGACATACCTACATAAAGATATACCACTACAGTACATATACAATGTTCAAGGGATGTCCATGAGGCCAAGGGAGGGTGCACACCTTGCCAGTAAGGCCCTAGCCACCACCCTGACCAGGGTGAAGTTCAGCCTACTGTACATTTCTGTGAGCACCTTACCTTTGTAGGAGGAAGTGGTGATGGCCAGGTGAGAGGCCAGGCGAGAGAGGTAGTTTGGGCTTCCCTACCCATTTTCCATAATAATTACATGTAATTATTTATTTCTGAAAATCCATGCGGCCAGGCGGTAACCAGAAACTAAACATTTTATCGGAGTGGTTTAAACAGTCTGTACAAGTTATAAAAAAGATACACACATAGGCCCCACATTTCAAATTAATTCACAATTATTTTAGCTCTTTATGGCATTCCTATACGTGACTAGAGTATGCACCGTTCTCATTGTCATCACAACTTTGTGTTAGTGATTTTGTTGATGGCTGTGATTGGTGGGGTAAGAGAGGAATATGGCTGATGGTTGGAGGCTATATCAGATGTGACTTAATTACATGGTGTGAACTGAAATGTGTGAGCAAGGGGAGGGGGAGGATCTGCATCAATAGTTTCAAATTCTGCTTTTAAAGAGATGCATGCATGGAATTTTCATGGCCTTGAAAAAAAATTTGCACAGCCACTGTGAATAAAATGATACCCGCTCATTGCATGGGATCTCTATGGCCAGACTAACAAGTTTGTGTGCTCTTGGAATGCCTTCTGATGTTTGTCATGTTATGGATAAAATTCTTGATGAAGTCTATGTAGGTGGAATGATGTCAAAGTCCTAATCTGGTACATGTATATGTCAATGTGTTCAGCACAGATTCGGATAAAATACCATATGGCTTTCACGGTGACAATTTCTTGCCCATCAACCTGAGGAAAAAAGTGCTAAAATAATTATGTTGAATACTAGCGCTTGCTTTAATGTTGTAATAAGGTATGCCTTATATTAAGAGACTGGCAAACAACTCACACATCTGAGTATAGTAAAACCCTAGTTCATTAGAATATTGTATCATCAAATTTATAAAGATGAGTGTAAGTCCGTTGGGTGTTAGTGTTCAATAGTTGCACACTTCATGCATGTCTTCAACTAAGGCATTTGTCAATTCTTTTGCCTGCAAGATGGTCTCTGAAAGGGTTACCAAAGTTAAATAGATATCCGAAATCTCCATCACCCAACCACACACTGCATATGCGGCCTTCGTTTCTAGGTTTGTCAAGTAAATGGACTTTCGGTTCCAAACATTCAGTTTGAATTACAACATTTTGAATATGTCATACACAAGTCATTCCTACCAAATCTCACCACACTAAGTACATTTAACAACTCATTAAGATACCTAATTGCATTACCAACTTGTCTTGGAAGCCTTTGGATCACAAAGCCTGTTGATGAATCATGTTGCTCGCCTAGTTGATAACTCCATCAAATTTACCAGGCCTCTTGTTGGTGTCATAATCAAACAATTTTCTTCTTTACCTGTTGAATCTATTGATGCTCAGTTAGTTGCAAGGAAACATGCCCTTCAATAGAAAGACCTGCTAGCATCTACTCAATAGGATAACTTGTTTGCCGGGCCATGTTTCCAGTTCAATGGAAGGTTTTAGTGAACCTGATGCCTCTTCATGGCTCTTTGCTTTTTCCATTCAATAATATGATGTCCTTTAATTTGCCTCTGCTATGATGTTCCATCTAGCTGTGTATGTGGCCAATCTTTCATTGTAGACCATTGCACACAAAAATCATTGCAAACCAATGCAACAGATATTTTCAAAGTACACATAGCTACTATATTTTAATGTACATTGTGATGGCAGCAGATGGTAATGGTGAGAGTGAAATAGTGACATTATGGCAACCTGCTTCAAGACATTGAACCTCTATTAAGAACATGGTCGAGGTCTTTATATAATACAATTCTACAAATATTATTTTGGCAAGGATGATGTGACATAACAGGATGTATTTATATAGTCAAGAGATGACTTGTATACATGTAGTACACAATGATATGTGCTGCCATATATTTTAAATGATAGTTAACAAATATAGGCATTTGAGGTACATGTACAAGAGGTGCAACATTATTGAAGCCTAAACAGTTTTTTCATTTTGTGTGTGTTAGCCGCTTGCACACAATCTTATAGCTGTGATGGGGACAAAGGCCAGTCTAACCCTCCTCTGAATGTAGCCACAGTTCAGCAGATGTATTTTTTTTTTTAACTTTTAAGCGGCAAATTTCTATTGAGAAATGCCGGGCATATCACTAGAGACCAAAGACACTGAGGCGACATTGGAGATGATTTCAAACTCTTTTAAATTCTCCAAGCCGGAATGAAATTGAGTAAAAACAAAATTATCAGGAGCTTATTCTAGTCAGTTATTGAGTGCCTTACTGTTTTTCTAAACGCAAGCTGTGCACTAAATCATTACCAGTTGCTTGTCACTTCTTATATAAGATCTCAATCGTACCGCATGTTCATCATGGAGGTTCAATCAGGGTGCTTAAAATAAAATTTGGTGTCATATAAGTTAATGAACTTTTATTAATGATTAACTTTTTTATGTTTTGATAAATCGTATCTAATGAATACAATTGTGCCAGTGAAAGTAGAATTTTTATATTGCATTCTGGGCTGGGATTACATGTATGAAATATCTGGCAATGAATCTTCTCAAGCAACTAACTATTTCACTCTCACTATTGATGCCATTACAATGTACAGTTTCATTGAAATGAGGTTATGTATAGTTACAAAATACCTCTTGCATGCATCGGTTGTCTCAGATAATGTCATCTTTTGCGCATAAAATAATTTTTTTTTTTTTAAATAACAATGTATACCTTGTACTAAGAAGCTAATAAATTGTGAGTAATGAAATCTTAGTTCATTCCACTACATTGAAGCATCAAATTTATAAAGATGAGTGTAAGACAGCTGGGTGTTAGTGTTTATTAGTTGCATGCAGCATGCATGTCTTGATGTTTGTTGATGTATGCAATAAAGATCAGCATACTATGACTTGGTTTTAGAACATTTCAGAATTGAGCTATTGCAAATCACTTATCACACACTTCATAACATCACAGCTATATTTTTAAAAGGCAGTGGAGGTACATTTACTCCTTTTGTAACATCTGTTGATGGGCTTCTCCACCAAGAGGCAGAATATTTTTGGAAGCATGTAAATGTAGCTACCAGCATAGCAGCCAAGTGGGAAAAATCATATACAGAAATGTGTGCATTTGTCAGAGCTCGACTTTTATTTGCCCCTGTTCGAGCATCAAGCTTGTGTCTAAGAGGATCTAGGGTAAAGTGGAGGAGTGGACTAGGCTTTGACAATGGGGCATCACTTCCTACAATTATGCAATAGGCTTTAGCATTGTCCTTCTTTGATATTTTGTTATTAATATAAACATATCCGCAAGATTACATGTTACGTCATACTTACTTCACTTTACTGGGATCCAGGTTTTGGCGTCATTGGTAAGGGGACAAGTGGAAAGCAGTGATCATACCTATCGAATCGATCCAGACCATTGCGGTCATCGGATCGACATAATTGTTTGGCATATTGTAATACGGATCAAGATCACGATGCTCCGCTACACACAAACCCAAAGCGCCTGTGTTTGTTTGTGCGTACATGTCTGTAGCTAGCTGTTGGTCAAAGTAGCAATATTAGTCATAGTCTGGCCACCGTAAACAGCTAGTAATGGCAAATGCTTCTGCCACCATGTGCACCAAGCTGTACATGCATATATAAACTGTTTGTGGGTGTAGCCATTTTCCTAAACAGCGACTGCATGGCCAATAGTTGATGCAGTTGAGGGTGCCCCTGCATGCGCAGACCTGCAATGTCCTCATCTTTTGACACAAATAAAAAGTATGGCAAGGAGCCATATATCACACCATGCCACCTTCAATAGTTGCTGCTTTTCAGGAGCTATAAGGATTAATAAATGCATTTGCATGTATATGTATAACAATGCAGTAGCATTCTCTGATATATTAAGTCCTTATTATGCCACTATACAGGGTCTTTGCGAAAGAACGCAACGCTTTTACATCACTATAACTTAGGGTTGAAATTAATTAACTGCTTGATTTCTTTAACCTATGTTGCAGAACTTAGGCAAATACTAATAATCCAATTTGATATAAATTATTGTTAGCGGTTAAGTAATTGTATCAAAGCCCTCATAAATCAAAATATTCAAAGCCCTCTATTATCAACATTATTCAAGATTATGGTTAGAGGTACTTGATTTTAATAACTACTAATAAGTAACGCAGGATCTTAGTATGCAGTGGAACAGCACTGATTTCAAGTTACTGAGTTCACTAGTAAGTTTTTAACATTTAAAACCATAATTTGCTTTAAAGTTATTAAGACTGAAGCTGTTATTGGTTAACTAATTTTAATAACTATCACTAATTACTCCATGATTAAATGAAATAAAAAACACAATTTGATTGTGTATTAGATGTAATGGTGAGTTACTATAACTCAAAGTTAATTAAAATTGTAGAGTGGCCCTTTGGCATTTTCAAGTTTGATTAGTTGTTTTGAATATTAAACTAGTAAAACGCCAATTAAATTTCATATTTTTTCAAACATTTGTCACAGCTATTCTTTAAATTATAAATCTTGTATTTATTTAAAAGTTGTCGTACATTTCTGTGTCAAATTAATTAATTGTCATGTATTTGATTTTATCTTTTGAACTGTAAAAGACAATTGAATTTTAACAATGCATTTGGTATTTGCCTAATCATGGTTATTGTGTAGTCATAAATTGATTTAGATTGATAATCCTATTTAAGAATTATGTTCATTCAAAAGCGTTGCGTTCTTTCGTAAAGACCCTGTATATGTCAGTCAAATCCAACACTTTGATTGAAATAAATTAAAGAATTCTGATCGCTCCAAACAAGACCCTCTCAATCATGCTACAATGTAGGGAAGGTCATCACCAGGCAGTCAGGTTATGTGGTTTTGTTTTGTTTTTTGTGATTCTGTGTACAATATATTTATTTTGAGAGGGAGGGGGGGGGGGGGGGGGGACATGATGGCAACCACAACTTTTTGGTGTGCATCAATTAGGTACAACCTCGATTTTCATCCAATACATGTCTATCCCCTACCTAATATCATGACTCAGATTCAAACAACCATTCCATTTCATTACTACACGTAAAACCAATCTGACAATAGTGTGCCGGGTAGGCGTTAGTTAAATATGTCCACTTATATATGTTACCTGACGTATCTATGTTAAAAATACATATGCATACATGCACCTTTAATTACTTCCTCATGTTTATTTACCTTGACATCCCCAACTAACAACAATGTTTAACAACAATCAATGCCTAAGTGTTTACTATATTTGCTGCAAGATTACAGAACATATTAGCAATAAACATTGTAACATCAAGATGCATGGCATTGTGCATGAGATTATTCACTGTATGTACAGACCTAGACTTTTATCAGCACAGTCTGGCCACACAACAAAATTCATGACATTGGGCTATTGTTACCTTGTACAAACATCAAAATAAGATAGGATCAGCAGGTGTTTATGTACACACACACACACACACACACACACACACACACACACACACACACACACACACACACACACACACACACACACACACACACACACACACACACACACACACACACACACACACACACAACACACACACATCAGCTGAACGTGGGGGAGGAGGAGGCAGCAATAGGCAACATCTGCCAGTATCACTTACGGTTTCCAGTTCATGCATTTGCTACAGATGTTACGTGTACAAGAAGCACACCATTACATGCATGTACTTCCTATAACACCAGGGATTTACCGCACCTACCCCCTGCAGGTGTGCACGTGGCATGTCACTTGTTGTTCTGTCAATTAATCCAGGGTTCACAAACATGCCATTTAACTGTACATATGAAGGGAAGCCTTCCTACAATAATACTGCAGCAATGCAAGTAGAACATCATAACACAAACTTTCATGAATCCCTCAATTGTATTTAGCCAGTCAGACACTCAATGTTTTGGCATATACAAACTGCCACCACAACCTGTACAAAAAAACCAAATAATACTTTCTCTTTTCCTCCTCCCTTCAATTTCCTTACCTCCCCTTCCATCTCCCTCCCTCCTCATCCCGTCAATTTTCCTACCTCTCCCTCCCTCCCATCACTCTCGCTCCTCCTCTCTCCTTTCCTCCCCTTATCCCCATTCACCCGGCAGGCCCCAGCTCTCATCTTATAGCGCATGTCAAATGAAGTACTATCCGGCTGAAAGGATCATGTGTGAAAGGAAAAAGGTAAGCTAGCTGGGTTTTAAAAAAAAAAAAAAAAAAAAAAAAACCTGAAAACTGAATAATATCATGCTTTCCAGAATGGAAGAATAGTTTATCTAGTGTTGTAAAGTGGTTAAGAAGACACTTACATTGGGTTGAAGAAAAGGACGTAAGTTAACCTGTTCTCTTCTACAGTATGCAATATGTGTGTTCAGGTGTATTCTAGTAATCACTGCATTTTTATTTCAGGGAGTTCAAGTGTCAGCTTAAATTGATTTTTCACATACAACGCTCACTAGCTGCAGGAACAATCAGAAGGAACAGTGCATGTGCATGGATGTCACTATGGATGTAATGTAGCGTTACTGTTGTGTTAATTTAACTGCAGGTGTCACAACAAAGCACTGTTGTACATGTACATGTGATCATGTTTCAAAAGATTCAACCACATGCAATGGCGTCCTAGGCTGGTTTGTTTCTCAGACACTCGATACCTCAGGATGCACTCGGATAGCTCACAACATCAACAACCATTCATTCATTATACTGAATCATACACGTAATCACATTCACACACGTGATCCTATATATCTCTAATCACTGAATGTTTTCGGACATCACAGTTCCTCCCCATTTCACACTGGTGACAGACCACCATCCCTTGGTGTCCATTCTCAACCCGGAAAAGGGATTACCAGCAGTGACGGCAGCACGGTTGCATTGGTATATGCGGTAGGCTAGCCCTATCTTGATATCAGGTACAAGAGTACCACACAGCACACAAATGCTGATGCACTTTCACATCTCCCAGTGGTGGCCGACATGCAGATGGCACAAATGGACGAGGAGGAAGGAGGGACATTCCCAACTACAAACCCTCCTGGTCGAGGTGGCAAAATTAGGAAGAACAACAACAATTAAGGGACCTGGTGTTAGCAAGGGTGTTTCCGCTTATTCAGGAGGGATGGCCACCCAAAATTACAGAAGAGGTCCGGTTATAAAGCTATGCTTTGAGTAGAGACATGAACTATACATGTACAGCAGTACAATCCTGTGAAAGGATACAGGGAGAGGTATAGGCCTGTACCACTGTTCACGGAGGGGTACAGGCCTGCTCAGGGATACAGGCATGTTCAAGGAGGGGTACAGGGATACAAGCCTGGACAGGGGTACAGGCCTGTACTGGCGGGGGGGGGGGGGGGGGGGGGTACAGGACTGTACAGTGGGTACAGGCTTGTACAGGGGTAAAGGCGTGTACATGCAGGGAGGGGTACAAGCCTGGACAGGGGTACAGGCCTGTACTGGGGTGGGTGGGGGGGGGGGGGGGGGTTGGGGGTATAGGACTGTACAGGGGTGCAGGCCTGTACAAGGGTAATGGCGTGTACAGGGAGGGGTAGTGGCCTGGACAGGGGTACAGGCCTGTACTGGGGGGGGGGGGGGGGGGGGGGGGGGGGGGGGGTACAGAACTGTACAAGGGTACAGGCTTGTACAGGGGTGCAGGCCTGTACAAGGGTAATGGCGTGTACAGGGAGGGGTAGTGGCCTGTACAGTGGTACAGGCCTATAAAATTGTACAGGCCTGTGCAATTTGGGGTACAACCAATTGTATTGATACATAGCAGTTGTTCATTCATGATGAACTCCACATACATATAGGTTTACCCATTGTCCTCTGTTTCATTCCATTTCTCTTGTCTTTTGCTAGGCCATGTAGTGATCCCCATTTCAGTCTGTCCCATTCTTCTTTGCTTTCATTGTCCCCCTTTAGTTCCTTCACAGAGTGGTCTCTAGTGGATACACCCTTTCCAACACCTGTTCCTTCTGCCCTTTTCTTTGCACAACACGCCCTCTCAATTTGCCCCCATTTCCTGCAAACTTTGTTTCTGAACCTGCACTGTTGAGTATCATGCGCTCCTCCACACCTGTTGCAAGCCCCTAGGCCTGACGGTCTCCCCCTTCTTGGTGGTGCTGCCACTTGATGTACTTCCTGTTCTGCGACACTCTGCAACTGTTCTGCGCGTCTTTAGTCTCCCTTTCCGCTTTGGCAAAAGTGAGGTCTGCCTTTGTGAGGAGTCTCTTCTGTACCCCCTCGTCCCTCATACCAAAGAACACCCTGTCTCTCAGCGTCTCTGATAACGTCGCACCAAACGCACAGGCAAACTTGTTGCATACCACATATCACACTTTCTCCCTCCTTTTGTCCCGTTTGTGGAACCGTACGTTCTGCGATGACTAGAGGTTTAGGCGCTACGTGTGTCGTTAAGGCTGCGACCAGTTGCTCGTACGTTCGGTCTTTCAATTTCTGGGGTGCTACGAGCGCTCGGAGCAGGCCAAATGTAATACAGGCGAGGAAAGCGTCCTTTTTCTGTTCGGCTTCCACTTTATTTGCCAGGAAGAAATGTTCTAGCCGCTCGACGTATTAACTCAACCAGTCTTCCGTTGACGCGTCACACTCCCCTGCCATCCTTCTTAGCTATCCCATGCACCCTCGTCGCCACTGTAGGCCTCAGGATGCACTTGGATAGCTCAGATCCAGCTACAGCTACGTGTAGGCCTACATCTCCTGTCTGAGCAGCCGGTCGAGGTAAGCAGCCTAACATCATTTTAATACAACGATCTGTCTTGCAGAAAACACAGACTCGAAGCTTTTAGTATTCCATGGGATGTACTAGTAGTTACCCCCGGCACGGGGCGGCACCTGGCCCACCACGCCCTCTGCTCGACTCCAGCTTTGCAAAATGCTGGTCTCATTTTATTAACTATGGAATACCCTTGATTTTACTACATGTAAATATCTATGGCAACACTTAGAAACGCCATTTAAAAATGGCGCCTTATTGCACCAAAACTGATTTACTATTTTTTTAAATGGTCCCCAAATTCTTCACGACAACATCCACTTTTTTCCATATATTATATTATTTGGATAGTTGTAGAATTGTTTCAGAGGGTGGCAAAAGTTCTAACCCCCCTCTGTTCATTAGTTATAACTAATGGAATATCTTAATTAGCATGATTTTTTTCTGATGAGACGTAGACGGATTGAATTGTATGGTATTTCCAGCAACATCACTGAAATTTAGCTTATACATCTGCTGTTGAATGATTTGTGTGACCTCTCTATGTATAAACCGAATTTTGAGCGATTTGATATTCCTGCCGAAAGTTATGGCGAGTTTGAACCCCTTGGGGTGTCGGACATCGCGATACTGGCATGGAGCATGCATGTTCAAGACCCCAAAATATCCTTTACCCTAGAGAAATGGAGTACCAAAAATAGGAAGTCGATAGCTTTAACCATTCGAAAGTTATAGCAATTCAAATACATGCATAATGCCATTTTTATAACATCTTTTTATAATATGCGCTAGGTCCCTTTTCTCGGGAACGATCCCATTTTAAAACATCGGACATTTTCGCGGAAACTGTCCCATATTATTATAATTGCTGTGATTTACTACATGTATTAGCCAGCTGTTAAATGTACATGTACATAAAATGTACTTATTGGAAGTCTATATTATAACTGCTGTGACTACATAGCACTACACTTACACAATGCATGACATGCATATATATTGCACACTCAACAACTGTAGTCTATAACTACATGCAGAGACGCAACGATCAGAACACTGACGAACTAAAGCGAACTTATCTGTAATTATTAAGTTAAGGTTGCTTATTAATATTGTTGCAATGGCCGTCAGTGTAGGTTTCACAAACCGTGATTGTATCCAGTTTCATTGGATCAACGAGGTATGGATTTGCCGACAGAATAATTAAATCAGCACGGAAGCCTTCCTTTAACTTTCCCAGTTCGTTCTCCCGGAACAGTTGCCAAGCCGGCCCAGTTGTGTAAGCCTGAATTGCCTCGTGGACGGAGATACAATGGCTAGGCCCGTAAACTTTGGCAGTGTCATTGTACGTGCGCGTGACCGCAGTTTTTATACTAACTAAGGGTTGTGGTGGTCCTGGAAAGGTTGGATTGTCTTGGTGCAAAGAAACTTTGCAACCATGTTTATAGGCAAAGTCAACTGGTGCCCAATTCTCGGTGTGCTCTTTCCCAAGAGTGAAATTACTAAATACCTCTCCGTAAAAGTGGAGTTGGCTAACAAACATCGATGGGGCAATATTTAACCGAGCGCATTCATTGAGCTGTGCTTCCTTGGCAAATCCCATGTGTTCTATGCGGTGACGCCTATCGTTTCCTTCCTTCAGCGGTAGGTTTTTATAGACTTCGAGGACTTGGTCGATCGCTCTATCGCCGTGGGCATGTATTGCCACTTGATATTCAGCATCGTGGTACGGTTTGACTTGCTTCAGTAACTCCTGGGTCTTCCGCTCCAGCATTCCATAATTAGGATTATGCTGTGGAAAGCCCAATTTTTTGGTCATCTCATTGTGAAGGTACGGATTCCCTTGCTCACTCAGCGCAGCTGTTCCACAGTGAGGTGACCCGTCCGCATAGAACTTAACCCCTGCAATCCACAACCGCTCGCCATTCTTGAACGGCTTAAGTTCATTTTCTAGGCCATCGCTATCAGCTGATACATAACAAGCGAGCCGTACAGGAATATGGATTTCTTCTAATATCTTTTGTAGGACAGAAAACATTTCTTTGCCTAAAAACGTCATTAACGGCGAAAAGCAGCACGAATGTGAGTGGCTTTTGTTTGGAATGCTGAGAACCATTTCAGTAGCAGTAGTGAGTCCAGCTCGGGCGTATACCTTTAGCGTTTGTTTAATTTCTTCCAGAACCTTGATGACACCAGGTAATGGCCGGACATGTTCTATCATTGGAAACATAGCCCCCGCGTCAAAAAGCTCTCCCGTGAGGTCACCATCGGGTGTACGCCCATATCTGCCGCCTTCCGGATTAGGGGTATCCTTGTTAATCTTGGCAGTATGAAGTGCTTTGCTGTTTACCCAAGCCGCATGGCCACTCTGAGAGACAACAACAATGTTGATAGTATTTGAAAAATTTATATCGAGATAATCGGCTGACAGCACAGGTAGATCTTCGACGAGTTCTACGTCCCACCCTGCAAACAGGCACCATCCATCTGTAGCCGTGTTGGCGATGGCTTCTTTCATCTTTTTCTCAATGGTCGCGTAATTTTGGCCCAGCGGATATCCACTGATATCTATAGCCACGGCCTTGGCTAGTGCATACACTATCATATGGGAGTGCGCTTCGATAAATCCAGGGAGCATCGTATGGCCACCGAGATCGACGACTTCGGTATGTGTGCCGATGTTCTTTTGGAGTTCTTCGTAATCCCCTACAGCGACAATGCGTCCGCCCTTCACGGCAAGAGCTTCGGCGTTAGGATTGGAGTCGTCGAGGGTGATGATGGTCCCTCCATGGAACACAAGGTCGTAACTCATACTGCATGACATAGTACTAGTGAAGCACTGAACGTATACTATATGCACCGTCAAGAAAGTTATTACGCATGTCCTCGAACCATGCAGCTCCTTTATATACTGTATGAACCGTGGGGGAGCATGAATACAGGAAGAGGTTATTTATATTAGAGCGCGCGGACTGTAAAAGGCTTAATTTCGTCATCGTAATTAATTTAGTGGTTGGAAGCAGGGTAGCCCGCACTGCAAATAAGTTGGCTCCTAAGTGAAACCAAAGTTTGGTTTGACGTGTGCACACCACAGTGTAAACCAAACTTAGTTTATGCTTAAAACCAAATGATTTTGGTTTTAACTATAAACCAATTTAACAGCCAATTAAATTAATAAAAACATGAAATACATACAATTAGATGATAAGTAATTAAATAATAAGACAATAAATTTAATCCATGAATGAGGCCAGAGGAGCACCATCTTCAAACCCCAGCCCACTTCTCCATTTGGTGCGGGATCCTCTAAGCGGTGGTTTGAGGTGATCGCTAGGAACACAAAACCCTAGCCTAATATCACTATGAATAGGGCATATTTGCCCATTATTTACTTTACCCTCATATCAACCCCCGTGGTATGCATGGATTGATATGAGGGTAGGGGCACTGCATTTTAGGCAAATGAATCTGCTTGGACAATCAGCTGATAACACACCTACATGTACCATTGAGGTCTACTGGTATAGGCCCATGCTGTTTTGTGTGATTGTAAGAGGTATATCATAGGAATAGGGTTCTGAGGCAGCACTATGATGCCTTACCCCAGCTAGAATATCATTTTATTGCATTAATGGCACAAACATCTTTCAACAATCCCCCTGCTTTTGTTCTTCGAATGTTCAGTGCCTTAGTAGCTTCCATCTCCTCAATCATTTTAGCTACTCCCTGTATGAACCCAATGATAGTGTTGTATAATGGAGTATAAGGGTGGCCTTGAAAAGGCTATTCTAAGCAATAGGACATTGCTAGATGAGTTAAATGATGCCTTTTGCAGGGCCGGCGCAGCCCATTGGGCAGGTAGGGCATTTGCCCTACCACTTCTTCCCGCGACTAAGATAATTATTAATAATTTTCATTAATTAATTAGCTTTGGTTAAATTTATAAATAACCGTTAGCGTGCGCAATGGCCGCCGTGCCGTTTGCAATGGACGCTCTACCTGCGGTTGTAATTGTGGTTAATTAATTATTCATAGCCTGCCCTACCACTTTATATAAGCTTCCGCCGGCCCTGTACCATTTTATATCGATATCATAGATAAAGGAGATCGCCATGCGAAGCCTCTATGTGATTGCTTGCTTCATTCTTGGAGTTGCTTATGCAACGCCTCTGGACGACTATGTGAATAAATATGACCCAACGTATCGATACGAGGACACGGGAATCACTTTCCGAGGAGACGGGTACACCTGCTACTACATCAACATGACGTCCCAAACCTGGCTTTCTGGTAAGCACGGCAGGTATGATGTGTCAGTATGTGTGCTGTGGTCATTACGTGGCTGCATGCACAGAGTCTGAAGTGACCCGCTCCGTGTGGTGGCAATAATCATCCCCGACAGCGTCCAGTACACTGACACAGGATTTCTGTACATCACAGGGGGTAGCAATGATGATCCAACGTATGTTATTTAAATACAGAGGCCGTACTGGGCCATGTCAATACTCCTCGTGTGACGATAGAATTCATACACCAATGTGTCCGCCATCTTTGATGCACAGGTTACTATAATAGGAGAGTATATAAGGCAATTCCCCCATACTTATGCCCATATATGCATTCAGTAACCTGTGCACCTAGATTCTGGCCAAATGAGGTAATGAATTCTATTAAGTCACGTGATGAAAATTCTATCCATTATAAACAACTATTTTTTATGATTGCATGCATGCAGTCCTCCAGATACCAGTTCAGGAGATGGCATTTTCTCTCCAACAGTCGCATACAGCACTGGAACGTACGTTTTGTACAGCTAGGCCTATCTAGTATTTACCACATACGTTTGTTGCACTGTTATTATAGGGTTGCAGCTACCTTGTACCAAATTCCGAATGCCCCAATTGTTTTTACAGTGAGCATTAAAGCCATAATTATCTAGATTTTTTATTTACAATCGTGCAGGACGATCCTACAAATGAGAGTCGCTCGGAAGATGAAATAACGGCCTACACATCACGGCTGTTTCATTTCCATTGAACCTGTGACAAAAAGGCTACGCCCCGTGATACGAAATTTTTTCATAGCAACGGACCTAATTACGACCTTAGCAACCAACATGGGCTTAAGATGCTCCCTTTTTACCACAAGGACTATTTTGAACTCATCTTTTGACTTCGGATCCTACTTCTATATTGTCTGGCGCTCTGAAAAATGTGAGTTAATGCCGCTTATATTCTGTGGATAATATGTTACACGCTCGCGAATTCTGTGTGTGTTGTTTGAGGTCAAGTGATGCACATTGCTCTGGTACTTTTTCCGCCCTTATGAAGTACCCTGAAACTTTTACAATATAACTGAGATAGTCTTGGCTGTAAGATTTTCAATAAATCTCGTGGTGCCGCGATTCCTAACTCACGCAGTAGGCGTTTGGAATATTGCAATATTTCCTCGATGTTTGACGCCATTGACCTCACCTACATGTGTACCTAACTTAACCTGGCTTGCCTGAATCACGATGCCATGCATTTCAACATTTTAGCCCACCATCAAACACTCTTGAATCAATTTGTTTGTGCTGTCTAGTGAAGAAACATGAGAATAAATATGGTATTAGTACCCGTTATTGAGCATTGCATCTACGTAAGCTTAAGTTTAGGAGGTGTGGCACTCTGAATTTGAGGAGAGACCTTTAAGTAGTGTTCCTTCATAATGCACTTCAGCATGTCTATTGGATCAGGGATGGTTTTATACGTAGCTGCAAGGCTGTTGAACTGGGAGTGGATAGACTCGGCCCCCTGCTCACCCATCACATCCAGCGAGGTGGGAACGAATGCAATCCAACATGTGGTGTTCTAGAATGTGCACTTTTATAGTTTTTCTGGCACCTTTGAACTTGGCATCAAAGGTATTAAAAAATCCTTGATAGCATTGCCTGTTAAAATAAAAATGCAACGGAGTTCTGTGTTAGTGTGAGATTGTTTCTGAGCATGTGTGTGTATGTGGTGTATACATGTGTGTGAAATTGCCTGTTTAAAATGCAGTTCTGTGTTAGTGTGAGACTGCTTAAAAGCATGTGCTAGTTTGATACAGAAACTGTAACATTGCATGTATGTACTTACTGCTCCTCCCGTAGGTGGTTGGATTGTGCTGTTTTGAAGAAGTTCATGTAGAACTTGTGCTGCTATCATGGCTTGTTGTGCTGACGGCAATGGTGTGTGTTGTAAGGCTAAAGCTCAAGCCATAACATCTGTCCCACAAGATGTACAATGCACCATTATGTCACCAAGCAACCGAATGATAAAGCTCTGGAGGCTGTATGAGCTCGGCGGGCTGAAGACTGGTGACTGGATAGCAGCAGGGGCACTTGAGTCATACAGTGACATGAATCCACTCCTTAAGACACGAGCTACAAACGGCATAGGCATAGCATGGTAGCTCTATAGGTTGATGTAGCATGTACAAACAAATTGGACACTTAACTGATCTACCATTGACAATATCTGTTTTGTTGACACAGAAAGCACCAGTACTTTGGTGATAATAGCAGGTGGTCTATCACAGCCATGATGCCTGTTGGTGTGTACCATAGCTGCTACATGCCTACAGAATAACATGTTAAGCTACATGAACCTGTACCTTACAAGTGTCAGCAGTGTATGTGGACCAGTTATATGGCTGCTCTTGACACTTGTATTGGTTCTTACACCTGCACCCTCAACATTGCCTTATGGCACAAATGTGCAGAACAATTGTGGGTGGATCTCCTCCTGGTGTGTTGAGACACTGAGACCAAAGACTATCAGTGTAGGTGCTGCACTGGTATGTAGGCTCTGGCTTTGGTGGTTTGCCCTTGGCTTTGACTCCTCTATGAAGTTTGCACCCACGTACCATGCAGAGATCCGCCGATCGGCATTTGTGGTGGGATTCCATAGCTATTTATGAGGTGGTGCGCATTATTCATGAAGCGGATGGTGTGTTATTATGTATTTCTGTGAGTGGCAGGAACTGCGGCACCACGAGTAAAACACATATTCCTACGTGAAAAAGATTGATCGTTCCACTTCTGCGTCTTTTTGTACCACTTATAAAGGCGGAAAAAAAGATACGAAGGCCAGACTGAATGGCATTTTTCGCGCCATTTGGAGAGTACAACATGCGCGTGGCAAAGTGTAGAATCACGCTACGCGTTGGGACATGCGTTTAAGTGAAAATAAATAAAAAAAACTAGTTTTACTAGTTAGAAATGGGTTTAAGATGTGCATTACTGCTACAAGTTTTGCATTTTTGATGGGTGAACTTTTAATGAGATGGCGGCTAGCCATGATTGACTTGAACCGTAAATGATGTCAGTGTGTTCTATTTATAAGCCTTTTGTCCACTCGAAACAGCCGTGACATGGTATCACTTCCTCAATGACCCTAGTGATCCAGAGTACCTCGTGCGTCTTCCGATGACCAAGGCACAGTTCAGGAGGTAAAATTTTTTGTACTGCCTTGACTAAGCTTCCCAGTAGGGCTCAGTTCGTGCATTGGACACGATGGCTTCCTTTGCAGCAAGCAAAAATCCAGCTTTTAACCTCACCAAATTTGTAGTTGCTGGTGCATCAAAGGTATCATACAAATTTGTGGTCAGTTCTGTAGTCAGCCATACAACCTTCTAGAGAGGATGGACCACATGGACCACTGGAGCCGTAGACCCACGTGTTATTGGAATTGTGCCAATTGTGTTGGATGTACAAAATCTACAAGCTGTGAGAGAATGGCATTAATATATTAATCTTAGTGTCAAATGCATTATCATCTGATTGCAAAACCACACTCTATTTAGAACTTGCACCACCACTTCCGTGCATATGGTGGATGGTCATATGCTTTGAAAGACTACTATGAAATGAACATCACTGCATACCTGGACATTCCTAATATGAAAGCAATGGCTGATATCATTGACCCTATCTGTGAGTACAAATGCATTGAACAATAATGATATTTAATTTGTCCACTTTTGTAATCAGCTTACGTAGATCGACTTGTAATGCCAAAATTGGTTATCCACTCTGGAAATGATGAGCTCTTCCTGCCTGATGACTCGTACTACTTCTGGGATGCCCTTCAAGGAGACAAATACATTAGGTAAAAGTGCTATCAGCTTTTACCATGAAGCTTTAGTGTTTATAATGCATTATAACAACTGATATCTTTCACTGATTGATATAAATGTGATCCCCCATATGATTATTAAATGGGGTACTGAATGTTGTTGCCCCATCAAGTACAAAATATTCACCTTGCGTATCTGTCATTGATAGGCAATTATACTCAAACTGCACATCACAGTCATCCCTCCATTTAAATTACTCCTCCATTTTTTAGAACTCTTCCAAATGCTGACCACTCATGTGCTGGGCATGTCCTCAGTGTGATATTGGATACCAGAGCTTTCTACCTATCAATACTTCTTGTAAGAAATAATGTTTGGTTATATTTGCAGAGGAAAGTTTAACACACATTGGCCATGCATTTGTAGGGTACATCGAGGCCTGTAATGAAGTGGAACCTCAACCAAGTTAGCATTAATTTTACAATGCATTAATCACTGATTAATTTTAATAGACGTCAGATGGTGGTTACATCACTCTTCAAACTGATAGAAAACCATCGACTGTACTTCTCTATGAAGCCACAACCTTGTCATCTGAACGGTAAGCATTGCATCTTTGCTCAAGTCTGTGGTGCTCTTGCAGTATAAAAACTCCAACAGGAGAGACTTTCGTTTGTATTGTGGAGTTCCAGACCCAAAGAAGCCTACTCTCCAGCCAATATTCTGGTTCAGTTATGCAATTAATCCACAGGTACATGTGCACTGATGTATGTGTATGCTCCTATGGTTATAAAAAATTATTAAGTGTATGCTGAAACGTATAGACTTTCCTCCAATAAACTTTTGTCACTTTGCAAATTGGTGTGGGGTGTTTTGTCATGAATGTGGTTATTAACAAGGACATGTTTATACACAAACGTTTAACCACGCAGAATGCCATAGAATAGCTAAGTTCTGGGGGAAAAGGTATCATTTTCTGTTAGTTTGATCTTACTTGGAGTAACCAATCACGTTTGTTTCTGCACTCAATAAAATACCAAGAAAGGCAATATTGGGCTGAAAATTCAGCAGAGCCTGACATAAAAGAAATCCACAGCGATTTTGACTAGATCAATTTCAGATTATTTATACACACTGTAACTGTAACGTATGTGGCATCCTTTGTTCGTTACATGCATGTATGTGTGGCCACAATGTTATGTTCTATTTTAGAAGACATTGTTGTAGTTAATTAGCTACATGTTCTTTGTACTTTTGCCCTAGGTGCAATTATGTGCATTACTAAATACAAGCTAGTGTAGCATTACAATTATAGTAATTCATAAACACCATAGAATACCAATTCTGTTGTAGGGTAATTATTAACTGATTTACTGCATGAACAAAATCCATAGAATGAAGAGTTTTCCATTAGCATACATGTACATATCAATTCTAAACTTTAAAAAAGTCCATATTTATCAAGGCTGCATGAATGTTCAGTTTTGTTAATCCCCTATAAAAGTAATTCTTATACTGTATATGATGCATGTGGTAAATGATCAATATATAATATATATAATAGCTGACCATCTTCTGTCATCGCAGCCATCTGGCCTGTATGTGGCTAAGGTTGACAACCCTGCTACAGGGTGGCGAGCTTTTTTCCTACAGGTATGGGTGAAATTAGCACTGTACTGTACTGACATATTCTATACAGGCGACATTCCCTGGTCCACTTGATTCCATCTACGAATTTACTACTCAAGTGAATATAATCCCCAACACATTCCCATATCCAGATTGTAGTGGAAGAGACTGCCTGGGGAAACTCATTTGAAAAGTGCAATAAATTGGCCAGTGAATGCATGCAGCCATGTCATAAAATGATTTGATGCTTCTGGCATTAAATTTTTTAATGAAATGGCATATTGAATTTGGATTTGAGTGGTGTAGATAGTCCAGGGAGAAGAATGGTATGGCACTACATCCCGTTTGGCCAAGGCGTAATTTTTATATGGCTGCAAGCAGAATGGGAGAAGCAAATTGTTGTTCTTGGCAGACCACACCAAAGATTCACCATTGCTCTCCAGAGGCATGATGCCAAATTGATGGTTATAAGGCAGCCATTGTCAGATTTTTAAACATTGTTTTAAAGTAGTAAGTGTACCTCATGCTACGTTTTCAAAATAATAAATAACAAAATTACAATTTACGGCTTTGGTTAATCTTTAATGTATTACTACATGTATCTAGACTACCTGGAACTTCAAGTCCTTCTTCCCTGTTGAAACTGAGATGATTGGTACAATAATCAACCCATTACATGTACCTAAACACAACACATCCAAGATTTTAGTGAGGGGCGATCTTTAGGCCCAATACGAAAAGGAGGTTTGGCTGTCCGCTATATGCCCAATAGGCCTACGAAAAGTGGAACTCCTGAAAATTAAATATGTTCACCTCAATACGATTACTTTAAAGTCGTTAATAAGGGAATGCTCAGGCTATGACTTGCACACGCAGATTTGGCATCCATCTTACAGCCTCACCGATAAACGAGTGCATGTCACATACATGTATATGCACTTATGAAAGTGGTGCAAGTTCTTTTATTTTATAATAGCACTGATATCGATGCAAATATGTTAATCTAGTCCTCCAACACACATTTCGAACAATTTCACATATGGACACGTCCGTCGTACGAGCTTACCAGAAATGTATAATTTCGTACCCAGACCCGATTTTTCACAGTTGCAGATGGATTACATCACCGCTACGTGTCACGTAGCGGTCATCCTCATTTGTGAAAAATTGGGTCTGGGTACGAGAGCAGTTGGTGTACATGTAGTACCTTTCTCCTCGGAAGTCTTCATGCATATTGATAATATGAATGTTGGGTCAGATTTATTAGCGTAAGCAAATCCAAGCAATGAAACAAGTAAGCAAGCAGAGTCCCGCCGGTATGGCGATATCCTCTACATGCGTACATACAAAACATAATCTAGTGCTCCACCCCTGCCAGGCAATTATTTATTAATTTATCGAGATCATAGGTGCCCTATAGGTGACGACCATTTTAATTTTGTGGCTGAGAGCTCGAGGCGTAAAAACAATGCCTGTAATTATAAACTGCTTACACCCATCTTGAAGAAGTTGAGCTGTTGACCCACAAGTGGGTTTGCTTCTTCTACGACATGTGGCATTATTCCTTGACATGCAAACGTGGTGGTGATGTGGGTACATGTCACAACAGCTTAAGAGATGTGTTCATACAGCAATGTCAATTTACATATGTTACCTGTCTGGTAGAGATGGGAAGTGAATGGGGATCAGAGAAGAGCAGGACACGGCCAGCTGACGTTCTGATTCCTAATTGGTCATTAGGCAAGCCAGCTGCACTTGATCTTTGCTGTACCTGAAGCAAGTGTGCATGACAGCTGGGTCTGCAGCTTATGCAGCAGAACAGAGAAAACACATTGCAAATGACCCCAAGTGCAATGAGTTGTATCCTCACATTATGGGTGCTGGAGATCGGAAGCCATGCAAGCAAACACTATCCCGACTTGGATCATGTTTAGCTTCTCAGCTGCGTTGTTCCAAATCTCAGGCTATCACCCGACTCTATGGGAGACTTAGCATAACTCTGGTGAGGGCAAATGCTAGAGCTCTGCTAGCAAGGTGTGCAGGCTGTAATGGTGGTCCAGGCGATGAATTCATAGTGTAGGTATTTCATATTAGTGTTGTATTGAATTCATTATATCTTTAAATTCATGGCATTCATTAATTATTAATTCATGCCAGTTTTAATTATTGTACATGTATTTATACATGTATTTTTGTGGTCCCAGAGAAAATAAATTTAAAAAATCTGGACTGAACACTGCACGTACTACTGACATACAGTGTATAAGGCTGATTGGAAAATGCATTCCTAGTTCATTATTATACATAATATTATTTATGAGTTTCTTAATAACATTGTGTATCATGCATTCATAACAATAATGCAAGTACTGATACGTGTCAGCAAGCGATGGCCATATATGAGCTACGTATTAAATTTTAATGACTTGATAATTGCATCAAAATTATAATTATAATTATTACAATTATAATATATATATATACCGGTATATATATATATATATATATATATATATGCGCCTTTACTGCCATAAATAGCAAAAGTGCACAGGTCTTATGCTGTATGCTTATAGCAGTAAAGGGTTTCACCATTTACCATCATACACCTACAATAAGACTCCTCACAGTCGGTTTTGATATCTTGGGATGAAGGAGCTCATTAATCACGGGCAGAACCGGTGGAATGAACAACAGAGCAGTGCATAGATACACTGTAACCATTAGCGTGAAGCTAAGTATTCCGTACGATGTGTTGACTCCATTCCATGTGATCATGTAGATCAATGCTCCCACGACGCCGGTTAAAGTCATTAGGTAAGCCAATGCTATTATGCTTTGCGTCTGGAACTCCTTTAGTCCTGTAGTGGTAGAGAAAGCTGGAACTATGAGCAAGACAATGAAAATTGTCTGAAAAGCAACGATGGACGCTATCCACTGCACCTGATACTTACAATCGCAAAACTCCACAGTGCTGACAACCAAAGTGTCCCCTGATGGTACTAGTGTTTGGATAGTACTTTGTACATAAGGATCATGTATAGACCAGGCTGTACACAAGCAAAGAACAGGAGCAACCATGATTACAATCAAAACAGCCAGCACTCCATCACTCATCATAACTATAGAGCTTTTGCTTAGATGCAGTGTACTCTTGAAAACGAAATAAAGTCGACATGTCTTTGCAGTTACTGTTCCAAGCACCAGGGTCACTCCTATTGCTAAGGTCCATGCAAATGCATTACACAATACTGTCTTTGCACCAATACTGATAGGAAATGTTTCCTTTATTGTGTACAGCAATGTGGCCAGCAGGATAATATAGCATCCAATGTAAGCAAAGTGGTTGAGTCGAGAACTTGAGGCTTTGATAGCCTTGTGATTTCTGTGCACTGTGTTCACAACATGTATCCCTAACACCAGAAGAGCAGCTATTGCATCCACCACAATGACAGTTGCCGCCAGGGGTAGAGACACCAGTACATGTTCCTCATCAAAGCTGGTTGACACAAACACTGCAGTAGTTGGGTCAATATGTAAGCCACCTAAAGTGGAGTAGGTGGCTACTATATACCGTGGAATACTTACCTTATATATCTGAGTTAGTACAGACTCTGATGAGATGTAACCATCAAGTGAATTGAATTGTATTGCAGATCCCACAACACCACTGAAATTTAGCTTATACATCTGCTGTTGAATGATTTGAGTGTATTGCTGTTTTCCATATGTATAATTTGAAAGTGAATGTCCTCTTTCCCACAGAGGTCCAATGGAATTATTTAAGGCCACTGCCAATGCCCACATAGCATCAAATAGGGCAATGCAATCAGGGTCCCAGCTGCACACTGTTTCTTTTACATGTACAGAGTTAAGGTGCGTATATGTACTTTTAGCATACTGGAAATAAGCTGAGCTGTAGAAAATGAGGCTCTGGTTCACTACGAGGCCAATCTCTTCATCATTGCATGAGTACACTCTGTTGCCGTAGACAAAATATGCGCTGTCATTTTGGTTCGGAGTAAGTAGTAACCATTGGTACCTTGGGTAGGTCATGCCCATATGGAAAGCCAAGCATAGCGCTCTCTGAAGGGTTTTGGCGGTTAGAAAAGACACTATCACACGTACGTACGTACTCCTCAAGGCCTCCAACGGGAGATAGTCAGGAGTGGCGGGAGAGACGAAAGACAGGTTCACTTTTCCATTTAGCTTCTCTTGGAAGAGCAGAAAGGAATCGTAGCTCACAAGCATATCCGGACTGTACAGTACCGCTGCACGGGTCCAATTGTTGTTTGCAAACAAAGCTACCATCGAATCAATCACATTAGATGTTGAAGGATTTATTCCGAAGCTGTAAGGGTACAAAGAGCGATTGCCGAGATCAGGAGCGGAACCAAGGTGCACGTTGATGAGCGCTATATCTGGTTGTCCAGTGAGAGGCGCCACCACTTTAGTAGCATCGGAACACTGCGGGCCGATTATGCCGACGATCTGTTTACCACCACTATAGTAAAGGTTATCAATTAGACTGATAACGGCTTTCCAGCTGAAGTTACAGCCGTCATCAGCAGGGATGAGTTCCAGGTTATAGTTCGCTAAGACATCAGTGCGATTATTGATTTCCTGTAAAGCCAGTTGAGCGCCAGCGATGATAGTCCCGCCATCTGTTCGGGACGGAACCAACGAAGGGTCATTACCGGGGTAGGAGAGGAGCGAAAGGAGATACAAAGTGTTGGATTTTTCAACCACTCCGGATCCGTCCCGAGAACCGACCACTAACACTAGGATAGCGGCTAGTTGTACGAAAGCTGTTTCCATAATGGAGAATCAACTCATGCAGATTAATTACCAGTTTTTATATTTTATTTTTTATCGCGCTCGGTCACCACGACTTCCTCTGAGATAATACGCGTACATGTGTATACATAGATAATCTATGCTGATGGAAGCATGCTAGCAACAGTGTCAATACGCACTGCAAAATTATGATTTTATATAATGATACTAGTATCATACTACATATATATATATATATATATATACATATATATATATATATAATATATATATATATATATATATATATATATATATATATATATATATATATATATATATATATATTGTGAATATCTCAAATTCAAAGTAGAAATAACACTTATGGTTTAACAAGGTTTATCATAAACCATGAACATGCTAGATTAATAATTGTTAGAGTGTCGACACCCCGAGTGTACATGTCTGACCATATCCATTTGTCTGGGTTCTGTTTTACGATACTTTTCAGGCTGTACTATCTAAGCCTATGAACACGAGCGTAGCGTCGAACACAGCATGATCGGTTCTTGTGGGCATGCAGTTAAGCTCCTCCATGATGGGATGGTTAGTCGCCGCTTGCGGCACGCACTATAGAATGATACATGTAGCCGATCAGTTTCGTACATGTGGAAGATATACCAATTTCTGAATGCTTGACAATTCAAATCTCACACCTACACTCCAGAAACTGTAAAAGTGCGCGATGGAGAACTGTGGACAGGTGCATGTACATGTAGCGGACATCCTGCATGAAGCCCGGGGTAACCGTAATCTCGTAATGTACATGTTGGTGCATGTGCCTGTTTACCACTCCATTGCGCACTTCAATAGTTTCTGGTCACAACTTCAAGGGCATCTCGAGCTGATGCCAACACTTGCTAGCTATATATGATCTTAAACCTTGTATTCGAAAAGTGATATTCAAAGGCATAACTTGACAACATTATCGTTAGCAGCAAATTATAACTATATTTAAAATTAATTATGAGAGAACCACCACTTGGAGCAGTCCATCGATGAGTTTAATGGCTTCATTGCAGACACTGAGCCTGACTGAGGCTATTTGTTTACAGGATATTCTTGATGCTCCTCCCCGCCAAAGGCACTTGTCATCTAAGATTGAAGACCATCAGCTCAAGGTTCTCTTTGACCATTCTTCATCACCGGCTAACCATGCTCGGCTCCTCTCAGTGTCCTCTCCCCATGCCTTGGCTTGGCTTTCGGTAATGCCAAATCCCCAGCAGAACTTACACCTAGAGTCTCCTGAATTTCAGGTGGCATTAAAATGGTGGCTTGGAATGGACATCTCTCAAAACTCCAGCTGTTCATTCTGTCCTTCACACGCCCTTGACCCCATGGGTCACCACGCTCTTACTTGTAAAGGTGGAGGCGACTCAATTATCAGGCACAATTCTTTGCGGGACACCTTCTGGGAATCGTGTAAGCTGGCCTGTATTGCAGGGCAGTCAAATCGAGGCAGGCAGGGGCCTAGACGTAGAGGGAAGCCGTACTCGCCCCGCAGATATCCTGGTACATAATTGGGAATTTGGCAAACCAGCAGCTTTGGACTTCACCATTACATCACCGCTAAACCCTTCCACTTTGAACGAAGCGAGTGTAATGGCTGGGTCCGCTGCGTTGGCTGCTGAACTCCACAAGCATGCAGCCAATGATGAAAAATGCAACCGCTTGGGCTGGGTTTGTATTCCCTTAACAGTGGAGACGTATGGTTGCTGGGGAGAAGAAGCGGGCAGGTGTCTTGACAGACTCGCCACACGAATAGCCACTCGAACTGGCTGTCCCAAGTCTTCAGCAGTGTCAGGGCTATATGGAAGATTGAGCATTACCCTGGTCAGGGCCAACGCTAGGGCTTTACTGGCTAGGTCGCCTTCATTTTTATAATGACTATAAGTGTAGGTTATAAGATACTACATGTTTATGTTGTAAATATTAATATTTCACAATAATACTCAGCCTTTGTCTCCAGGAAGAGGTTAGAGGCCAGACCACTGCTGGAAAGACTTGAGGAAGTTGGTGCAGTGGACCCTCAGGTTGCTTTAACACTCTTGCGTATGTGTGGCGGGTTCTGTCGGCTTGCACATCTAGCCCGTGCCACTCCTCCTTCGCTTGTTATGGCTTTACTTGAGCTTTTTGATGAAGATGTTCGTAGATGTTTCTCATCATTCACTGCAGTTGATACAACTGATGTTGCCTGGCAGCAAGCCCAGCTAAGCCTAAGCAAAGGAGGGTTGGGCATGAGGTCTCTGTCCCGCCACTCACCTGCAGCATTCATTGCATCTCTATGCTCCTCTGGCTATGGCTCCATATCAGATCACCATCTCTCTCATGCAGTACAGACATTTAATGCATCCGTATTTCATTCTGATGCAATTCAGACAGATGGTTTAGTTTCATCTCCAGTCCATCAAAAGCAACTTTCGAGCAAGATTGATATCCATCAGTTCAATAGCATCCTGATTGCTTCTTCTGTTGCTGATAAGGCTTGTCTGTTGTCTGTCTCATCCCCACATGCTGCTTCATGGCTGTCTGTAGTCCCTTCTGAAGGTCTCGGCCTTCATCTTGAGCCTTCAGTATTCCAGGTAGCTGTCAAGTGGTGGCTTGGTTTGGACACCTCTAATGGTTCCCAGTGTGCCCTATGCCCAAACAGCACATTAGATCCCCTTGGTCACCATGTCACAACATGCAAAAAAGGAGGAGACGTGGTCATCCGTCACAACCATCTGCACAATGTGTTGGTGGAGACTTGCCGTAGAGCCCACTTGAGTGTGAAGGTGGAGATGGGTAGCAACCTTACTTCAGACCATGACCACTCACGCCCCGCAGACATTTTGCTACCCAATTGGGCCCTTGGTAAACCAGCTGCCTTTGATATCTCAGTGACATCACCGCTAAATCCTAAAGTTTTATCAGTAGCGGGATTGTCAGCTGGGGCAGCTGCGTTGTCCACTGAAGAGCGCAAACACATGGAAAATGACCCCAAATGCAATGCCTTGGGGTGGTGTTGTATACCTCTGGTTGCAGAGTCGTATGGTGCTTGGGGAAAAGAAGCCATAGATTCATTTAAAATGCTTGCCTCCCGTCTTGCCATAACATATCGGGCAAAACAAAATCAGCTGTGCAGTCTGAGCTGTACAGTAGGCTCAACCTGCATTTGGTGAGAGCGAATGCAACAGTGATCCTCTCCAGGTGGCTCCCATCTTAAAGTTTAATTAACTGTAGTGTGATTTAAGTGTTGTGTTTATTACATATTCTGTCTATAAATTGGTTATTAAATATTATTCTTTTAACAATAAGTAATTATATAATTTATACAATAATTTCACTGATTCACTAACTGCCAGTGAAATTGGAATTTTTTACCTTAAGATGTGATATATGTATTGCATGAACATATATGCCTGACTGATTGGATCGTGCTCATCTGCACAAGGATGGAGGAGCGCAGAAGTGCATGAACGCTCCACCTACTGACCTAGAAAGAATGTGCCGTATAGGTCGGCCCGTACATGTAGGTTAATTGAACGGACATCATTCACTCAAATGGTCCTCTCCCATTACAATATGCAATGTACATACCGGCAGTGCCTTGTGGTTTTCAGACATGTCTTGTACACGCATGCATGCATATAGCTTATCGACACCAAATGCTGAAATATGGTGCTTTGACCGTGGCGGAAAGAGGATGCCGAAGGGAAAACAAAGAAGTCGTATGCCGAACGTATACATGTACATGTATTAGCCTTAAATACGATTAGCTTTAAAAGTGCGAATTTATACATTGCAGTCAGTGATATTGTACATGTATTAATTGCGTATGCGGATACCTCTGACACCGGTTATGAAATCAGCTGTTCTACACGTAACCGCTCTCCTGGTGATTGTGGTCAGTTCTCAGGACGGAGTGGTTGAAAAATCCAAAACTTTATATCTCCTTTCGCTCCTCTCCTACCCCGGTAATGACCCTTCGTTGGTTCCGTCCCGAACAGATGGCGGGACTATCATCGCTGGCGCTCAACAGGCTGTATCGGAAATCAACAACCGTACTGATGTCTTAGCGAACTATAACCTGGAACTCATCCCTGCTGATGACGGCTGTAACTTCAGCTGGAAAGCCGTTATCAGTCTGATTGATAACCTTTACTACAGTGGTGGTAAACAGATCGTCGGCATAATCGGCCCGGAGTGTTCCGATGGTACTAAAGCGGTGGCATCTGTCACTGGACAACCAGATATAGCGCTCATCAACGTGCACCTTGGTTCCGCTCCTGAACTTGGCAATCGCTCTTTATACCCTTACAGCTTTGGAATAAATCCTTCAACATCTAATGTGATTGATTCGATGGTAGCTTTGTTTGCAAACAACAATTGGACCCGTGCAGCGGTACTGTACAGTCCGGATATGCTTGTGAGCTACGATTCCTTTCTGCTCTTCCAAGAGAAGCTAAATGGAAAAGTGAACCTGTCCTTCGTTTCTCCCGCCACTCCTGACTATATCCCGTTGGAGGCCTTGAAGAGCACGTATGTACGTGTAATCGTGTCTTTTCTAACTCCCGAAACCCTTCAGAGAGCGCTATGCTTGGCTTTCTATATGGGCATGACCTACCCAAGGTACCAATGGTTACTACTTACTCCGAACCAAACTGACAGCGCATATTTTGTCTACGGCAACAGAGTGTACTCATGCAATGATGAAGAAATTGGCCACGTAGTGAACCAGAGCCTCGCTCTCTACAGCTCAGCTTATTTCCAGTATACCTCAATCACCTATACGAACCTCAATTCTGATTATGTTCAAGAAACAGTGTGCAGTTGGGACTCTGATTGCATTACACTATTTGATGCTGTGTGGGCATTGGCAGTGGCCTTAAATAATTCCATTGGACCTCTGTGGGAAAGAGGACTTTCACTTTCAAATTATACATATGGAAAACAGCAATACACTCAAATCATTCAACAGCAGATGTATAAGCTAAATTTCAGTGGTGTTGTGGGATCTGCAATACAATTCAATTCACTTGATGGTTACATCTCATCAGAGTCTGTACTAACTCAGATATATAAGGTAAGTATTCCACGGTATATAGTAGCCACCTACTCCACTTTAGGTGGCTTACATATTGACCCAACTACTGCAGTGTTTGTGTCAACCAGCTTTGATGAGGAACATGTACTGGTGTCTCTACCCCTGGCGGCAACTGTCATTGTGGTGGATGCAATAGCTGCTCTTCTGGTGTTAGGGATACATGTTGTGAACACGGTGTACAGAAATCACAAGGCTATCAAAGCCTCAAGTTCACGACTCAACCACTTTGCTTACATTGGATGCTATATTATCCTGCTGGCCACATTGCTGTACACAATCACAAATGCATTTCCTATCAGTATTGATACAAAGTCAGTATTGTGTAATGCATTTCCATGGACCTTAGCAACAGGGGTGACCCTGGTGCTTGGAACCGTAACTGCAAAGACATGTCGACTGTATTACATCTTCAAAAGTACACTGCATTTAAGGACAAGCTCTAAAGTTATGATGAGTGATGGTGTGCTGGCTGTTTTGATTGTAATCATGGTTGCCCCTGTTTCTTTCTTGTGTACAGCCTGGTCTATACATGATCCCTATGTACGGAGTACAATCCAAACATTAGTACCATCAGGGGACACTTTGGTTGTCAGCACAGTGGAGTTTTGCTATTGTAAGCATCAGGTGCAGTGGATAGCGTCCATCGTTGCTTTTGAGACAATTTTCATTGTCTTGCTCATAGTTTCAGCTTTCTCTACCACTACAGGACTAAAGGAGTTCCAGACACAAAGCATAATAGCATTGGCTTACCTAATGACTTTAACCGGTGTCGTGGGAGCATTGATCTACCTGATCACATGGAATGGAATCAACACATCGTACGGAATACTTAGCTTCACGCTAATAGTTACGGTGTATCTATGCATCGTTCTGTTGTTCATTCCTCCTGTTCTGCCCGTGATCAATGACCTCCTTCATCTCAAGACTTTAAAACCAACTGTGAGGAGTCTTATTGTAGGTATTCTGGGGTGGTAACAACACATCCAGCGACTACAGAGAAATAGCAATTGTACTTTTGTCAGAAGGAACTTGTTATAAGTATTAGTTTCAGTTGTATTATTGTTGATTTGACACTGTGTGCATGCATTACAGACATACTTATTATCATAGAGCTGGTAAAAGGCACTGTTGTGTATTTCATGTTATGATATTTAGTGTATTATTCATTATGTAATTTTACTAACACTTAAAACTGTAACATATTCAGTTTAACACGATATGAATTCAATACCAAATAGAAAATGCACACACAGAGACTACCTAGACGATTAAAGTAAAATACTACAAGTGAAACACGAGAAGCTCAGTGTGCCGAAACTCATTCAGTCGGGTATGCAAGCCCAGCTCCATCTTCAGTCTCCATCCTTCTCCTTCATCTCATTCTCCAAAAAAAGTAGTAGCTTGAGGCTGCCATACACCACGCACAGAAAGATCAGCAACCAAAGTAGGAACCATTTCACGGCCTCTTTGTAGGCAAGTGAAGCCGGGTCACCAAGAGCATCCCTATTAATCTCATTGTGTCTTTGAATGACTAAACTATACCCTTTCTACAATTTCTATACCTTTCTACAATCAAGGGCATATCCAGTGACTACCACAAACATCACACAGAGCTGGCAATCGTAGTAGTGATCGATGATATTACAGTGCCAGTGAGTCCCGAAATTCAGTGGCAGATATATCAAAATGTTAACACAATAGCTTGTAATTCAGTATTATTAGGAAGCTACATGTAGATCCCTTCTCTAGGAAACTTTCCCAACTTTATATCAGCTATGCGAGATGTGGAGCGCATCAATTAAGCACAATGATGCATGCAGGGCAATAAACGGATGGAACTAGGGAGCGTCGTATGGCCGTCGAGATCGACGACTTCGGTAACTTTGCCGATGTTATTTTGAAGTACTTTGTAATCCCCTATACAGCGACAATGCGTCCGCCCTTCACGGCAATAGCTTCGGCGTTAGGATTGGAGTCGTCGAGGGTGATGATGGTCCCTCCATGGAACACAAGGTCGTAATTCACAGTAAAGTAGTACTGAACATATACTACAGAATCAAGGAAAATTGTTTATAAATAAACCACAAGCAGTTAATTAACTGGTAATTGTTGTTAAAATTCTAATAGCAAAAGAAGACATGCTGCGCTGGTGTGAATGGTTAATCAATATTGATTAAAGTTTCAAAACCCCTATTCATTTCAATAAATCAAGGATGGGTGGTTAGTTAAAAGCTGCGAACTGTATTTAATTAACTACTTCAATTAACTACTTCCGTTTAGAAGTTATTCAAAATTATTTTCGCAATGTACTTGATTTAGGAGGCATTGTATCTTGGTTTGAATTTATTAATAAATTCAGCCAGGTTGATATTAAAATTCAAGGAAACATTGGAGCATTTGGATGCCTCTAAAATAACGTGTTTCTAATTAGGTGTTCTCAGGAATTATTAATTCTTTTTCGTTAATTTTAATATCAATGAAGTAACATTCAGAAGTAATAGTATGGGTCCGTGCCAGATTAGCTTTTGCTATTTTACGTGCAACAAACCTTTGCTTGCGTGGATCCAGGGTAAAATGAAGATGTGGACATGGCATGGACAACGGAGCAGGCCTACCCCATTTTCCTTGATGTGGTTTTATGTGTTAATCTCACAACTATTTGATTTTATTATTTTATTTTGTATGTATGTATGTATTTATTTATTTACTGGTAGGTTATGATAAAAGGTAAAAAAATCTTTGATTTTGGTTAATAATTCTTTTAATTAATATTGTTCACATCAACATTTAAGCCCGCGTTATTTAGCAACAATTTTCAGTTGATTAACTGTTTGTGGTTTATAAACAATTTTCCTTTATTGTGAAACACCCTGTATATGCACTGTCAAGAAAGTTACACAACCAAAATTAATTACCTGTATTCTGTAATCAGTTTGTTACAGCTTGTTTTTAATCTTTACCAATATACGATATAATAAAGATCTGCAGCATCTCTGATGGAGCACCATCCTGTGGACCTGTACCATGCATATTGTAGCTATTATATGCTTCAGAATATGATTACATGTATGATCCAGGGATTTTTTTTTCATACGCTGTAGAATTTCTTTCACATGTGTTACACATTCAAATAATACAACATATTGTGTTCATAAACTAATGTTTTGTTGATTGTCCCATCGATATTTGATACATGGATTGGAAACCTCTCACGTGATCCACTAAGACTCGTACAACATTTATTTGCAATCCGACATGTATGTAGCTCATACACACACTTACATGTATGCAGCTTGCACACATACACGTATGTAGCTCGCACACGCATACATGTATACACACATATATGTATGTGTGTATGAGCTACATACATGTACATGTATACACACGTATCACATACACACATACATGTATGTAGCTCATACAAACATACATGTACATGTACATGTATACACACATACGTGTATGCATGTACATGTACATATATGTATACACGTACACACATACATGTATACACACATATATATATGTGTGTAGCTCATACACACATACATGTATGTAGCTCATACAAATTAAACATGCATGTACAATTGTATACACACATATGTGTATGCAGCTCGTACACACATACATGTATACGCACATACATGTATGTAGCTCGTACGCACAATGACATACATATTTGTGACGGGAATTAAAGGCTAACCTCTCCATTTGTAGCGTAGTGAGGGCTTGTCTTCACACATTCGATTCGACAGCAGCCTTCATGGACTCCTATGCTTCATCTGGTACCACTTGTTGGTACAGTCTGTTCACATAAACTGAATGTACATGGAGTACAACAGGATATAAAAAATATAATCAATCATCTCAGACCCCACCTGAGTGGATGTATCACTGCTTCACTTCACCCATATAAGCAAATACAGAGAAAGTCATGTACTGGCAAGGTAAGAGGTCAGCAAAATGACCAGACAGCACCCTGGAGCTAGCCCAGACACATGGCTGCTTGCAGTGTGGGCAAACAAACTTGACCCCAGCTTACGAGATACATGTAGCTACTGTCCCTTCTAAGCGAGTAGTATACAGAGCAACAGGATTACTAATTACGGTACTCATACCAAAGTGCAAGATGCATATGGGTTGCAAAGACAGCCATACTTCATCTCTCGTACTAGTATATATAGGCCTATAGATACAAAAAAATTTTTAGGGGCCTACGTACGTACATGTATATCGGCATTGGTGGAAATCAATTATTCATAGATATTTTGATGGTTTCTGGTTTCCCACATGTCTCATTAATTATTCATTAACTCCAGTTGTTAATAATTTTCTACACCGCAAAATTGGGCGCGCAATGTTTTTTTTTTTTTTTTTTACCTTTCCCTGCCTCTGGCTAGTCTCGTGCCCAGACCCAATATATCGCAGCTGCAGATGATTTACATTACCGCTACGCTTGCGTAGCGGTAATGTAATTCATCCGCAGTTGCGATGCATTGGGTCTGGGCACGAGACAAGCCTCTGGCCTCCCTGTTACACCGTTCACCCATAAAGCGGTAAAGCTATATCCACGTGCTAAACGCTAGGTGGACGTATAGCCCAACCTTTGCATTTAACTAGCTTAGCGTTCTTCATACTAAGGCAGGGGGCGAAGCGGGGGGGGGGGGGGGGGGAGGGGGTTACGACGTAGGCGTACATTTCTACGTACACTGTACATACGGTCTCGCAACTTCTTGTTTGTACCTACGTCACACACGTATCAACCTTAGTCCTACGCAACCTAGCGCTACCGGAACAAAGAGATATCACTAATCAGGTGTTACTTACGATTGTGTTACGAACCTCCGTAAATTGCTCGTCATTTACTTACGCCTGCCCCCAGTTTAAAGATTTAGAACGGTGAGTCTTTGCGAGCGCACCATTCAATCTTTGAAAGTTTCGATTGGGCGTTGCGTAATTGAATGAGAAATGGTTTGCCGTATATAAGTTATCAGTGTACGTAGAAACATAGGCCAGTTAAATGCAAAAGTCTAAATCTTTAAACTGGAGCACTGTTTATTTCAATTGCGTAATTAAATGACGGGCAATTTACGGAGGTTCGAAAGTAACGCCGGATATCTCTTTGTTAGCGCTAGGTTGCGTAGGACTAAGGTTGATACGTGTGTGACGTCGGTACAAACAAGGGTTCCTCTTTACTTAACCCCCCCCCCCCCCCCCCCCCCCCCCCCCCCCCATCCCAATTATAGCAACTTTATTAACATATACAACCGTACATACTGCTGAACCTAAGCTAAACTAAGCCCAGCTAGATGGGCGTATCCTAAACTAAGCCCAGCTAGACGGGGGAACAGTCGCTGATCCGCTAACAAATCCAGCTAGACCCATCGCCCATCCGAATTACATCCGGGTCTAGCTGGATTTATTAGCGGATCAGCGACTGTTCCCCCGTCTAGCTGGGCTTAGTTTAGGGTACGCCGGCCCAACTAGCTGGGCTTAGTTTATAGCTTAGATTCAGCAGCACGTACGTACGGTTGTATATGTTAATAAGTTACTATAATTGGGAAGGGGGGGGGGGGGGGGGGGGGGGGAGGGGGTAAAGTAAAGAGGAACCCAAACAAGGAGTTGTGAGACCGCATGTAAGTTGTTAGTGCACGTAGAAACGTAGGTCTACGTCGTAAGTTCGTAACCCCATCCCTCCCTCCCTCCCTCCCTCCCTCCCTCCCTCCCTCCCTCCCTCCCTCCCTCCCTCCCTCCCTCCCTCCCTCCCTCCCTCCCTCCCTCCCTCCCTCCCTCCCTCCCTCCCTCCCTCCCTCCCTCCCTCCCTCCCTCCCTCCCTCCCTCCCTCCCTCCCTCCCTCCCTCCCTCCCTCCCTCCCTCCCTCCCTCCCTCCCTCCCTCCCTCCCTCCCTCCCTCCCTCCCTCCCGCTCCACCCCCTGCCTAAGTCTGTAGAGCGCTGAGCAGCCTGAGCTAGTTAAATGCAAAGGTTGGGCTATACGTCCACCTAGCGTTGAGCACGTGGATATAGCTTTACCGCTTTATGGGTGAACGGTGTAACATTGTAAATTGCGCGCCCAATTTTGCGGTGCAGAAAATTATTAACAACTGAGGTAATGAATAATTAATGAGACATGTGGGAAACCAGAAACCATTGAAATACTATGTATAATTGATTTCCACATAAACTACACCAATGCCTTCGCATATTGCGAAGGTCGGGCTACGCCCAAATAGTGCCTACGGTCGCCATTATGATTATAATAACACGCGATTGGTTTTTTAACTTAGTGTTATTAACTTCAGACTGCTGTGCTAGCTAGTGGTATTATTGCATGATAAACGTGTGTGAAGAACTCTTGTACGTTTTAATTAACGGCTGGACAAAAGGTTATAAATAGTACACACTGACATCATTTAAGGTTTTAAGTCAAACATGCATGGCTAGCCGCCATCTCATTAAAAGTTCACCCATCAAAAATGCAAAACTCGTACTGAGCAGTAATGCACAACTTGAAACCATTTTCAACTAGGAAAACTAGTTTGGTTTTTTTTTTCTCTTAAACGCATGTCCCAACGCGTAGCGTAACCGACACGACAAAACCATTTCCCTGTCTTCGAGAACACAGAAGCTGGAACGCTACGCCACTGAGTATATATAAGGTCGCGATCGTTGCACGAGCCTCTTTTCTTTAAGGCTCCATGGCTCAAGAAATGAAACATTTAATGAGATAGCCTGATTATATGCTCAGTTGGACTTGCTGAAAAAATAATAGATACATGTATATGAAGTGTTATAGAATCTCGTTGTCTTTGAACCGATTGACTGAAAAACGAATGTGATTTTGTTGCTTGGAATTAAAATCAAAGCAGATCTTTGCTGGTTAACCTCTTGGCTTAGATCAGTATGCCCCATATGATACCATACATAAGTCTGGGAACCCGATGATCGGTTGGGAAAACATGATCATGAACTTTGTAGTCGTACGCTTCTGACTCCGATTTGCTAGACATAATGTATCACGATGCTATACCAGAGTAGCAAAAGAACATGCACCCCTAGCTCAGTACTGCTACAACACAACTGCATAAATATTGTATACACTAATAACAATATACATGTAAGGTCCGCATGCTGATTGTTCTCAGAGCTCTCTCCAATTGCATTCAGTAGAAAGTTAATACTTGTAGATCTTCACACTTCGATAGGACCAAAAAAGGACATGTAGACCAAATTACGCGCTATATTTTGGTCTGGCCGGACCACTTCCGGTTGCTTATTTCGGTCCGGCCGGACCAAAATTAGACGCACACCGAGTGACATTTCAATGGAAATGAAATAGCCATGCCGGACTTCTGTACATGTACACCTATCCATGATGACACTGCATCCTCTACATATCACACTCTGACCGATGGAAACAAGTAAGGTAAGGAAATTGCGAGCTTCAAGTATTTGGCCGGCGTTCTCGATATAGTATTGTTACGTGGGTCAACGGGCAACTTTAATAGTAACTTCACAACAAATGCACTTACAACATTGCCGTACTCCGTAGCTAAGCAACCCCGCAGCTGTTCCTAATGAATATTATTACGCGGGCATTTCCGTGCGCAGGCGCACAGTACTACATTGTTACAATACTCCCCTCCTAGTTTCTTGCATCCTTGCAAGATCTTAGTGTTCAACATAAATCCCATAGCGATCAGGGGGTCTTCGATTTCTCTGGGGACGTGCCATTTGTACGTTGTCTGCGTCAGGCTCATCATCTGCATCTACACAGCATCCAGATTCTGCATGCACTGCATAATCTTCAAAAGCAAGATTTTCTTTGGGTTTTGACGGTCGAGACGCCTCATCTGTTTGCTTTGGAACTGGGTTAGCTCTGCGGTTTTGTCCTTTTCCTTCTTTAGGTAGGCCGTAACATCGTTTCAATCTATTACGATGGACAACAACCGTTTTCGTGGAGCCCACTAGCTGGATGCGGTAATTTAATGCACCATTTATACGGTCAATCACAGTATAAGGTCCCCGCCAAAGAGAAGCCAGTTTTTTGGTCCTTCCCTGTTTTACTGCAGGTACAAACAGCCACACCTGATCACCTACTGTGAACTTCTCTCCACTTACACCCTTGTCATACTGCTTCTTGCTTCGATCATGAGCTGAAGCCAGTTGTTCCTTTACATCACTGAAGATCTTGCGGAGAGATTTGTTCAATGTCTCCACATACTGAGGTACCGTCGGCTCTCCCCCCTCTCCGTATTCCTGAACATTCAATTGACCGATCGACGGCAATGTCAATTGGTAGAAGTGGAGAGCGTCCAAAGTTGACTCGAAATGGAGAGTAACCACTAGACTCATGGAAAGCCGTCCTATACGCGAACAGTGCCTTTGGGATATGACAATCCCAATCCCTTTGGTTTTCCGCTACCACTTTGGACAAAATGGCTTCCAAGGTCCTGTTGAAGCGTTCCACCTGTCCATTTCCTTGAGGATGGTATGCTGTGGTTCTCGTCTTGTTGATTCCCAACCGTTTGCACAGAGCAAATATTACCTGGCTGTTCAGGTTAGCACCTTGATCACTGTGCAGTGAACGAGGCACACCATACCTGCACACAACTTCATCCATCAGCTATGGCAGTTGGACATGAAAAAGGAAGGCCTTGGCCTACTTATGTTAGCATATGCACATAACTTTAGCCTAAGACAGCACATGGGTGAACTAACCATGTACCTGGCTCAATTGACCCACTTGGCTGGGTGAGTTATGCTATTTGACACCTGTTGATTTTAATAATGACCTTTCTCTCACCTACATGTACATCCCCAGTCTCTAAGATTCCTACGACATGTACCCAAGTATGCTCCTTTGTATGAGACTATTAACCTCTGCTTAATTAATACCAAAACGCAGAGGCAGTATAACTAACACTCAACTAACCCACTCTCCTCCCCTACACTGGGTAACGTGAAATAGGACCACCATACAATAGATAACATGTGATAGTTAACATGTAATATAGGAACCTTATTGCAGGCAATATTTTGCCAAGTGTATGGTAAATCTTCATCCGTAAGATTCATGTAACAGTCAATAAGGTTAAAAATGAACATGTTGGGGAAAAAATTTACATTCTCTGCTTTCTATTTGCATTTTTAGGATTATGCTACCTGTGTCTTTAAAACATGCCCAGATGTGCCTGAACAAGGTGGTTTTGGTGTCGGTAGAGGTGGTGGTCTGGTTGTAGTTGGTAGTAAAGCCATGTGGAGTGTTGGGGCAGGATTTTTGTACAGGTTAGAAGGTAATGATCACTGGATTAAACTGAGTGATCATGTTATTGAGACTGGGGCTAGGCTTGGTGTTTACAGGGGTAAGCTAGCTGTTGCTGGTGGCAGAGAGAATGGTATACGCAGCAAAAAGATAAAAGTCATGAAAGATGGAAATTGGATTTTACTGCCAGATATGCTGGTGGGGTGTGCTGGTCACAGCATAGTTAGTGATGGAGCAGGAGGTCTCATCGTGTTGGGAGGAGTCAGTGACAATGGGGATAAACCCATTGAGTTGAAGGATGTTCAGGTGTTCGATGGTGTGTCACAAGCCTGGCACTTGGGGCCGTCGTTACCACAGGCTTGCAGGTCCATGTCAGCAGTGGTCTTTGACGACATAGTCTACATTATGGGTGGTAAAAAAATGAACCGTTCAGTCTGGTGTGCGAACATCAAAGAACTGGTGAGCAATATATTCTGCGTTTTATAGGTGTCATTCTTTCTTGGACATATTTCTCACTTGCAAATGAAAAAAGGAAGTATGCCTTTTCTGAGAATGATGCCAACTTAAAAGATTGTTTCCCACAATGTCAGGATCTTCATGAACACATCCACAATCCACCACAAACCAAACTACCCAACTTCATCACATCCACCTCACCCCACCCCACCCCACTAGGAGGGACTTGGTATGCCCTTTGATACATAAAAAAATAGAATTTGAGGGAAGATGGTCCTGCAAACATAATTCCTTTTTAGAAAAGGCACTGCGTAAAATATACACCTGTATTTAAAAAGCATATGCACACAACCTCATATACAATAGCATATACAGCATATACATGTTACCTCATACTTCTACATACACAAAACTCTACACTATACCCAGACCAAGCATACGGATACCAGTCCTTCGGTTTGGAAAATCCTACCCGATGTACCATATTACCATTCATCAGTGTGCATTGTCAGTAATATGCTTCTAGCCATTGGAGGTCAGGAAACATTGAACCCTGATTCCAACACTACCTCCAATATCTACATGTTTGTCCATGAACAAAACAAGTGGCTGCATATTGGAAACCTGCCGTTGCCATGCACATATGTAGATACTGTACTACTTCCAAGTGAAGAGCTATTGGTAGTAGATGGCTACAACAGAAAAGTCTTTAAAGGCACAATTGTTGGTGAGCCATGCTGAGCATGTTGGTGTATGTTTTATAACTCCTATATACATATTATTACAACTCAAATGGTGTGGAGCCAGGAAGAGAGAGGTATGTTTATTTGGTACTTGTAAAGTACTGTGTATTCCTCAAAGAATTATATATCTCATTGTGGCCTCCAAAAGGCTGATATTTTAAGCTCCAATAAGCCCACAATGATGATTTTAAAAAAATAGCATGCAAAGAATAAAATTACACTTGCATTGCAATAATGAAAACAAATCGAACCAACAGCCTTACCACCTAGTGCATTGGAACCACTAAAATATATTCCCCAAGAACCATGCCACATATGTACACTGTATGTCTTCCTTGAAGAGGGCATAATGAGCCTGTACTGATTGTCTTGATTTTTGTTTTCAGACGACTCTATGAAGAGGCCATGTCCAAGGGGTATGTTGAAACATCAGTCATCAAGTGTCTTATTATTGGAGCAGCTGGTGTTGGTAAGACACATCTGAAACACCTGCTTTTGAAGAAGGACCCTCCAAAGCAGCGTGTCAGTACAGGATTGGCTGACAACCCTGTTCGGGCACTTCAGCGATCACTGGTTGGTGTAGGTGGACCAACAAATGATGACTGGTTTGTTGTTGAAGATGACAACAAGCTAATGGATATAACAGCAAATGAAATCAAAGGTGATGTATCAATGACAAAATCAATGGCTGACGTGGTAAGAATTCTTCCAAACATGGTACCCAACTCTTCGGATCCACCTAATGATGAAGTTGGCATTGGCCATCCCACACCCGCTGAAGTCAGTGGTACCTCAGACAGCACTGTGCAGAGCGAGGCTGTAGCATTGGAGTATGATATGATCCGTCAAATCAGCCAGGCCTCCACAGGTAATTGTATGTTTGATATCAGTGACCTTATCTGTAAAATTGCCAAATACATGTATGCAGGCAAAAAGAAACTGCTTGGTGCAAAGTGGATCCAATTAATTGATAGTGGGGGTCAGTGTCAATACCATGATATATTTCCATTGTTCATTGGGGAAAGTTCAGTCATTATATTTGTTTTGAAACTGTCCGATGAGTTGTCATCACAAACAACCACTGAATGCTATGGAACAGATGGCAATCCTATAGGAAAATCATACCAATCATCCTTCTCACACAAGCAGATTCTGCAGAACTGCCTTCAGATTCATCAGGATAAGGATGCTCATATCATGATTGTGGGAACTCACCAAGACCTTGAACACCAGTGCAAGGAGACAAGAACTGAAAAAAACAAAACATTGAAATCACTGATGAAATCTACCATATCAGACAGAGTAATATATCCAGATGAGTCATTTAAGGAGATGATATTTGCTGTAAATTGCAAGGATCCTAAAGAAAGTGACAAAACTGTTGGTATGCGCCTACGAAAGACAATCATTTCCTATTCACAGGTAAAAATGGCAAAATTGCCACTTGCATGGTTTGGACTAGAGATTGTACTGAGAAGGTTATTGGGCCATCATGGAATCCTGAGTGTTGAAGACTGCAAGGGTTGTGCTAAGCAACTATGTATTGAGGGAGAGGCCTTTTCTGCTGCATTGCACCATCTTGTCCATTATAACCTGTTCTTGTATTACCCAGAAGTCCTACCCCAGGTGGTGTTCTGTGATCCGCAGGTGATTCTCACCAAACTAACTGAGCTAGTGCTGTATCACCAAAAATTGAGGGATAATCCATCTTATGGTGATGTTTGTATTAAAGGAAAGTGGACACGATTCAGAGATCAGGCATTATTGTCTGAAGAGTTCCTGTTGAATTTTCCAGAGTACTATGAAAATGGTCTTTTCACTCCACAAGATTTTTTGCTGTTGCTAGTTGACCGACACGCTGCTGCTAAGATCAGTAAGGAAGAGTACTTGATGCCAGCACTATTACTCCACCTTGAACCTAACCAAGAGTTTCGGTGCTGCAAGCCTTCTGGCCATAGTGCCTCCCTGATGATCACTTTCAGCTGTGGCTGTGCACCCAGTGGTCTATTTTGCTGTCTTGTGGCCCATCTTCTATCACCAAAAACCCAATCCCCTTGGAAGGTGTGCATGGAAGAAGATCACCCACTGTGCCTGTATCGCAACTGCATTTCATTTGAACAGGTCAATGCTCCAGGAGTTGTGACTCTGTTTGACAGGTTTTTTCATTTTGAAGTGTGTGTTGATAAGGCTTCTAGTGAAATCTGCAGTGAAATCAGAAGGTGTCTCCATAGTGCTATCAAGATGGCTTGTGTGGTCCTTAAGTATCCAGAAGTCCGACTGAAAGATGCCTTCTCATGTCCAGGGTCTGACTGTACTGAAGACAGTCCTCATGTGGCTGTAGTGACGTATTCTGAAGTTTTATTGGCATACATGTGGAAGTGTAGCAGTAGAGCTAGACAAACAGGGTCGTTGAGTGAAAGCCAATTGATGTGGCTACCACCAGTGACATGTGAAGGCCTGTCTAAATCATGCAGATCATGGACAGATGGTGAGTTGATTGCATTGTCAAGCAGATGCACTTCATAGTCCCATTGTCAAACATGCATTCTCAAATCAGTACTGTGACACACTGATTGACATAAGAGCAACAAAGTGTGTCATTTTGGCTTTTCTGCCCTACCTAAGTTCCCCATCTACTGCTGTTCCCCTTGCGCTACAGTTCCTCTCGTACCTCTGTTCCACTTTTACCCATTAGATATTATTTTCACCATCTAAAACAACCTTTTGCATTGATAATTTTGCATTGCAGGTGGTGGAGATGGTGCTGACATCTTTTCAGATGTATCTGAAGAGTGCATTGGTGAGTTAGACTGTATCATCCTGAAGTACTTAACAAGTTAATATTTTTTCATAGATGAAGATGACCTTTTTGATATAATTGAGGATGTACTGGATGCAGCTTCTTTATGGAAGGAGCTGGGCCTTGCACTAAGGCTTAAAGTAGCCGAGCTTAATACCATTGGCACAAAGCATCGTGACGATCCTCGTAAGTGTCTTGGAGACACAATACTGGCTTGGTTACAGCAACACTATGATGTTCAGAAGTTCGGGCAGCCATCTTGGAAACTTCTGTGCAAAGCGATTCAAAACCATGCTGGTGGCAATAACCTTTTGCTAGCAAGAAAGCTTGCAAACAAGCATCACTCATGACTTGTTGACAAGTATTACTTTTGCACCACTAAAATTTGTTTAACTTACATATATAAATCAATTGGTATGTTGCATGTTCACCATTTATGTAATTCATTATACTGCTGTGTTTCTTCCAGAAACAGGTAAATATAAATGTTCTCTCTGAGAAGAAGCAAAACATCAAACGCAAGGATACAAGGCTAGAGTGAAATCATAACAAAAATTCATTATTGCCATGTGCTAAATACAGTTTGGTGACATCAATATTATTACCTTTAATTGTCCCACTGAGGGCAGGAGAATTTTTTAAAAAGATGTATAAGTGTTTAGTAGGTTGAACCTGAAGTATATCAAGTAGGATTGTGTTAGACTGGAAAAGAACACACAGATGCAAATCACAATGAACGTTTCAACATCCTATTACATGCATGGTACATGGATGATGGTGCCTTTACTGACCAAAGACACTCACTTTGCAGAGTACTGACACTGCTTCAATCAGACAGTAAGGCTTTATGTTGTTTCCAACCTGCCAAAATGAGTTGCTTAGACACCGTAGTCTGGAAATTTTTCCGTCACAGCTGAAGAAGTCAAATGTGCCCAATGTTGAGATCCTTGGCATTTCAATTGGAGACCTAGGCTTCTGCACATCTTTCATAGCTAGAAAATATGTAGAGGCCAAGTGCCTGCTTACACAGCTTGAAGACGTTGGTGTTTTCCATCTCCAAGTAGCCTTGATCCTTTTTCGCCTCTGTGGGAGTTTTCTGCAAACCAGTCCACCTTGACCAGTCGACACCTACATGTACATCTCTCTTGTTAAAGGCCTTGATGCTATTTGATGCAGACATCTGCAAGACGTTTTGCCAATGCATGGGAGTGGATACCTCTGATTTTGCTTGCAATAAGCCCAGCTCAGCTTCAGCAGATCGAGGAGGTCTCGGATCATGTCCTTTGGTTCACCATTCATCTGCTGCATTCATACATGTAGCATCCATGTGCTCCTCAGATTTAGGTTCATCACTGATTCACCATCTTTCCAAGGCCATATAGGTTTTTAATTCTTCAGTTGCACCAGCTGATACTGTTTTCACTGAGACTCTACTTCAATATCTTCTCCATCCTAGTCAGAACTCTCTAACAAGCTGCATCATCATCTGTTCACCAATCTATTGAGTTCACCCCAAATGTCAATGTTCTGACCAGCAAGACAAGGCCTAAGGAGGCAGCAGCAGAAGTCAAAGAGGCAAAGGGTCGAGCTGCACAGCACCATGGATATACCAGGTTCACCAAACTTCACTGGCCTGTGTGCATGATGTTCTTTACAGAAAGGCACATTAAAGCAGTTAGATGGACCTGAGGTCTTCATCATATAACTGCAAGCAAAATGAAAGAAAACATGGAGATGTCCTAAGATAGTTGAGGAGTTTGGGTTTAGCTAGGGAATGATGCAACAGGAGGTATGCATCATGATTTTGAAGGTATTTCAGCCTCTCCAAGATAGTAGATAGTGATAGTAGCAGATATGTAAGTAGTATCTCGTATACATGTACGTGAGCCCTATAAGGCAGCATGTGCCACATCCACATATGGGAAAGATGGCTTAATGGCCTTAACTGTAATGGGAACTGTGTCTATTATCTCAGATCTACTGGGATTAGTTCTAAACTGCAGCTGACTTCTATTGCCTCTCTTTAACCACTTCTCAATATCATGAATGATATCAGTTGAAACGTCACTCATGCAGAGATCCATCAAACACACATCATGAAGTAAGACAAAAAAAAGTGGATTACCCTGTTGGACACCTTCAGCTGATGGAATGATCTTCTCACCCCATCTGGATACTGTTAAATGCAATTAGAAAGTCCACTGCTTTATTAGAGCCAAGGTGATTAATATATAGATCCAAGCTGACATGTATTGATACAGCCATTTCCTTCGTAACAAATGGAGTCAGCAAAGGAGCCGAAACTGCTGTACATGCTGCAAGTTAGTGAAACAAATATTTAAGTCAAAAATGGTCTAGGTTACTGAAACATAAGATCCACAACAGGATACAAATCCCTTTGTTTATAACCATACTTACTACCTTGCTTCTGATCTTGTGTACTGTTACCTCACTGGAATATCTCTGATCTTTACCAATATAACTGAGCCAATGAAACCATCTAGCTGAATGTACTGACTGGTCATTGTGAGTTGATTAAACTCGAAGTATGAAACTCTAAATATACAACAGTCTGGGATGAGTATGAGATTATGTTGCTTATGAGATGGTATACAGAAAGGTTTACAAACAAGTATGCAATTGCCTAGATTATGGGTAATGGGTAATGCATGCACACAAAGAAGGCCTAGGGATGAGACTAGTGTTCACCTAGACAAATATTAACTTCTGAGCCAGAGAGAAAGTTGCATATTTTGATGACTAAGTTGCATAAAGAATAGGTACTGGACTAGTTGCAATGCCTGCGAATCATATCAAGTCTGTAAATGTATGTTCATATTGACCAGGAAGTATATTGCATGCCTTGCAGCATGAAGCTGTGAACTGCAGCTTCCACTCCTTTGCTGACTCCATATGCAAGCTGACGTGAATTGATGCCATTTCCTTCGTCACTTTGCTAATAAATGGAGTCAGCAAAGGAGCAAAAGCTGCAGTTCATTCTGCAAGTTAGTGAAACGAAAGTGAACTATGATTATACATGTATGAAGCTCTAAAAATCAATTAGGAACATCTAGGTTTCTGAAACATACGATCCACATTAGGGCACAAAATTAATCCCTTTGCTTACAACCATACTTACTACTTTGAGGCTGACCTTGTGTACTGTTACCTCTTCCTGTACTAGCAGAAACCATCTAGCTGAATCCACTGGTCATTGTTTCCAGAAAAAATTATAAACATATAATTGCAGGTAAAGTAAGGAAAAGGTACTGAACTAGCTGCAATACCTGCAAATCATATCACGTCAGTAAGCATAATTATGTTATTATTGACCAGAGAAAAAAAACACAATGAAAAATACAGGCGCAATGTGGCTATAGTGTATCAGATGTCAATTACATTTATTAACATGGTATTCCACCAGTGCATACCACACATTCACCGATGCGATAGAAGAATAATCAGTGCTTGGTCCTCTATTATTCCTTGTGTATATCAATGACCTTCCTGATTGTTTGGTACCATCAGTCCAAGCTAAAATATTTGCAGATGACACTAAACTCTATGTTGCTCACTCTTCTGATTCAGTTTCACCTTTGTCCCTATAGTTGTCGAATTTATGTATGTGGTCTCAACTCTGGCAGCTTAAGATTGCTTTTCAGAAATGCAGTTTGATATTCTTTGAGCATGACTCTGCAAACAATTCTTACTCCTTGGGTGGTGTTGTTCTAAATTGGGTCTATGATGTTTGTGACCTGGGAGTTCATATTACATCTAACATTAAACCCTGCTTACATTGTGCTTCTATAATTGCAAAGGCTTTCCAAAGGTGCTCTCTTTAGCCTAAAGGTCTTCGTATGCTCAATATCTGTACACTTTGTTGAGTATTCATATCCTATGTGAGACTCCACCCCCCCCCCCCCCCCCCCCCCCACCCATGCCTGCAGGTCACAGCTTGGTGACCCAGAGGATCAAGTGCAGTATACGGGCAGAATGGGCACATGGTTGGTCCTGATGTTTCCAACCCAAGCCACCAACTAATGGCCATCTGGTACCCATTTGACTCCAGGTGCAAGTCCAAACCAGGGGATAGCCGGAGGAAGCACGAGGAGCAGGCACTGACAGGAGGCTAGCTCTGTTAGCGTGGGAGAAAGATTTCAGCAAGATGTGGAAATGTTGTGCTTGGATCATTCCTGACAAGATCAATCGATCTTCTGGTGATGCTATTGGAGGGAGAGATCAGGATGTTGAACACTGCCACTGCCTGTTGTAGGTAAATGTTATCACCTTGCCAAAGCCAGGGAGGCAATGAAAGCTGCAGCAACATGATGGGAGAGGGAGCAAAGACCTATCAATAGACCACCAAATTTTAGACCAAGCTGTGCCTGGCTCCAGGCGTCATCAGAACATTGATTGCTGAGAACATTGCAAAGCACTGCTTGACCTCCTCATCAAAAGGCCTCAAGTGTACCTGAGGCCAGGCTGGGTGGGGTGACCCAAGCTTGCTATGTGGTCCATCTTGCAGAAGCTACCACACATATGCAACAAGGCATAGCTGCTACCTGGATATCAAGTGCAGCAACATCCACTAGTAGCTTCCTGGACTCAGCACACCTCCCTGTGACTGATAAACTTTGAACAGTGCAGATAATCCCCGATTGGAGCATATAGGATGTCAAGGTTATAGGTAGTATTGAGCACTTCACCTTTGGTGGGAATGATGTGTTGCCCCTCCTGCTGAATATCTCACACTTGGCCCAGTTCACATGTAGGCCCAGTGCAGGGCCTAACTCCTAAAATGCAGTACAGCTGGGCGGTGCCAGCCAAGGCTCCATGGTTGAGGTACCAAGATTGGAAAAGGATATCAGCACACTCCTTGTCTGCATCCAGGCATTATTATTATAATGGCAAGCTGAAGCACTCAATGTTTACTACAAATTTAATAATTATTATAATTTTAAAAGGATCGAACAGCCTGTATTTGTTATAGTGATTGGCGAGGCCAGTGACTATTCGAAGAGTACAGAGAATCGTTTCTTCTGATTAGTTAAAATAAAGTATACATGTAAGTATACATGTATAGTAAGTTAATAATTGAATACATGATAATACACCGGCGATGAACATAAAAATTACATTACATCTAAGCTAGTTCGTCAATATGCATGAGGCATCCAGGGCGTCCCCAAAATTATTGTATATATATAATGATATCACCCAAATCAATGCCATCTCCGATGTGCAGTCCTCATTACGTTACGGGGGCGCCAACCGCTTCTAGATTTAAAAGGCCTCCTGGCCGCCCTTTGCGTAGTCTTCGGAGTCTTTCAACGCAAAAAGCGTCGTCCCCGCCTTCCGGGGCACCCATACATGAAGCCAACCTTAGCCGGTGAGGAAGAATGCCCGGGCTATCCTTGCAATTAACATCCAGCTGGCCTGCTAGCTGAGCTATTATAATGCTTGTGTGCTTACGTACATGTACATGTATATCAATTATACAATGACAAATTATATTGCAAATCTTACAGGAATATAATACACAACACACACAATAACCTAAACGTTCTAGACTTGTGATGTTTATAATGGCGTGTTGTTAACCGGTGTCATAGTCGCCAATGACTCCCCTAAATTTTGACTCCCCAGTCATTCGCGCCTAGGCATATATGACTCCCGGTAATATATGCCTAGGCGTATTTGACTCCCCAGTCATTCACGCCTAGGCATATATGCATGACTCCCCGGTCATTCACGCCTAGGCCCCAGTCATTCACGCCTAGGCATATATGACTCCCCCTTGATAAAAGTGACTCCCGGGAGTTATTACAGCCATAGGCATAATTAACTTCCCGTCGAGCTTTACCAATGTATATGATCCCCTGTTGTCTGCCTAGACAAAATTGATCGATGACTCCTGACTTGGGAAGGCGTTATAGCCTTAGGTATAAATAAATTCCCGTTGGTTTTTTCATGCATCATCATGGCCATAGAATCTGGGCAGAGATAGTAAATAAAGGTATTTATGTATCTGTATAATCTGTACCATGATCTGAATATATAGCAAATGAATGAACACTGACAAAGACAAATAATATCACAGTCTGCTTGCTACTAACAACGATTGACAGTTAATATACAACCACGATGCAGGAACTCTTTTTTGCTGAATGTTCATGCAGAGGAAATGGTACCACTGTTGGTATTGATCATACTGTATTACACTGTAAATTTGTAATCAGATAAGGCTTGAAACCTGTTAGTTTTGGTTGTAACAGGTTATTAAAATTTTAAAAAAACCGGTCGGTTACCAGTCTAATATCTATGGTTGTTCGTTTTAAAATAACCGGTAATTTCCGGTTTAAAAATTAATTATCAATGATTTATGCATAATCTATGGACCAAAAGCTAAACCAGCGCTTTGCTAGTCGGGCGGGCCCTTTGGGTGACAATTAAGCCCATACCAAGATTTGTTCTGCTGCAACGGGGAGTGCAATCCAATCGGGTAGCAGTGGTAATACAGTATTATATATAAACGATATTCACAACAATATTGCGTGCTGAATATATGCTTTTCACCCGAATACCCGCCCAAACGCGGTAGTACATGTAAACCCGCCCGACTAGCATTTTGCCACATGGCAAGTAAGATGATATGGTCCACGGTGTATGACATGCTGTGCGCGCGTACACACTACTCACCATTAGGGTGAATAGAGGAGTTGTTATAATTATATAATAAGATTGGTTGCTATACTTCTTCTCGGACCGTTGTTCGCTCTCGTCCGCTTATTGTTTTCTTGTGCCCAGCACTATTGCAAGTGTATAACTCGCGTGATGCCACTTGCTAAAATACCAACCGGTCGGTTGAGGTTGTTCAAAGTTTCTAACAACCGGTTGAAGCGGTTATTTAACCGAAATAGAACCAGTTGGGGCGATTATTTGATTCTCGCAATCGGTTAACCGTCGGTTAACCGGAGCTCCGGAACAACCGGTTTCAAGCCTTATAATCAGATGATTCTGGCAGTCTACATGTGCATTACTGTGCATATCAAATGTATTCTGAAACGTTTGGTTTTGTTCCTCTTTACTGCAATGGATCCATGGGATGAGGGTGAAGAAAATGGTTGTAGGCAGTTCTGCTCAAAACAGGGCACCAAATGTTGACGAAGAATTTTTTGCTCAAATGTCACCTCCCCTAAATTTTCCCCCAATGCAGCATGGTAGGCAAAAGCATGGCAAATAACCCGCAGTCCACTCCTCAGTTTGCTGTTGAACGGGCATTGCTCTCACAGTTAGAGCATTGCTTTGGGTGGCTTCTTTGTAGATTGTGGCAATTTGCTCTTTCAGGCTATCAAATAAAACGTGGTTGAATCTGCTATCATACAGCCTGACCTCTCCTTCATGATAGCTGGTGGTCACCCAGTGGTCACGTTCAGGTACAAACAACACCTGTACAACTGCATATGGCAATTATGTAATAAATTATATAGAATGTGCATTCATGTCATAAGGGCATACCTTCCTGACATGATCCATCACTTATCAATGCTGGAGAGAATCCCTTATTTTGAAACAGTAGAGTAGACTGCAAACCAGCTAAATGTTGAAATTGCTTTTTCAGGAGATTTTGTTCAGTTTGAATGTCCTCATCAGTCAATGTGCTCATCAGTCAAATGTGCTCATCACCCAACATTTCGTTGGTTTCAATAATAGTTTTATGCTTGTAGCTGAGTGACAAATCTTTAATCCAATACGGACACTGCTGCAAAAAATTTGCATGAACAGTCAAATTTAACAATATACATGTAAGGAAACATTTGCACACCTTTTGCGATTTGATGACATTTCTCCATGAAGATTTATTTGAAGAATTCAATACAGATTTCATAAAAATTGATTTTAATGGGTCAGTCATTGTAAAATATGTACAGTAATAATAATAAATTTAGATAATAACATAATAATAACAACACTTACGGGAGACTCAACTTGACCCTGGTGAGGGCAAATGTTCGAGCTCTGCTGTCCCGTCCAATGTCCTTTCAAGACACCTGTTAGATAGTGTGTTACCATTATTTGTTACGTTGTGTTTATTGAATAATAATCAAATGTATAGTAAACAGAGAATACATTACATAAGGCAAAAACAAAAATAGGTAGGACATGAGAGAACTGAGCACACATATACAGCCACACTTATTCTTGTATGCTGGGAAGTCCTATGCCATCAACCATGTCCAATGCACTCCTCCATTTTACACGGGAACCTCGAAGACATTATAATAAGTTTAAATAATAATAACAGTCCTTTGATGAAGAAATAAGGCTTTGTTTTGCTTCCTGTCTTGCAGTGGATGTCCCTGATTCCCATTGGCAGCAAGCACAGCTCAGTCCATGTTTTGGTGAACTAGGCTTTCATTCCCTTGCTCATCACTCCCCTGCTACTTTCATCTCATCCCTCGCCTCTTCAGGACTGTGTAGCCCTGACGACATCCACATGCTGCAGGCTGTTACTTGCTATAACACCCAGGTCTCCTCACATGACTCTATCACAGTTGAGGCCACTCTAGCTTCTTCCCCTCTGCAGAAAGCTTTGTCTAAGAGGTTGGATATTCATACATTCCAGTCCTTGCTATCCTCCTCATCTCCAGTGAACAAGGCTCGAATCCTTTCCATCTCTGCCCCTCATGCAGGTTCCTGGATCTCTGTTGTCCCTTCCACTGGCTTGGACCTGCACCTTGACAATGCTGAGTGTCAGGTGGCTCTTAGATGGTGGCTTGGTCTTGATACTTGAGGAGGTTCCTCTTGCCCTTTTTGCCCTGGCATCGCCCTAGACCCACTAGGTCACCAAGCAGCCTCTTGCAGACATGGTGGGGATGCAGTTTCATGGCACAACAATTTGCGTGACATCTTTGCTGACATTTGTCGTCGTGCTCACCTTTCTGTGAAGGTTGAAGTGGGATATGGCTTAAGTAGGGAACATTTCAACTCCCGTCCTGCAGATGTTCTTGTTCGAAGTTGGGACAGAGGAAAGCCTGCAGCCTTTGATGTCACAGTTGCCTCACCTCTAACTCCTGCTACTCTGAATGAAGCTAGTGCATCTGCAGGGGCAGCAGCCCATGTGGCTGAAAACAGGAAGCATGCTGCAAATGATACAAAGTGCCAGGAGTTGGGGTGGTCATGTATCCCCCTGGCAGTCGAAACATATGGAAACTGGGGGAAGGAAGCAAAGTATGTATTTTCCCACTTAGCATCCCTACTTGCTGTTGGCCAGTCAAGTCCCAAACCAAAAATGGTTGCAGAAATTTATGGCCGCCTCAACCTCTCACTGGTAAGATCAGTGGCAAGGGCCATCATGGGAAGGGAGATGGCCCACAAATAGACTTATTGCAGGTGATAAATAAGCTTTACATCGTGCTAATAGTTTCATTTGTGTATGTTTTGCTTGTAATCGGAAAAATTAATTATTAATAAAAAATAAAAAATAAAAATAATAATACTGCTGCTGTATTTTCCGTGTATGCTTGTAATATCCATTATTATACATGTATATAATTATCATAATAATAATACACAAAACTTACACTAAAGAGTTCGATATGCACACTTTAACATCTATATTGGCCTTAGACCCCTGGCCAGGATTGCCCTGGCCACAGGTTTAAGCGACCATAAATGTTATCTGTTGCCTTCGATTTTGACACACTGTGGCTTGCAGGGAGTACAGAGGCTAGGCAGGAAAATGTCTCTTGGGCCTCCACCCCCCAATTCCCATAGGTTTCTACAGCCAATGGAACACAGGTCCACCCCAGCTCAAAGCACTTAGGGTCGTTAGCAACATGTTTGTGGGACTCTGCGGCTACTGCAGCTACTCCAGCTGTTGAACAAGACTCATCAAGGATGGCAGGATTAAGTGGGGATGCCACTGTTATATCCAAAGCTGCAGGCAAACCCTTTTCTCACCTTGCTACCAGGACATCTGCTGGGCGTGAGCGGCTATTATCATGTGTAAGGCCATATTTACACAACATTATTACAGTTCTAAGCTAAATGGTTACTAAACAAAACCCAATACATAAAGATGGAGAAGGTGAGGAGACTAACATCCAGCTGCCAACAAATAGGACAGCAGAGTTCTGGCATTCGCTCTGACTTGGACCAGGTTTAACCTGCCATATAGAGTAGAAGTGGCCTGGGGCTTGCAAAAATTGATTGCAAGGCACGCAGCAAGCTGAGAAAGGTTTGCCTGTGCTTCAGGCCCACAGACCTTGACTGCCAAAGGCAACACACCCACCCCAGCTCCAAGCACTTTCCATCATTGCTGGCATGCTTCCTGTTTTCAGACCACTGAGCTGTTTACCCATTTGTTATAGCACATTAAAATTAATTCATTACTTCATTTATGTTTATCCAGAAGAAACGACTGGATATTTTGTGAATGGCTTTATCTCTGCCTACATGTAAGTGGCTTCCTACATGTACAAATACAGGTATACAATTATTGTACTGAATAACATATACTTTCTGTTTTGCCTTCAATCCTAGCATGGCATGACTCCAGAATGCGTCTTTTTTCGTCTTCAGTCCTAACACAAATCTTCCACCCTTCCTCGCCACCTTCGCCTTTCTGCACTCTTCTGAAATAAAGTACTCCACAGTCGAACTTGAAGTTTTTGCATTTGCGCCTTAGATTGGCCTTATCTTCCTTTAAAATGCCCTTAGGATATTGATTCATACGCAGGTAATCCTCGACAACACTGAATTCATCCTTGTCCATGCGAGCGAGCTTTCTCACTTCAACAACCGCTACACGTGGCTTATGGAATTCACGTGGGGAGTCATATATGCCTAGGAGGAGTCATTTATACCTTAGGCGTAAATGACTGGGGGAGTCATTTATGCCTGCGAGTCATTTATGCCACTGCTGACACCGGCACTTTAGAAGTACTGCTTTTCGTATATTTCCGTCTATCTCCGTCTATTCTTCCGTCTATCTCCGTAATTCATGCAACCATATAGCGGAAAACTTTCGAGGGAGAAAACTTTTGCGAATCGAGAGGACACTGAAATTTCGCGGTCGCGGATGACATAATCTTTAATGACAGTGTACCAAAATGACGTCACGATCTAATCCATAGACGTCGTGCACAGTCGAGCCATGCCCAGCTAGCTAGTCCATGGATATTAAATTACCTGAATAGGAAACTAGGTTGTTTTACGGATTTATTTCAATAATCTATCCGTGTTACTTTGAAGGGGTGCTCTTACAGTTACGAGTTCTGGCGAACTACGCATTATACCAGTTTTCAGTGTAGATAAAGTTTTAGTTTAGATACTGCCACATTCTGGGGTCCGCCAAACCCAACTTATAAACTGAAGTTTTACCGAACTTTTACGTCCGTTAAAGCTTCCAAGAACGTTAAGCTTTGAGTAACGAGATCTCACCAATCCAAGCACGTCGGAGACCTGTAAGCAATACCCCTGACCTTCACGCACTGGAATTGAGTGTTTCGATTTCGCCTATTATTGAGTGTGGAACTCATTGTAGTACGTGGCTTACAACGCAAAAACGCGGATGGTTTGCCCATATTCGTAGACCATGGCTAGTCTAAGCGCTCGCTTGACGATGTCACGCCCAATTCATCTGCTCGTTGACCGCGCCTTCTCTTCATGAGGCAATTTCCCACGTTTGGACGCATAACTTCCTTGTTTGCACCATATCTTTGCGCAATTGCTGAAATACTTCGAAATTACCAATTCAACGTTGCTAAAGCCTTGTGGATCACTTTCCACTGGTTTACATTTGATTACGTGCAATCAATAACCAATTTAAACAGGCTTGGGGCACGTGATTCTAAAGTTTTCTGCTAGACCTTCGTAGCGTTATTATACATGTAGCTTAGGGAAACATGCTGCTAACGATCAAATGCCAGGAGTTGGGATCGTCTTGTATTCCACTTGCCGTAGAAAACATTTTAAAAAATAAAGAAACATATGGTAGCTGTGGTTTAAAGAGTAGCCTTTTTGCTTGCCATAGGCCAGGCCAGCTCCAATGCAAAAATGGTTGCATTTATCTACGGCATCTCAACTTATATATCTCTTGTGAGATATATATAACTTGAGATGCCGTAGGAAGGGAGTGATACGTGAGACAAGTGACTATTCGAAAATACTGAGAACCTTGTTTCTTTTTGGTCTAAAATGCTGACCAGCGAAAGTTGAAAAATATATATATATTATAGCCCTATTAAAAAGATAGGGTTAAGCGAAACACGAGCCTATACCCTTGGTAACGGTAATCAGATAAGTGTATTTATATCATAATAGCAAAACATTTTTGATACATAGATCGCTTACCTGCTTACCTAGATCGACGTTTCAAATCTATGACTGATACAATCACCATTTATGATACCAATTTGGCCTTTCCTGGGTGTGTAGCCAGGTATCATTGAATCACGTGACGCGTTTTACATCCAGGAAGTACGCTCAAATAGACGCAAAGTTGTTAAACTGAGCCACATATTCTAACTAGAGAGAAATCACTATGGATCTCTATGTTGTATTTGCTATTCTGGAGATGGTGCCATTTGCCTACGGCTGCGTTTTGAGAGGGGCTTCAGTAACTCAATGTAGGTGGTATGATTTTTTGCTTGTTAGTTGCCATGCGAGAGCTAATTCATCACGCAATACAGTACATGCATATACGTACATGTGTATGCGTTTCCTTCACTCGTGCATTGTACAGATTGTACTACAGCGTGGACATGTACACGTCATGTCTCGTATTGTCGTTTTGTGTTGCATATACATGTATAATCGATTTGTCGCGGCATCGCTGTCAATTCAAATATTAGACGCGTCTTAAAAAAATTAGCATGTTTTAACACAGTCAATTTTAAGGGCTAGTGAATGTAGGGATTAGCTAATAAGTCAACGTAAATCATTCATAATCATATATACATGTATGATGGTTACTATATACATGTATATATATATGTATGTCACTACTATCTATTAATGTACGTATAGTCAATGTGTATAGATTAATGACAATACATTTTTTATTAAGTAGTATCCACTTGTTAATCTGATTGCGAAACGATAGATCAGACAGGTTCGGGACTAACGGGTAGAGATTTACAAAGTGGGTGGGGGAATGCGTCGAATCGAGTTTTGATTTATAATATGATGGATTTCAAAATCCTCTAGCTGTGTGTAAATCAATTAACATTAAAGTCTGATTTTACTGTTCAATCACGTACTGATTCGTATAAACCTCATGGGAACGCGGAGCCCTTGATACTGCGGAAATCAACACTGCAAGGACAAACATTTCAGACAGGTAGCAATTCTTGATCTAGAGCAAAGTGTAAATAAAGGGAGCGCCATGCAGGATATACGATATCAATCTAACACTCATGCAGGTGGCATGACAACAGAGGTCAAAAATCTCATCCCGCAATTAAGCGATTATGCATGGCGTATTACAACATCTTCTCAACCAGGTGGAAGGCCCATGCACGGCATACTGAGCTGGGCGGCAGGGCTCCATTATCTACATGTATAGGCTTGAAGGTGGAGGAGGTCAAAGCATTCATCATCAGCTTCCACGCTGCAGACACTGATGAAAAGACCCAGGGGGGTCACCTTGCTGTTCTCCGGATTCAAAACTGATCTCTGGCCCCAAGTGTTTGACATAGTCAGACGATTTTCCTACAATGGGGATGTTGATTACTTGCCTATGCTAACCACATCAAAGAGGTGTTGCACCCAAAGGCTTGAGGGACCAGCAACAGTGTCCTTGGGAAAGGAACGCAAGATTGATATTATATTTGCTCCAATGAAACAGGTACGGTGCTGTGTGGGCTTCGGGATTGTCGCGTACTTTAATCTGACCAAACCTTGAGCAAAGGCTTCCCTGCGCATTGTCCATGACCGTGGACAATTGCCATCACATTAATGCATCTAGGTGTTCTTAAAGTCTCTATAAGCCATTCATGCAACCCATTCAGCTAGTGATTGGAAGAATTCTGTAACCTTCAAAACACACCCTTTTCAATGTGCCCACAATTTATTAATGCGAGTCAATGAACTGTTGAAACCAACCAAAATGCTAACTATACTACTACTAACTACTCTTGCGCTACCTTGAAAGTATATCACAGATAAAAAAAAAATTAAAAAAAAGAACTCCAATACCACAATGGACTAGTTGGGCGTGGCCCAAAACGCGATGGTCGGGCCACGCCCACTATCAACAGCTCTGCGTATCAATTTTTTACAACAATTTTGTGGCACTCACTTTTTTACAGTATCACGTGATTTTTGGAAGAACCTATTTATGAAGGAGAGGGCGAAGTTCTTGAGCGCAGGGCTAAGATACATGCATCATGTGTACAAAATGGGCATAACTGATTTTGAGCATTTTAATTCTAATTGAAAGCAGTTGTCAGAATTTATTTATACTAGTGAATAGAAACAGAGACTTGCCCAGGACTAGAGTGGTGTACATGTAAGTTCATGAGCCCCAAACTATGGTTACTCCATGCAGGTATTCAATTCAGGTATTCATTTTGGGTGTAAATGTATAGGAGGGTGAGGATATTGATGTGCCTTTGCTTTTTGTGTATTGAGTTATTTGCATTTCTTTTGCAGTGTCCAGTACACCTTTTTTCTCATTACAAAACTCAACTCTACTAATCAATTGGGACTTCCTAAATTTTCCAAATTTAGCGGACTTAACAATCGATTTTGGTTGTGTCAATCCATCTACTGTTGTTGATGGCAATGTAAGTTTTACCCAGTAAGTTGATTTCTTATGTCAATAATAGATTATCTGGTTTGACAATGGAGCTGCTTGAGCTACCAGAACTTACATGTACATATTGAGATATGTGCGTGGGGGGGATGTGTGTGTGTGGGAGTGTGTGCACTTAGTCCTTCTCTTATTGTATTGTTGTTTTTTGTACACTGTGTGTACTCTAGTTGTATATGTATTATTCTTTGAAATTGTAAATCTGCCTTAGTGGTGTGTCAATTGGTAGTTTTTCAAAATTTATTGATAACCAATGCAATGAAAGCTTAGCAAAAATAATAATAATAAGTATATATTGTAGCAGGTAGTCTGTTACTGACCATTACCTAGAACTGATAAAATAATTTGAATCCAATTTAGAATAGCAAACCTGGGATGAGTATACCAGTTAATAATATTTACTAGCATCGGTATTTAACCAATGAAAGCAATGCATTATCCTACTAATGACTTTATGTACTGGATTAATGATTGAATTTGATAATGTTCCATTACAGGACAGAATAATTACCCCAAAACTGGCCTCAAGTTTGATACTAATCAATGTGTCAAAGAGCAAATTAAACACTCACTGTGAGATTTGTTTCTTAGGAAAAGATGCTGACTTCTACAAGATTCTGAATGCAAAAGTAGTATTTTCATTTGGTGAGAACAAACTTTATTAAAAATTATTTGCAGTTTCATTCAATTTATGTTTTGTAGATACCTACTGTGGTAATAGCTACTACAATATTTCAGCAGATTCTCAGCTGGTGACCATTTCATCATATGCTGTTGCTTGTTTTCACTGCATTCTACCTGGACAAAACACAGCTGATGTGTGGCAAGTGAATGGCAACGATGCAGCCCTAAATATCAATGCAGAAGGACTGCTGATAGTTGCTAATTCTAGTGAGCTGTTCAAAGGCCTGGATACAACCCCCAGACTTACATGTGGCAACAGGGAGTACAACATGTCCATGACAGCATTGATAACATATACAGGTAAGACTGAGAAACGTCACATGAAGTGGTCCATTATCACAATTGTATTTTGTATCTTTAACATAGGAAAGAAGAAATGATCACCTTACCATGAATGGACAAATAGCTAGTTAATTTTACAAACACACCGAAAAATATGGCATTGTGATTGTAATTAGAATATTTCATTGCTAATCCATGAACAATTACATTTTCAAACTGAACATTAATATGGTTACGTACACCCATTGCAACGAACATGACAACCGATGCCCTTTAGAACCAGCTGTGCACGACGTACATAAAACGTAATCAACACCTAAAAGCAAACTAGCAGTGATAAACACCTTTGAACTATATTTTAAGCAAAAATCACGTGGCCTGGTGTTGCCAACTGTCGGCTCTCAGTCTGGTTCTTCAAACCTATCGACTTACGCACGGCGATCACCGACTACATGTGTTCAATAAACGACAACGACGCTCGGTGACTGAGATGGAACATGCCAAATTAAGCTATCACGGTAAAGTTAGCTGTTTGTACTGTCGTATTTTTGTATAGGTTAGTGGCAACGCATTTTCTGAAGTAGATTCCTAGCCTTTGAAAATCCACCTTTTTGGTGTCTTTTGGGGGGCGGGGGAATTAATATTTGCGGAATGAAGTTTGGTTTTAACAGAGCGTTTAAAATATAGCCTTACATTTCTTTTGTTCTAAATTTAACTCCATGCTCGTATGTAAATAGATTGAGCTTGAACTGAATTAGTATTTATTCTTTACTCTCTTGGCTGGAGGGGGGATGGCAGCTATCAATTGTGGCTCAATACTTAGTAAGTATGCGCATCAGGTTCTGCATGTGGTTGTGGATTGGAGCAAATGTCAAGCCAAGAATTTGGCATGAATTGACTTGGTCCCCTGAAAAGGGGGCTATTTCTCCTTTGGGGTTATCACCAACAATTTGGCTGGATATGTGGTGCATCCTTTCCTCACCAGCCAGACAGATTCCTGATGATTTGAGCCACCTGAAACACCAGTGAGTTAGAATTGAGCCTTTGCTGTATGTTGTGACATACCGCCTTAGAAGCCTCAGTGTGTTCCAAGGTATGGCAAGCCCAGCCTTAATTGCCGGCAATACATGTACCTGAACTTCAGTCCATGATGAGTAGGCAGCTGTAGTTTCCTGGTTAGCTCTGGTGACATGCATGAATGTCATTGGCAGAAGTGAGTGTATATTTTATGTAACCTTGGTACAAGTCAATGACATTCACTTCACTGCTTCCCCTGTACCAAGTTGTATGATGGCTTTGTCAGGACTGGTAGAGATGGCCTCTTCAGTAATCCCGCTGCTTGCTTCTCCTCCTCAGGTGTAAGTGTTGGTACACACTCATGCTCTTCATAGTCACCATCCTTAATATCCCTGCTGCAGTCTGTATACAGTGCTCCAGAACATCTGACAGCAGCATTATCACACTTGATGATAGTCTGACTAGGGGACCATCTTGGTGACCATCCTCTGAGCAGCAGGTGACCATCCTGGGGACCATCCTCTGAGCAGCAGGGGACCATCCTCTGAGCAGCAGGGGACCGTCCTCTGAGCTGCAGGGGACCATCCTCTGAGCAGCTCGGGACCATCCTTTGAGCAGCAGGGGACCATCCTCTGAGCAGCAGGGGGCCATCCTCTAAGCAGCAGGGGACCATCCTCTGAGCAGCAGGGGACCATCCTCTGAGTAGCAGGGGACCGTCCTCTGAGCAGCTGGGGACCATCCTCTGAGCAGCCGGGGACCGTCCTCTGAGCAGCAGGGGGCCATCCTCTAAGCAGCAGGGGACCATCCTCTGAGCAGCAGGGGACCATCCTCTGAGCAGCAGGGGATCATCCTCTGAGCAGCAGGGGACCATCCTCTGAGCAGCAGGGGACCATCCTCTGAGCAACATGGGACCATCTCTCAGTGAGCAACATGGGACCATCTTTTAGGACTATCCATCCTCTGAGCAGCATGGACGGTTCATAGTATCATATGCTGCTATCCACTCCCGGAGGCATTTGGAGCACACCAGTGCACCATGCACACAGCAGTTCCAGTGGCTGTGAGAGGATGTTGGAGCACAGTGCACACTTCAGCTTCTTTAGCATTGACAGGTTGTTAGCTCTTGCCAAAGGTGGGCTAGGCTTACTATGGAGAACTAGAGGTCTCAATATGACTTCTACCAAGTGTTTACCTCTCATGATGTCATATGTTTACTTGTTTTGCCACTCAAATAGCATCACTGCACATTTGTGATACACTCACTTTGTGATGGCATAGATGGTTCTCTACATACCCAGTTTACATTGCATGCAGAACATCTCAGGGTGACATCATCCCCAGATGTGTCGATGTCAAAAGCTATTTTCAGCGCAGCTGAGAATGCTATGCACTCAGAGCTGGTTCTTTTCTTTGCCCTGTACTTCGTTAGCCTCTGCTCACACACTCTGCAATGTATGGAAATTGTAATCCATACCTATAATGTTTATATGTATAGGGCAAAACCACAACGTACGTCGATTATTCCTGCAATACGCTCAGCTTGTTCGTGGTGACAGAAAATGCGTTGCCACTTCAGGTTAGTAAATTCTGGTAGCCACATGCCTCCTGAGCATCGCTGTAGTACTCTTACCTTCCAGTTCAGTCACCAAAGGCTACGTCGTCGAATTTAGTAACGCCCTCCTTCTAAATACGTATCGCGTGACCTTGCTAAACGGTATGCGCATGCTATCGATGTGGAATTTCAATTGTGCGCATTGACTGGACATGACAGGAAAAGGAATGCAGTGTTTGAGTTCGTTTTTACTTTTTGATTTGCTAGTTCTGGTGATTCATGGTTTGCTTTTAAACATCAGATGTCTATAATGAGCCATATATCAGTTTAGAAATACATGTATATGGTAATACCGTAAATGATCTACTTAGTTTCCAGCCGCATACAACCGTGCGCCGCCAGGTAACTCGATGGATCATGTGACGCGTTTCCAGGAATTAAGCTCAAATAGACCGCCGCGAAGTTGCAATAACTGAGCCACATATATTCTAACTACCGCGGTATTTATAAGTTTTATTAGCAATTTTTAAAACCAAGAATCAGTATGGATCTCTATGCTGTATTTGCTATTCTGGAGATGGTAACATTTGCCTTTGGCTGCGTTTCGAGCGGCGTTTCAGTAGCTCAATGTGAGTGGTGTGATTTTTTTTTATTTTTTGTTGATTGCCATGCAAAAGCTTCATCATGTGATACAGTACTTCACTCGTGCATCGTAGAGATTGTACTACGATGCCTACATATACACGTCATGTTTTGTCGTTTTGTGTTCCATATAATATTAAAATCGATTTGTCGCGGGATTGCTGTCAATCCAAATCGACGCGTCTTTTAATTCTGTCAATTGTTAGGGCTAGCGTTGGAGTTACTCGTAACTAGGCGTAAGGAATGGGTATAAATACAACAAACCATAAATTTCCAATTTCTCTCGTAGGTCTATAGATTTAATAAATAATAAGTCAACGTAAATCATTCATAAGCATATACGCATATATGATGGTAACTATATGATATTATATAAATTAATTACATATATGGGACAGTTTCCACGAAAATGTCACCCTTGCTATGACATAAAAATTAACGAACAGAACAAATCGATAGTTAAAGGACCTCTCTACCTAGAAACCAAATTTGATGCGATTTGATTACTCCATATGGCGGGTTTGTGAGATATCAAACGTTGCTATACTAGCACGGAGTAAGTGCAAGACCCCAAAATGAATTTTCCAATAGAGAAATGGTGTAGTATGCAGTGGTGAAAATAAAATATCAATAGCTTTAACCGTTCGGAAGTTACAGCTATTCAAACATAAGGGAATTTAATAACATTTTATACATATAGCGAGGTGACATTTTTATCTATACAGGAGTGACAATGCATTTTTAATTGCTATCCACTTGTTAATTAGATTGCGAAACAATTTATGGGGGGGGGGGGGGGGGGGGGATGCGTCGATTCGAGTTATTATTTTTAATATGACTCGAAGGATTTCAAAATCCTATGTATGTGATTCAACATTAAAATGGATTTTACTGTTCAATCACGTAGTGATTCCAAAATGACGTCACGCGTTTTTTTTCCCCCCTGGTTGTGTATATAACCCGCATGGGAACGCCGAGCCCAGCCCCTTTAGCTTGATGCTGCATCAGCACTGCAAGGGCAAACACCTCCAGGGTACTGTAAATAAAGGGTACGCCATACAGGATATGCGATATCATCTGGCTGTGACCGTCCAATCAATGTGTTTGTTGTTGCATGCGATATTATTAGAGCTCTCTCTACTAATATTATAAAACATTACACCAAGCACAGTTAGGAGGGTGGGAGCAAGAATGGCTCTGGCAGTGGACCGGATCAGGACCATAATCATTTATAAATACTTGGGTGAATGGCCACGTGAGATACCATCCCAGAGGTGGTATCATGGGCCTCTTTGCCCCCAATTACCATACGTCTTCAATGCCAATGGTATGCAGCACCAACCTAACAATTTGGGTCCATTGGAGTGTAGCTTACGGGCCTCTACTGCAAGGACTGCTGCACCAGCTTGTTGACATGACTCACCTAAGATGGCCAGGCATAGGGGTGATGTGATGGTGAGGTCCAGTGCAGCAGGTTTGCCTCTGTCCCATCCGGCAATGAGAATGTCAGCTGGTGCATGTGGTGTGATCAAGGTCTATAGTAAGGCCATGGCCTCCAATCTAACATTTAGGTGGCATTATGACATCTCCCACAATCAGGTGCACAGCATATCTGGGCAGCTTCCAGTCAGGGCTCCATCATCTAGGTATCAGGCTTGAAGGAGGAGGTCAGAACATTCATCATCAGCTTCCAACTTTATTACCAGCTTGTGGAGCACTAATGCAGACAGGAGATCACCTTGCAGGATGTTGATTACGTGCATAAGAGTTAAATGCTAACCACATCAAAGAGGTGTTGCACCCAAAGGTTTGAGGGACCAGCCAAAGTGTCCTTGTGAAAGGACCGCAAGATTGCTATAGTGTTGAAGTCCGCGGCTACACTGAAACAGGTGCAGTGTGTGGGCAGCATGAGTTACTGGTGTGGGACAGCTGGGATGCTTGGCTTTCAACAGTTGTCATGTACATGTAATGGGCGATACCGCTTGACTGCAGGATGCAGCAAACTTTCCTCCACATGCCAGGTCTGCCTAGTGACACAGTCTGGTTGATTTCTTCAGTGTGATGGTTGCATGATGGACGTACTGCTTTCATGGCTTGCAATCCGACTTCTGGCCGAATCCCAGAAGCCTCCCAACTTATTATCTGACCACATGTTGCACAGAATGTCCACTAAAAGGAGCTTGTCATATGTATGAACATATAGGGCATGTGAGGGTCATGTACATGTATAAGTGCAATTATGTAGGTAATTTTTGTATGTTGTGCAGCATCTGTTGGATGCAGCTGCATTTCCCCTGCCAACTCCAATTTGTGCTACATTGCATCATGTTGTGAACTTACTGGCTGCAGGGAAAGCTCCTCAGCAGATGTCAGTATATCTGGGTGGGGGTAACTTGACTGCACTTAGTAAGAACAAGCCAAATTGTCCTATAGATGTTTGGCCAATTGCAGTAGGGGAGGTTTTGAGGAGGCTCACTAGCAAATGTTTATGTTACATAATAAGAGACAAAAGCTGCTGATGTTTTCCATCCATTTCAACATGGAGTGGCATGTTCTTGTGGCGCTGAAAAGATAATCATTCGCACAAGGTTATGCATTGATGAACACTGGTCCAATAAGGATTTTGCTGTTTTTAAGATAGACATGAGGAATGCCTTTAACCTAGTTTCAAGACAAGCTATACTTAATGAATGTGCCAAAAAATTCCATGAGCTGTTGCCTTGGGCTACAGCCATCACCCTATTCTGTGGCATCCATTAAGGATACTCTCATCACAGCAAGGTGGTGACCCACTTGGTTCTTTCCTTTTTTTCTCTTGTGTTGCAGCAAGTAGTAAAGGCTATTGCTGAGGATGATGGATGTGCAGGACTACAGCAGAATGATTGGTACCTTGATGATGGTATTAATTTGCAGTGTCAAGGGCATTGGATATTATACATGTACAAAACCTTGGCTTACATGTCAACTTACAGAAATGTAACTTATTTAGTAAAGACACATCAATGTTTTGCTCTACAATCCCATACTCCAACATCCCACATTTTGAGATTTTGGGAGCATATGGAGTTCTGCAGTAAGTTCATCACCAAACAGCATTCTGCAGCTCTTGCAATTCTGTCCAGCTTAGAGGAGATAGGAAGCATCGATCCCCATGTGGCATTTACACTACTGCGCCAGTGTGTTGGGTTTTGCAAACTATCCCATCTTGCCAGAGTCACTCCACCTTCACTTGCTTTTAATGCTTTGCAAGAATTCGACTCTGACATTCATTTATTCTTCTCCAAGTGTACAGGTGTTGACACTCCAGATCATGCCTGGCATCAGGCTCAAGTCAGTCTGCGTAGAGGTGGATTAGGGCTTCGTTCACTTGCGCACCATTCACCAGCTGCTTACATGGCATCACTGAGCAATTCTAACAGTGCAACATCTACTCACTGCCATTTCGCCTCTGCTATTGCACAGTATAACATATTCGGGCTCCCTTCTGATGCGCTCACTGCTAATGATTTTGCAGATCATACCCTTTCTCAGAGACAACTGTCAGACAGGCTAGAAGATGTTCAGTTAAACAAACTCTTTGATGCTGCTTCATGTGCTGATAAAGCACAGTTACTTTCTACATCATCACCACATGCATCTGCCTGGTTAACTGTTGCACCATCAGAGAGTTTAGGCTTTCACCTGCAACAACATTTGTTTCAGACTGCTATCAGATGGTGGTTGTAATTGGGCATTAGCCACACAGCATCTCCTGAGAATAATTTGCAAGTTTGCGGACATCACAGGTAGGCCATCACCGTACAACCTGCAAGTGTGGAGGGGATGTAACAAACAGGCACAACATGCTTCAAAATGCATTGTTCAGCACATTTCGCCATGCATCTTTATCAGCTGACCTTGAGGTTGGATGTGGCTGGGGGCTGGACAAATCAAAAACTAGACCAGCTGATTTCTTAGTCTTCAACTGGGACACAGATGCAGCATTTGACATCAGTGTGACATCCCCGCTACATTAATCTTTAGTTGTGGAAGCGGGCATGTCATCTGGTGTGGCTGCTAGAGCTGCAATAAAAAGGAAACAGTCGGAAAATGATGCTAAGTGCAAACAGTTAGGCTGGCGGTGCATTCCCTTAGTGGTGGAAACCTATGGTGCATGGTGGTCGGTCATCTTAGCATTATTCTGGTATGGAGCTATTCTGATGAGATCATGTCATACCTGCCATCATCTGCCTTTCATGACATGATTTTGGACTTATAGTATTGCATTTTAATAGTAACATTAGTGTTATAGCTGTAGTTTAGTGGTGTTGTATTGTGTTGATATTACATGTACATGTGGCATTAAAATTGCATATTGAGTAATTTGAAATTTATTTGCAGTGTCCAGTACACCTTTATTCTCAATACAAAACTCAACCATACTAATCAGTTGGGACTTCCGAAGTATTCCAAATTCAGCTGACTTAACAATTGATTTTGGTTGTGTTAATCCATCTACTTTTGTTGGTGGCAATGTAAGTTTTACACAGTAAGTTCACTTCTTACATCTTACATCATGATCTTTCTAAGTCTGTGGTGCGTAAATTGGTGGTTTTATGATAACCAATGCTGGAAGGTCTAATGAAGTCTTTGTAACAATAACAAGTATTGTACTTAGATATGCTTACAGCAAGCAGGTAGTCTGATTGACCATAACTTAGAATAAAAGAATTTGAATCCAATTTATAATAGTAAACCTGGGATGAATATATCGATGTAATATTTAGTAGTATCAGTATTTGATCAATGAAAAGCAATGCATTATCTTACTAATGACTCTTGTATTGATAATTGAATTTGATAATGTTCTGTTACAGAACAGAATAATTACCCCAAAACTGGCCTCAAGTTTGATACTAATCAACGTGACAAAAAGCAACTTCAACACTCACTGTGAGATTTGTTTTTTAGGAAAAGATGCTGACTTCTACAAGATTCTGAATACAAAAGTAGTATTTTCATTTGGTGAGTAAAAACTTTATTTTAAAAATCATTTGCAGTTTCATTCAATTTATGTTTTGTAGATACCTACTGTGGTAATAGCTACTACAATATTTCAGCAGGTGACCATTTCATCAGATGCTATTGCTTGTTTTCACTGCATTCTACCTGGACACAACACAGCTGATGTGTGGCAAGTGAATGGCAACGATGCAGCCCTAAATATCAATGCAGAAGGACTGCTGATAGTTGCTAATTCTAGTGAGCTGTTCAAAGGCCTGGATACAATCCCCAGACTTACATGTGGCAACAGGGAGTACAACATGTCCATGACAGCATTGATAACATATACAGGTAAGAGGAACGTCACATGAAGTGATCCATTATCACAATTGTCTTTAACTAACATAGGGAAGAAGAAATGATCATCTCACCAATGGACAAAGGATAATGAAATAGCTAGCTAGTTAATTTAAAAAATACATTGAAGCTGCCATAATGATTTTACAAATTCATTGTTGTTGATTCTAAAATTACATTTTCAAAACACTGATTTAAATTACAACTTGAACAACACAACAAATAAACAACGGGAACTGGATATGATTGGTTCAATTATTTTCCCATTTTTCCAAGCGCAGCTGGAACGGCCACTAACCACTTTGCACTGCAAATAAAATTCAATTGCACACCGATGATATGATCATCATTGAGAGGTGTGAAGAATTTTGTCACTTATTCAATTACATTTACTTTAAAAGCTTCACTTCCTGCCCTTAATTGTTCCCTTCTTTTCCTTCCATCAATTTTAGTCCTCAATTTATTTTTCCTTTTGCAGTATACATTTGCATGGATAGATATACAAGTATGGATGATGCATAGCACTGTAAAGATGTGAATCATGAAATGAAGACTGCAATTACATGTAGCTATATGTATAATTATGTAGGTGGCAGTCCAATCCCCATGAATAGATTTTAAACTCAACATTGTTTATCTCTCTCAATCACACGCACACATTTGCAATGTGTACTTGTGTACACATATGCATGCAGCATGTACATAATTCTATAACAGCAGAAGTAATGTATAATTGTAAATACAGCCAATCTAACATGAACAAATACATGCACACACAGATTACAATATAATATAATACAGTAATTATGTACAAATATACAAGGAAGGAAAAATTTACAGTTCAGTCTCTTCAGCATGACTCTTATGGTTTGCATCAGCTGCCAAGGGAGATTCAATGTAGGGATTGTTGGAAGCAATCCTGGCGAGAGGGATGCCTCTGTTACCTCCTCTGGCTCCCGCGCCAAATGAGAAGGGACTGTGGCTGACGGCAGCTGAGCAAGTGGCTCCGCCCTTCTCACACGCCTCCACAGCAGGTGGTTGAGCACCAGCTTTGGGTGGCATGACAGGCTTAGTGAAGGTGCCCTTATTTGGATCATCATCCTCCTCTATGCCATCAGGGATGTACACATACTGGTCTGTCTCCAGTGAAAGCTCAATGTACGGCTCGTCCCTTTCAGAGGCAGACAGCTGAAGCATCAGATCAAACTTGGACTTCAGATGGGAGAAGGATGGTCTGCTGTGGGTATCTTCACTCCAGCACTCCAACATGATGAGATAGCTAGAGAGAGGGCAAGAGTTCAGTGCATGATGTATTGCGATATATTTTTTAAAGCTATATCACGTTACGAACATGCACAGAAACAGATTTGTTAAGAGTAAGTAAGCAGCCCTAAAGCATGTGCAATTGCGACTATAAAGTGTTCCATAGGAACTACAAGGAACAGAATACAATCATACCGAACAATAGGGGGCCCAAGGTTGCACTCCTTCCCATGTTACAGCATCGTCCTTCCACCTCCAACCTCCTCTAAAACTGTTTTCGATTTACCAGACTACAGCAGCACATGGCTCGTGCAACACTCCCTTGCATGCAACAATTCTGAGTCAAGATTAACAGTCACCTTTTGTAAGCACCCAACCCCCACCCCACCCCACTTGTTAGCTTTGCCCCTCCCCTTGGTACATGTACATGCCTATATGAGCCATAGCCCATGGATGATTAAACTGTTGTAGAGAAAACACTTTCGGAATGTCACACTCACGAGCTGTTTTATGTCTTTTCACAAGCAACTACACAACCTTAACTTTGCATCTTTGGAATTGATACATAAGTTAATAATTACACATGTAGGCAATAAATAATTTTAAATTGCAACCCAGGATATAGATGGATAGTAAAGATTTGCATCTGGCTACATCCTAGCAAGGATGGGGGGGGGGGGGGGGGGGGGGGCAAACACACATGAATTCATATGAAGTATTATGCTGTTATCATCGTTGTGGCTTCCATGTGCACATCAGTTGCATCTACATCTATTAACTTTTATACATGACATCATTGCAGAAGGCTTTCAATTGGGGAAACTGTGAAGATCAATCCAAATATATTTAACAATTCTTTGGCATCTATTTGGATCTACTACCACACAAACAATATGACCACGCCAATACTTTGTTATTTGCACCAAGGTACACTGGCTCCTTGGTACAAAGGCTATCATGGGTGTGGCTTGCAGGCTCCTTGCTACATGTACATGCAGCATGAATTGTTGAGTCAAAAATCAAGCATGTACTTACACTTCATTTGAACAGTTTTCTGGTTTCTCCATCCTGTAGCCAGCCTTCAGCTTTGTAAGAAGATCATCATTTGATACTGATGGGTAGGGAAATCCTCCTACACAAATAATTACATGCACACATATCATTTAAGCAACACAGGTCTGCCAACCACACGTACCAAAGGTGCTTATTTCCCAGAGGGTGATTCCAAATGACCACACATCTGAGTATGTAGTGAAGATCCTCCTCTCCAGGGACTCTATGGCCATCCATCTCCATGGCAACTTCCTCTTTCCCTTCACCTCATACACCTCCTCAACCTCTCGAGAAAGCCCAAAGTCTGTGATCTTCAGAGTCTTGTTTTCTCCAATCAGAACGTTACGACAGGCGAGGTCACGATGGACAATATTGAGACTTGCCAAGTGTTGCTGCAGGTACAGCGAATGTACAGACACGTACAATACAATACAAACTATACATGTACATCTACATGCATATTTTATTCCCTCCAGTGTACATGTACGTGTACAGTGTGTACATGGCTGGATATGCAGAGAGCCAATCACACCATTATAAAATGCACATGGCCCAGCCAGTATCACACAATGTGCACACATCCAACCATCACACAATGCACACACTCCACCATCACACAATGCACACACTCCACCATCACACAATGCACACACTCCACCATCACACAATGCACACACTCCACCATCACACAATGCACACACTCCACCATCACACAATGCACACACTCCACCATCACACAATGCACAAATCCCACTTCCCACACATGCATGTTAGTACACGTTCATAGTTGTACACACTGTGTATGTATGCAGCTTTCCATGCATATATGTACATGTAAATAGCTACCACATCCTCACCATTCCATCAGCTATCTGGTAGGCAAAGGCAATGAGGTCATTCTCCTCCAAAGGCCCCAGGCCACCTTCAGGCTCTGACTCCTCCAAGTGGGAGTACTCACTTCCTGGCTCCTGTAGTGACCATACATGGAGAATTTAAATCAAGTAATCCAGTTCAATCACAAATGCACACACACATATATGTACATGTATGTGTGTGTGCACAAAACCATATTAAAAATCAAATTCAGTTCAATCACAAATGCACACACACATATATGTATGTGTGTGTGCACAAAACCATATTAAAAATCAAATTCAGTTCAATCACAAATGCACACACACATATATGTATGTGTGTGTGCACAAAACCATATTAAAAATCAAATTCAGTTCAATCACAAATGCACACACACATATATGTATGTGTGTGTGCACAAAACCATATTAAAAATCAAATTCAACATTTACACACACATACAGGTACATGTACATGTACTAGCACATGCAAATTCACACGCTTTGCACTGCCATATCCATCTTTGCTGATTACACACACATATCCCCCCCCCCACACACACACCCAAATACATGTACACAGCAGCCCCCCCCTCACAAGGTAAGGTGCTGCAAGCTCATCTGTTGCAATGCTGCCATTGGTGGTAACAGTCACTCTCGACAGCTCTGACAATTTTTGAGGTCCCTGTGTACAGAGATTGGCATCAAAAGAAATATATATTACAGGTTGTATGATGGTGTTTCGCACTTAAGGCAATTTGTTTATAAATAAACCAACTAGTAATTGTTATTAGTACAGTGAAAGACAACATGCTGATCAGTTTTTAAAATATTAAAAACCACAATCAAAATCCAAAATCAGCATTGTAAAATTCATGAGCTCAATATTTAACTCCAAAATGGAAATAAGTAAAGTTTTCACATGTCCATTAATTTTTGCACCTAATTTTTTAATGTACATAAGTTTATTGACAACGCCAAGCTTTTTAATTGCTTTTAAAAGTAATATCAAGAGTAATATAACCCACCACTCTTTCATAGGTACATATAGAATGTTTAATAACAATTAATGATTAGATAACGGTATGTGTTTAATTCAAAAATAAGATGCCAATTTATTGTGAAACACTCCAGATGTACAAGAATACAACAGACCTTCTTCTGGTGGGTCCTCAGATATGACAGCAGGCTTCCATATATCACCAGCTCGCACATCAGACACACTGGCTCTGACCTGGTCACACAGCCTATCATGCTGACAATGTGAGGGTTACCAGATGTGATCCTCTTCATCATCTCAATCTCGTTCATGAAGTCCTGCTTCTCCTTGCCATGTGCTCCGGCTGCAATGGTGCAGATGTGAGATGGGCATTAATTCGAGAAAAAAAATTGTTCTCTTCCATAGTATAAAAAAGGTTTGTTGCAACTACAATAAAGAGTCAATTCTATCGCCAACCTATTTATAAGACCAATTGTCCCATATATTATACACCACTGGTACACCCCCGGTACACCCCTGGTACAGGATGATCCTCCTCAAAATATGGTACTCGTGTCTTTCATAAAAAAAGATGAAAATGGAAAATGGCACAGCTAAATGTACTTTTTTAGCCCTGAAATACACAATATGATCTGCATTGTACATTTACAACAAGGAAGACAAGGTCATTGGAAGGACATATGCACATCAAAGGAAGAGTGTGTGAAATTGTACACAGGCAATACAGATTTCAACGTAGAAACAGAGAAGCTGAAATTGAGGCCATAGAACCAGATGGGTGCACAGGTGGGAACTTCTTGTTATATATAACAGTAATGCTTGCATGGATATATATTTAATATTTTTAATGCAATGTGTTTAGAAACCAACTCTCAAGGGAATGATAAACTACTGATAAGAATTCTAGCTCCAAAATTGCGTGTACGTATTTCTGTACACATTGGGGAAAGCTGATAATGTAAATCTACCAGTACATGCTATGTGCACAAGAATTATTTTGGCTGTCTTTGTTTGTATAAGTGTGGAAAGGAGCCATAAAAACACTGCACTATCCTGATGCTACGTAGAAGAATGCGTCAGTAAACTATGATTATGGTACGTTTTTCCACACTAAAGTACGCATAAAGACACATTCCAACACCAATTTTTTTAGCCTGGTATAGGCTTATATTACTTATGAAGCAATGCATAAAAGCAATTCTACAGTTTGATTTACAATTTAACATTAATATTTTACCCCTAACCAGTGGTTAACTCTGAACATGTGAATGATTTTTACTAGTGCACTTGTCTGATTTTGACCATGAGTGATTCCATTACTTTTATTTTAGCAGTGCTACTACTGTACAACATTTTAATAATAATCGCTATAAATTAAAAACATATTAAGGCCAACTCAAGAGCGATGTTGAGTAGAAGTGCATTGTAGATTTAGATGTGTGGTGTAGTTAGTTATGTATTTTACGTACGTGTGTATATAATTTATATATAATTTTGCTATATATATACATGTATTGTGAGGTTTCATAATAATAAATTTAAGAAATGGAAAGAAAAAAAACATATCATCTCTAAATAATTATGATACAAGCAAAGTTTCAAATTGAGTGTCATCCTATACATTAGTGTTCAAAGCACAGCTCATCACTATTAGGCCGTGTAGATGTCATTATCCATAAGCTAATTTGCTGGTGACATTAAGAAACAAAGTATTGGAGATGTGATGAAACCACTGACAAACTGCAATAGTTTTGTAGACCTTGTGAGTTGCAACATACATGATACGTATGCACTACGGTCAAATATTTGATGTTATATGATGAGTATTAAATGAAATAATAATTCCTGACTACAGTATATCAAGATATAACCACCACTCATTTCAAGTTAATGAACGTTTTTTTCCTTCTTTTTCACAATCAATATGCCTTCTTTCACCAATACATGTAATCTGTTAGTGGCTAATTTACACATACATATGCCTTCTTTCACCAATACATGTAATCTGTTAGTGGCTAATTTACACATGCATATGCCTTCTTTCACCAATACATGTAATCTGTTAGTGGCTAATTTACACATGCATATGCCTACTTTCACCAATACATGTAATCTGTTAGTGGCTAATTTACACATGATAGTCCTTGACTGTGGTACACCTTTTACAAGGTAAGGGTGATTAAAAGTTAAATGACTTATAATTCCATGACATATAGTCTAATTCTCAGTCTGTATATCATCACTTTGGAAAGGACATTCTAGACAGCCAGGAAATTTGAAATTTAACATACATCCCTTTTGGTAGCCAATTATTATGATCCCAACCCTTTTATAAATCTTTTGATTTTATGGACTAAAACTTTCAAGGACAAGCAAACAAAATGGCTAATGACAAATGTAGTGCCAGACAACATTGCCGTTGGTAATCAGACTTTCAAAGTCATAGAACAGAAAAGCAAAAAACATTATTTTCCTGGAGATACTCTGAGAAGTAGGAAAGAGTAATGGCTGGATATATGATATCATGGATGTACAATTTGTCCAGTCGATCAACCGGATGACTGGATGATGAATGTATTAACAACAATGAATTACCCCATTGACCAACGGGCAGTCTGTTTGGTTGATCATACGGACATACGGTTGATTAATATAGTGCTATATGCACCTCAAAATAGCGAGGCTAAGCTAACTCATAGGTATATCTAATTCATTAGATATACAGCTACATGTACTTTAGCTTTCTTATCATTAGCCTTAGTGTATTTTCTGCTATTCCGAGGTGATAACTTTCTGGTACTCGGAGCTAGCACTGTCAGTGGGCCTGTAAATTAGCATGAAGGTACCTGTACCTGTACCTGTACCTACATTTGAGTACTTTGATTGCGACAGGGACGCACACTGCCTTCTTCACAGTTGAGGATAGTAGCGGATTCTTCATCAGGCACGGTCCACTAACTGTTCCCTTGTAGACCTCTCCAAAGGCCCCCTCTCCCAGCTTCTGGTCTACAAACACCACCACATCACTTGGATCCAGTTCCCAGTCATCTACTTCAGAAGGTTTCTCATGCAGAAGGTCCTGGAGAGTCTTTCCGTCACGCTCAGCAATCTCCAAGTTGCTCTAAATAAAGAGCATTTTAATGAATTGTCATATTAGATGGAACATTGGAATTTGTACGACATGTATATGAAAATTTAATTACTCTACCAAGATGGCCGCCTAACACACCTGCTCCCTTAACACGCCGCCCACAACATACATGTACATGTAAATCCCCCGAAGTATGCCCCCCACACCATACCTGCCCCTCGGTATGCCCCGCCCCCAACAACACACCTGCTCCCCCAAGATGACCTTGTTCTTTGACCTGATAAAACACATCACACCCAACACTATGAAGATGGCCAGCAGGAGTACTGCCCCAGATGGTATGATGATTGCAAGCAGAAGAGTCAATGGACCTGAAGCAGAGACAGAAAAAGAACCTCTCAAGTTAGGACATGTGAGGGTGAAGAATGGTGTGGATGTGTGGGAGTTTTTTTATTTTTCATTTTTTAATTAATAAATAATATTGATACATATATACATGTACATAGGAGAGGTGCTTAGATAAAACTGCATTTTGCATATGTTGCAATCTACATGTACGTTACATGTAACATGTAATGTACATGTACATACATGTACATGTGCATAGAGTTACCTGCGTGTTCCCCCCATTAAATGTTAATATGCTCTGCAGATACATGTAGGAATAGTCATACATGTTGGCTACGCTACAGTGATGTTATACATACATGTAAAATTATATAAATAATTTATTATGATTTATTATAATAATTATAATTATATATGTAGTAGCGCATTTATTGATAAGTGTCTTTTCAACAGTCGTAATAAACCAAAGCTAATGTCTCCATTTAGTGAACACCCACCTCCACCGCCGCTGGACGAAGCAGCTACAGCTGCTAGGGGAGTTGATGACATCAGCACAGATGACAGGACAACAGGTGATGGTGATGGTGATGGTGATGGTGAAGGTGAAGATGATGGTGTAATTGTTTGCACCAAGAAAGGTGACAGTCCAACAGTGAAATTTGTGGAGGGACTCCAGTTGCTGGTCACGCCAAAGTTACTGACAGTTCGTAGCTACACATAAAGGATTTCAAAATAATAAAACCACACAGGGTAGCAACAGCAACTTGATAACATCGGTTGCAATCAAATGTGACAGCTAAGTGTTGGCCTTTGTGATAATGGCAACTGAATAGGGCAAGCATGGAAGGACTGGGGATGAGAACAGGGATGAGTAAGAGGACTGGGAATGAGTACATGGACTGGGGATGAGTACAAGGACTGGGGATGAGTAAGAGGACTGGGGATGAGTACAAGGTCTGGGGATGAGGTTGCAAGAACAGATCACCTTTCTTACCTGAACATACACAGGCAGAACAGATGTAGTCAAAGAATCAACCCCCAGCATAAAGCTAGTGGAAACTGTATATGTAGCCGAGCTTTGCTGCAAAGACAATGAACATGTATTATTCAACAGACTGATGTACATGTACATGCAATTCAAAATCAGCAGATGAAGAGAGATATCCAAATCAAAAGTGTGTGAAGCGGAAGGAACATAAATATGTATGTATAATGTATGGGTGTGTGCATGTGTGTGGTGTGTGGTATATGTGCATGTGATGCACACCTGTGCCTGCCTCTTCCCAACATTACTGGTCTGCACCTGCAATGAAGAGCTCAATCATACCGCCTTCCCAAATACATGTATAATACACCATACATGTACACAATGTTAATATTGTTACATATCACAGAAATGAATACACACATACATGTACCCTCCCCCCCACCCACACATACACACATATCCCCCCACACACACATGGGTGTACACACACACATACCCCCACACATACATGGGTGTACACACACATACCCCCCCCCCACACTCACACACACATGGGTATACACACACACATACATGGGTGTACACACACATACCCCCCCACACACACACACACATGGGTATACACACACACACATGGGTGTACACACACACATACCCCCACACATACATGGGTGTACACACACATACCCCCCCCACACACACACACACACATGGGTATACACACACACATACATGGGTGTACACACACATACCCCCCACACACACACACACATGGGTATACACACACACATACATGGGTGTACACACACATACCCCCCACACACACACACACATGGGTATACACACACACATGGGTGTACACACACATACCCCCCCCACACACACACACACATGGGTGTACACACACATACCCCCCCACACACACACACACATGGGTGTACACACACATACCCCCCCCCACACACACACACACATGGGTGTACACACACATACCCCCCCCCCCACACACACACACACATGGGTGTACACACACATACCCCCCCCCCCACACACACACACACATGGGTGTACACACACACCACATGCACAGCCCCAGAGGTCACATAACGGGGACATACCTGAAACCTCATCACACTTCCCGGGATGGACCCACCATCAGGCTGGGTGGGAGATAAGGTCTGGGTACCTGTCCAAACATCATAGTATGTTACAACTCCAAGCGGTGGCATCCATTGAAGCTGCACGACAACAAAAATGGTCAGCAGACGTCCACTGACGACCGGAGTAATGGTGGGTGTGGTCATGTTGATGTAAGGCACAGGGTCCAGTGGTGGTGGAATGGTACTGAGGATGCAGGACTGGGCGATAGGAAGGGAATTTGAATTCACAATTGATGATTGTTGGAATCCAAGTTGAACCTGGATGGAGGGAAGGAGCCGAAGGTTAGAGATGTCATCTAGAGAAGGTGGGAGGGGCAAGTTAATCAAGAGAAGATGGGAGGGGCAAGTTAATCTAGAGAAGGTGGGAGGGGCAAGTTAATCTAGAGAAGGTGGGAGGGGCAAGTTAATCAAGAGAAGATGGGAGGGGCTGAATATGTTGCAATGCATGGCATGTACACCTGTATCACTTTTATCAGCTGTCAAAGTCAAATGTTCTAGGAGCACACACATGTACATGTACATGTACATGTTCTGTATAGTAAGCTGTTATCTGGTCACCATTAGCAACATGCATGCACACGACAACTCACAGTGAAGGAGTATCTACCATTGGTCACATCTGGTGCATAGGCACGAACCCAGGAGTAGACAGGCTGGTCACGCTAGTGTGAAGAGAAGGACACGTACACGTGAAAGTTGAACATAGACATTTTATAGGAACGTACTGAAATTGAAACTGTGTAGGAGTTGCCACCTTGGTTGCCACGGTTACCTGTACTTGTCTGCACACTCACAGTGGCTGATGCCAGGGCAGCCATGACATAGGGAGGGAAGTTCAGCGTCCAGGTTAAGTTGTATGCGAACATTGAAGATGTCACGTTCCATTTGGAGGTACACTGAAGGTTGAGGTTAGAGGCGTTGGCAAGGTCTGGGGAAGAGGTGCACACACACACACACACACACACACACACACGTACACGCACACACACACACGTACACGCACACACACACACAATGGTGATGTCATTGCTTAGGCCCAGCGTGAACACATGACCATGGAACAAATAGTCACTTACTGCTACAAGGATAAGAAAGAGGCATCTGTGGAGCTGCAACTCCTGATGTACTTGGCTTAGCAGAGATCTGCCAAAGAGGTTGTTATGTAAGCTATGGCCCATGTACATGTAACCATAGCAACATAACCCACATAAGAACTACATCAAAGGATATTAGGAGGAAATCAAAAGTGGTAACTTTATATGACTGTTGTTTTTAGTAACTATGCACGTTTGACAATGTACCAATTGTGCAACAAGACAGAAACAGAAACAGCCCTAATTAGAGCCCCCCATGATGATCACCTGCACAGTGCCGCCACAACCACACTTCAGCCCATTACTGCTGCCAAAGGTACTAGAAGTGGCCATAAGAGTGAAGTTAGTGTTAGCCTGGAGAAGATTTCCACAAAGTTAGTCCACACACTTGTACATGTATGCATGCACACACACACATACACATACAAACACACACACATGTACATACATACACACACATGTACATACATACACATACACACACACATGTACACACACAAGTACATCCTTACCTGTGTAAGAGCATATGAATTTGGATTTAGACTGCAGCCACCAAAACCAAATGATGCAAATGTGAAGGAGATGCTATAACTCTGGAGGTACTCAAAATCTGTAGAATAGGCAGGTAAAATCATACATGCATGTTAATGAGCACAAAGCCTTGTAGACAGATCACATGACATCACATGACTTACTGAGGGGTCTCTGCCAGGACAGCATCACCACCAGATACCCAAAGAAGCCAGCACGTGTGTCAGGTAGCAAGGTGGTGTTGAAGGTTGACAGCTGAGCTGGAAACTCTGCATGCAATGAAGGTGGATCAGAAGAGATATACTGCCAATATAACACCCTACATGTACACCTACAGTTGTAAATCATTATAGTTGATTACTTTAAAAGCAAGCAGAGATTTCTCTCTAGCATGTCACACTTGTCATGTTCTAATTATCCACCTACTGTCAGGTATCCACACAGTGAGGGGGTTGGAGTACACGACCGCTCCATACAAGTAGCTGACCGCAGCAAAGGAGATGTTCACATTGAGACCTGCAAAGGCACTGAGGTTCAGTTGGTTCTCTGTACTGACCTGGGGAGGAGGCACATGCACATCACATGACGTACTAGGGGTAATAGGTAGCCTCATCCCCAGCCCTGTTTTTATTTTAAATTGCGGGGGTGAAAAACAGGGCCTGGTATACACTGGCAGGGTCCTAGCGCGCATGCGCTAGCCATTACCAATACGCTTGGTAATCGCATACTGTTGTTTGTAAACCTTTCCGTACGCTATCTCGTTCTCAGCGTAAACTCTTCCTCGTCCCAGACTGTCGTATATGTAGAGTTTTGTACGTCGACTTACTACCCTTGCTCCTTGGACCAAATTCTGACCTCTACGATTGGTACTTGTAGGCTGGCCACATCACGCTACTTGCCATCTTTAGCCGAAGCCACAATGCTGACACCCTACTTGTACTCTCGTGGTGCGCACTCATTGGAACTACCCTACACACTTGGTGGATGGACAAGGCCTTTGTGCCAAGTGTAGGGTAGTTCCAATGAGTGTGTATGCATGTACATCTAAATGTGAGATATATGTGTACATGTGCAGTGGGTGTAACCCAATATGGCTTTGGACATAAGGCGACACCTTCAACAACTGGGATGGCTTACCAGCCAGTAGTAGGTGGGTGGAGCTTCTCCGCCCACTGGCTGCACCCTCACCACCAAGCTTGACAATAGTGGGGTCTGAGTAGGACTGGGGACTGCTGACGTGATGTTAAGTAAGTAAACATTGACATAATCTGTTCCAATAAACTGTGGAGAACCCAGGGGGCGGTACTGACTGGGAAGGTCTGGGGACCAGATGTATGTGTGTGTGTGTGTGTGTGTGTGTGTATGTGTACACATGTATGTGCGTGTTATTAGTAAGAACAGATCACTTACCAGATGATAGTGGCAATGTTCTATTGCAGCCGACAGCACACGCACTTGTGCTCTAAATGGAAACATGCACGGAGGAGAAGGGACACTCTACTGTAGCAGTGAAGGAAGTACAGTGGGTGTGGCTTACACATGTCCTTGACTGACACTGCTGGGGCTGTGTGGCGTAGTAGCGAGGACATGTGTAGGTGTTTTGGCTGAACCTTGTGAAGTTACATGTGTTGGTGCAGCCTGAATACTGGGGAAGATAAGAAGAACACATCACATAGCAACACTGTACATGCACAAAGTGGCCTGTTCAAAGGTAAGCCGTACAGTACCAACGTAGCTGTGCATCCTAGCCACATGACCCATGTTTGTGTGTTGGAAAAGACTAAACTAGGCTTTTTGATCTATAAATGATGTTTCTGAAGTACCGCCCAGGGTCAAGTTAAAAGCATTAATTTATATACATTGTAATACATGTATATTGTGGACGTTATTTGTTGACAAGTTATATTCATTGCAATAGATTGCTCCGGATGGTGTACATGTAGTACCATCTCTCGTGTGTAGGATATCAGTACCAAAAACAGCTGCGCTGACTACTGCAATAATGTCCATGAATTATAATAAATGCTTAGTGCAAATTTAGCAGTATGATGAGTACACTGTATATGTATATTGGATTTTCATGAAGTGTGTGTAAAACTGTTTTATGACCTTTTTTTTTAAGCCAGAAAGGGCCGGCTTAACGCTGTGTAACCTACACATGTACATTTACACATACATATATTACATTACACATACATACATACATACACACATACATACACACATACATACATACATACATACATACATACATACATACACACACATACATACATACATACATACACACACACACACACACACACACACACACACACACACACACACACACACACACACATACATACATACATACATACATACATACATACATACATACATACATACATACATACATACATACATACATACATACATACATACATACATACATACATACATACATACATACATACATACATACACATGACACATAACACACACGTACATACACTCAATTTGTACTCACACAAGACGAGGAACAGTTGTTCGAATTCCCAAAATGCACACTACAAGCATCCCTACACTGCCATATCTGGGAGGTAGGAGAGGGGGAGAGGGGGAGGAGAGGGGGAGGAGAGGGGGAGGAGAGGGGGAGAGGGGGAGGAGAGGGGGAGGAGAGAGGTAGGTAGATTAAGACCTAGCTGGCAACCATGTACATGTACCTTGTCATATGCATTTCCCAAACATATGTATGAGTCAGGAACGATCAGCCATGAACCACGCTATGTCATGAATAAGGGATAATCATACATTAGTTGATACACTATTACAGTAATGACATCATAGGTACCTGGAGATTATTAGATAGAGATGGAAGAAACTGGAACAGAAGATAACCATGTTAGTGTTAACAGAATGGTGTGGACACGATATGAAGACACTAGCATTCTCACAAATCACGAAACTATACATGTTGTAAATAACTTATAGGTATCATTACTATTTCATAAAATAACCAATCCATTGATTTGTTATTCGTTTCGATCTGCACATGCGGATAACACTAAGATCACAGGGTTCCAAAATTTCAACATATCAACAGTGTACAGTTGTGGACAAAGGGGCTCTTATTAGGATAGAAATATTTAGCCACAACAGATATGTATGCTCCACACTGCACCTTAGCACAGTACTACAGTGGAAACCATCACACTTGCTCCTATAATTTTTTTGTACTGTTATTTTGTTCACTTGAATATTTTTCAATAACAATGAGCTCAAATGGAAATCTGACAACGCAGGTATAGTGTACAACTATTTTTCAATATATACTGAAAGTTAAAAAGCATCACGTGACTATTTACTTTTGTTATTAACACTTGTTGTGACCCCAGTACAAAAAAATTTGTAAGCATAATTCTTCCTCCTGTAGGCAATAGATCTTAACCATATTTGCAATATATCTAAAGAACAAGCATTAGCAACCATTGGCCGCGTCGGTTTTTAAGTCCGGTAAATAGTTACGGTATTATCAAGCTAGATATGCGTTTTTAGCTCGTAAAAGCTTAGCGAAGCTATTTCGTACTACACTTACACTGGACCGCTATATTTCGTTTCCGAGTCGTCACATGTTAGATCTATCGCGAAATCGTACTTGGGAGGCAATAGACCCTTCTTTGCCGTTAAAAAAGTGCCATCAGAGCTGAGTACCTGAAAACCTCCGCCATATCGCGATGAATTGCATTTGAAACGTCATCATTGCGTCATTTTGTATACTTCCCAACTGGTTCTTGGGCAGAACTGCAGCATTAGATGTGTCCATCACCTCACCGCTTAATCCTGTCACTTTGTTGGAAGCGGGAGTGTCGGCCACAGCTGCTGCCCAGGCCACCGAGGCTAGAAAGCACAAAGCAAATGACCCTAAATGTTCAGAACTAGGGTGGGTTTGTGTCCCTATGGTAGTGGAAACCTATGGGGCTTGGGGAAAGGAAGCCACTACCATCATCTCCTCAGTAGCCTCCAGACTTGCTACCTCCACATGCCGGCCAAAATCCATCATACTCAACGAGATCTATGGTCGGCTGAATCTCAACCTGGTCTGTGCCAATGCCACAGCTGTCCTTTCTAGAATAGCTCCTCCGCCATAGACCTAACTTTCACATATAATTTGTTTATTGTCTTCCTTGTATTATCTATGTATATTTTAGCAAACTGATAATACTATCATGAATATATTTATAATGTGAGAGATAATACGAATGGATGCAAGTGCTGTCATTGACTCAATGAGGATTGTGAAAACGGTTCTTAACCTAACGATGCTGCGTCTTGCAGCCACTCACGGCGAACGTCTAGTAAATCATTAGCATCAAATCGGGAAGCTTTATGGTCATCAAGACATTCGCAAGGGGGGTAGCGTTCTATCACCCAAAGCTTCCAATCCTTGATGGCAGCTTCAAAATAGCTAATTGGGTCCGCTTCGCTTCCAGCTTTAAAGTTGCCTCTTGCTCTTTGACGTTTCTTGTAACCTGTCCTGCCCAATTTGATGCTTCTGATTTCGTGCCGATACGTCACATCATAAATATATTCATGATACAAAATGACGCAATGATGGCGTTTCAAATGCAATTCATCGCGATATGGCGGAGGTTTTCAGGTACTCAGCTCTGATGGCACCTTTTTAACGGCAAAGGAGGGTCTATTGCCTCCCAAGTACGATTTCGCGATAGATCTAACATGTGACGACTCGGAAACGAAATATAGCGGTCCAGTGTAAGTGTAGTACGAAATAGCTTCGCTAAGCTTTTACGAGCTAAAAACGCATATCTAGCTTGATAATACCATAACTATTTACCGGACTTAAAAACCGACACGGCCAAAGGTTGCTGATGCTTGTTCTTTAGATATATTGCAAATATGGTTAAGATCTATTGCCTACAGGAGGACGAATTATGCTTACAATTCTTTTTGTACTGGGGTCACAACAAGTGTTAATAACTAAAGTAAATAGTCACGTGATGCTTTTTAACTTTCAGTATATATTGAAAAATAGTTGTACACTATACCTGCCTTGTCAGATTTCCATTTGAGCTCATTGTTATTGAAAAATATTCAAGTGAACAAAATAACAGTACAAAAAAATTATAGGAGCAAGTGTGATGGTTTCCACTGTACTCTATGTGCAGTCTCACACTAACCACACCCCCATCATCACATTCACACTAGCCACACCCCCATTATCACATTCACACTAGCCACACCCCCAGGCTCACATTCACACTAGCCACACCCCCAGGCTCACATTGCTGATGCACCATGTGTGACACTTTGCTTTCCTCACTGCATCTATCTCCTGGAAGGACAAATTAAAAAGTGGTGTGGGACTGGGCACTACCACATTTGTGGGTGTTGGCTGTAAAATTGTTCCTATTATGGAAGCACTTGACTGCACAGGTAGTGTTATGGGAGCACTTGACTGCACAGGTGGTGTTGGGGGAGCACTTGACTGCACAGGTGGTGTTGGGGGAGCACTTGACTGCACAGGAGGTGTTGGGGGAGCACTTGACTGCACAGGTGGTGTTGGGGGAGCACTTGACTGCACAGGTGGTGTTGGGGGAGCACTTGACTGCACAGGTGGTGCTGGGGGAGCACTTGATTCCACAGGTGGTGAAGGAAGATCAGTTGGTACCACAAGTTGTGCTGAAGAGGTAAGGACATCTTGTGTCCCAGAGGACATTGGAAGAGTATTGGTGACATAAACAAGCTCTGGACCTGAAAGGGTTAAAGAAGTCATCATCTCTAGTGGTCATGTATCTAGTAGTACAGTTCAGAACCAAGCATGCAGTCACCCCCTGTGCAAACATTTCATCGCCATAACAACAAACATGTACATGTATGATCATGTGATAACCAGTCTCTTTGAAGGATTTGAGAATTGAGAGGGAAGGTTATACTTGTATGTACATGTATCTGAAGCAGTAGTGGATCTGCCTATATAGGTACCTCAAGGGTCTACCCTATAGGTACCTCAAGGATCTACCTATATAGGTACCACAAAGATCTACCTATATAGGTACCTCAAAGATCTACCTATAGGTACCTCAAAGATCTACCTATAGGTACCTCAAAGATCTACCTATATAGGTACGTCAAGGATCTACCTATAGGTACCTCAGGTGCACGCGGTCCCCTCAGGCATGATTAACTAAGTAAAGCCACCAAATTACATCATCATACGTGAGCTACATGTACAAAGGCCTGTAGCTAGAGGGAAATCGCCCAGGCCCGCAGGCAGGTGGGATATTAATCATTTATCATATCAGGCCTGAATTGGACAGCACACACACACCCCCCCCCCCCCCCCCCAAACCGCTTTAATTCACCAGTTTTATTGCCACCAGACCTCACCTGCGCGCCACACCCCCTTGTTGAAATCCCGGATCTGCCACTGCAAAGTCATGGCAGTATGCTTGTAGGTCACCCATATCAGGTCACCCATATCAGGTCACCCATATCAGGTCACCCATATCAGGTCACCCATATCAGGTCACCCATATCAGGTCACCCATATCAGGTCACCAACACATGTGCTTGCACTAACCTCCCAAGTGACAAGTTACTGTCATTTTTTATCAGTTGCTTCAATACTTACTAGGTGATGGTATCATTCCATTATATAATGTCATGGATGATGACATCATGACACCTCCAGATCCAGATGATGTCACAGCAACATCAGGTCCAGAGAATGTTGTGGCAACAGCATTAGGTCCAGATGACGTCACGGCAACAACATCAGGTCCAGATGACGTCATGGCAACAACATCAGGTCCAGATGACGTCTTGGCAACAACATTAGGTCCAGATGACATCATGGCAACAACATCAGGCCCAGATGACATCATGGCAACAACATCAGGTCCAGATGACGTCATAGCAACAACATCAGGCCCAGATGATGTCACGGCCGTGGCACTAGGTCCAGATGACATCATGGCAACAGGAGCAGATCCGGATGATGCCATGGCAACTGCACTAGGTGCAGATGATGTCATAGCAACAGGAGCAGATCCAGATGATGTCATGGCAACTGCACTAGGTGCAAATGATGTCATAGCAACAGGAGCAGATCCAGATGATGTCATGGCAACTGCACTAGGTGCAAATGATGTCATAGCAATAGGAGCATATCCAGATGATGTCACAGGTGCATTAGCTGCAGAGGAGGCAGCAAATCTCAACGACATTATCAGGTGCATGTATACACATGCATGTGTACATATACGAGATACAAAAATATAAAACCATGATTTATTAATATTACATTATTTACCTGCCTGAACTTGCTAAATGTGTGTATGCAATATGTACATGTGTATAAATTTATGAATGTATAATTTCCGTGATACCTTGTTTCCTTACTTTTTATTCAACTGAAACTATTTTTATTGTAATTTAATTTTAATACATCTTGCTTAACTTGCACCTGAGGAGTGCCATGTACATGTATGTGATAACATAATGGGGCCTGGTGGTGCTAGACACTCGTATATACATTGTAGGTGTGTCAATGTTCCAGGCACCCGTTTACGCTAGGGGGTGTGTCTGTTTACTCTCTGAGCACATCAGTGGCTTCTGCACCACAATGGCAACTACTTCAGCTTAAGATTGAAATTTGTGTCAAGCAGAACTCCCCTTACGAAAGTCATAAAACAAATCCCAAATAGCCAGTAAATTTCAAACTTGTTTTAAGCACCAACACCAACAGCTGAAGAACGAATTAACCTCTTATCTTATAAGATCCAGAAGCAGAAGAAACTCCACTTGTGGAAACAAGTCAGTGTTATCTCTGTTATCTGAGCTTTCAAAGCGTCAGCAGTATTACTACATTGTAGGTATTCAATGGTTCTATCCAAATACGCTCGCTAAACTTCAACTCGTACATAGAACCTACATATGTACATGTACATGTACTAACATAGGTTCTGACACGCATATGATTAATATATGTCTTTTAATCCACACATAGGTAAAGATTAACAGACAACATAGTGGGTACACATGTAGCCTACGTAGTGGGTACTGAGCAGTAGGATTGGACTGGGCACCAGGTTACTAATCAGGGACTGCATACACTTTAGCATTAACAGACATGCATAATGAGGGAGGGAGGGAAAGGAGGGAGAGGAAGGAGGGAGGGGAAGGAGGGAGGGGAAGGAGGGAGGGGAAGGAGAGAGGGGAAGGAGGGAGGGGAAGGAGGGAGGGGAAGGAGGGAGGGGAAGGAGAAAGGGAGGGTCGAGGGAAAGGAGGGAGGGGAAGGAGGGAGGGGAAGGAGGGAGGGGAAGGAGAAAGGGAGGGTCGAGGGAAAGGAGGGAGGGGGAGGGAGGGGAAGGAGGGAGGGGAAGGAGGGAGGGGAAGGAGGGAGAGGAAGGAGGGAGGGGAAGGAGGGAGGGGAAGGAGAAAGGGAGGGTCGAGGGAAAGGAGGGAGGGGAAGGAGGGAGGGGAAGGAGGGAGGGGAAGGAGGGAGGGGAAGGAGGGAGGGGAAGGAGGGAGGGGAAGGAGAGAGGGGAAGGAGGGAGGGGAAGGAGGGAGGGGAAGGAGGGAGGGGAAGGAGGGAGGGGAAGGAGGGAGGGGAAGGAGGGAGGGGAAGCTTTATGTTGCACAATCAGATACATGTCATAAATTAACCTAACCACACAATTAAAATAATTAGTTTTAACAATACCACTGACCACATCCTGTAATACTACACCACTTACCTGGAGGTACCAAGAAGTAGAGGGGACTGGAGTAAGAAGGGGATGACCCATACAAGTAGCTGACCACAGCAAAAGATATAGAAGTGTTCTGACAGCTGAAGGGAGAGAGGTCCAGTGGGTCCTCGGTGCTGACCTGGGGAGGAGAGGGGGAGGTACCCATAAGGGTGGAATGACAATGGGTGACCATGAAAGGTGAGGTGTGTGTGTGGGGGGGGGTGGAGCAGTGACAGTGCAAATACTGTCATTCCACAGGCTTGAGTCTACATCCCAAATAAGGAATAACCCACAGGTGTTACAAACACCAACACATGTGGGTGCCAACCCCAGGGGCATGTGATGTACCATCACCTTAGCCTCGTCCCCAGGCCCTATCCCTCTACGAATACACACACACACACACACACACACACACACACACACACACACACACACACACACACACACTACATCAAGAATACTCAACCAGTGGCAGATCCAGCATGAGGAGGGTGTGGGAGGAGGGACCACTGTAGGCTCCCTGGGGAGGGAGTGGGAGGAGGGACCACTGTAGGCTCCCTGGGGAGGGAGTGGGAGGAGGGACCACTGTAGGCTCCCTGGGGAGGGAGTGGGAGGAGGGACCACTGTAGGCTCCCTGGGGAGGGAGTGGGAGGAGGGACCACTGTAGGCTCCCTGGGGAGGGAGTGGGAGGAGGGACCACTGTAGGCTCCCTGGGGAGGGTGTGGGAGGAGGGACCACTGTAGGCTCCCTGGGGAGGGTGTGGGTTTGGACACAGCCCCAAAAGCAGCGCCCCAAAATGATCACCTCAACTATACATATGTAAGTCATTTGACCAAGCCTTATCAATAGTTACTTTATCTGTAGCTAGTGGTCAATGGGTTGATTACAGAAGCAAGATGGCATCTACAAAAGCTTTAGTGACCTTCTGTATCAGTGCACACATGATGGCCACCCAGTTGAGAAAAAGGACCACCCAAACATTATAGAGTCACTTGAAGGTCATTTGGCCAAAGAAATTAAACCATCATACACTAGAAAGCAACTGAAATGAATATGGTAAAAGTTCAGTAAACCATCAGTAAACTAGAGTTTTACCCATTTGTTCACCACAATGACATCATCACCATTGTTTACATTCATGTGCAAACACCACTACATGTAGCTACCACCACAATTACATCACCACAATTACATCACCAAAATTAACACCAGCAATGAGCACAGAGCATAGACAACTGTTGGGAAGTGAGTGCAGAAGGTCACTGCACACCATTGCGTAGAGCACTTCATATCAATATTGACCACTAGCTACAGGTAAAGTAACTATGAAAAGGCTTGGTCTCGGTGAAGTGAATGCATATGAGGGCTGTGTCCAAACCTATGGAGCACTTGGTTAAGTGATACTATAGCAACAAAAAAATAGGTGAACTGTTTCTTGAACAATGGTACTTCAAAGCAAATGTCCAATGATCTGAGTATTACTAACACTAATCCTTCGTTAGATATTGCACAGACCCTCAGGCAGTATGCTAATTAACACTTAAGGTTTGAAGAGTGTGCAACATATGCCAGAATAGCTCGTTTACACTTCACCTATAAAAAACTTTGCTTACCCCATGGGACTTCAATAATAATATTTTGCTGCAGAACATGCCACAATGCAACACTCTAATGCAGGTCCCCAGTCCCTACACAGAGCTCTGAGCACCACGCTATAATAGCATCCATGTGCGTACCAAGTTTGAAAGGCAATAATTATTCACACTCATGGTATGCTGTGGGAGTTATTCCTTTCCAGCTGGGGAATCCTTTGTGAGCGTATTCATGAAGCAATGGTCCCCACACAACTGATAGGAAACAAATAACACCCAAGACAAGACGTAGATGATACATCACATATTATATCTTGGTAACTAACAGTACAACCTTTTAGAACGTTAATTAGCATCCTTCCTGTAATCACTGCCAAGTTTTTTTTTTGGGGGGGGGGGGGGGGGGGGGGGGTTATACCACACCACACAGCCATCATGCATGGTGCCAATTGGCTGCACAGGTACATGTACATGTAGAAGTCATGTCTGTAGGTTACTTTTAGTTTCACTATGCCATCAGCTACATTGCAAATGTTGTATGGTTTGTGCCATGGCATCGAAAGATTTTACCGAGGTCAATTATACAACACAAAAAAAAAAAAGCATCCAAAAAATTGCTATGTCTCCTAAGTGCATCCATTTATGTGCATCCAGAAAAAACATATTAGCGTACCGTTCTAGTTACAGATGCTTTTCAGAACACTTAAGCTGTCCCCACCTATAGCATTATGGCATCACCAGGTGTGTCCTGCCCAACACCACACATTGCTCCACACACATTCACCAAATGTTGTACACCAAACATGGGTACCAATAAACACAGGAACTGAACTCTCATAACATCTGTTTGTTATTGTGCAGCTAAGCAACATTGCACTCACAACATACACACAATACACACACACACAACACACACACAACACACACACAACACACTCACACAACACACACACAATACACACATAACACACACAATACACACACAATACACACACAATACACACACAATACACATAATGTACATATACATAGTGATATGTGTAAGATGTGATCAACAACACCACCTACCTATTTCCTATACATGTACATGTACATTATTTACTACTGAAAGCACACTTTCCCTCCCCTCCCCCTCCTCCCCCTCCCCCTCCCCCTCCTCCCCCTCCCCCTCTCCTCCCCCCCCCCCCCCCTCCTCCACACATCTTCACTTGTCCTACCAGCCAGAAATAAGATGTAGTAGCATCCACTATTCGCTGGATTCTCACAATCAGGTTGAAATATGACCCCTGGCTAAAACGTGTGAGTGTTGGAACTGTTGCTGTGATGTTGAGCCTGTACAGGGAGGTCTGGTTTGATATGCTGATGAGCTGGGGTGGTCCCAGGGGGAGGTACTGCGATGGAAGGGCTGGGGACGAGTATACCGTGACACACATGCTCATAGGCAAAATGGTCACTTACTTGTAGAACCGAAACTTTTCGCATTTGAGCAACCCTCTGAACAGTATTGTGAGCTCTGAATGGAAATCAGTTAATTGTTAATAACCAGAGTGGATATGCCAGCACACTCGTTGTGCATCTGAAGATACTCCACACACACACACACACACACACAACCACATACGTATATATACATATACACAATTATCGTACACACATACATGTATGCATGCATATATATAGCATGTACACATAAGCACACATAAGCACACACACACACACATATGAAAACATGCATCTCCATATATGTGTCACATGTTCTTACACAGGTTCTTGTGCGACATTGCGTTGATGGCGGGTAATAATTGGAACACACACGTTGAGGACATGTTGAGCTGCAGGTTGAATTCTACACGCAAAGAAGATACAGATGTTAGTCCAAGAAGCCCCTCCCCTTCCTCACTGTAGCTCCTCCCCTTCCTCACTGTAGCCCCTCCCCTTCCTCACTGTAGCCCCTCCCTTTTGGTGGCAATACAAACTCAGCTCCCTGTTCCCCTTGTCACCATAATAACCCCTCACTCCTTCCTAGTACAGGGGCGGATACGGGGGGGGGGGGGGGGGGGGGGGGGGGGGTTGGGGGTTGCAACCCCCCCTATTGTCCAAAATACTTTTTTTTGCACACAGTTTTACATGGACAGAACCCCCCCCCCCCCCCCCCCCCCCCCTTTTTTCTGAAATCCTGGATCCGCCCCTGTAGTAGCCCAGCCTTTCTTGCTTAACCACACCCCTTCCTCAGTGTAGCCACACCCTTTCCTTTGGACTCACGCAGGCTGTTGTGCATAAGGTTCTGGATGTGTAGGATGGGTTGGTGCCGAAATTCTTACAGGCACTCCTGCATTCCCACACCTGAGGAAGAGAAGAGTGTCACCTGCTTAGTGTATGGGACTGGGCACCACGTAACAGCGTACCATGCATACGCACATATACCTGCACTTCCCATGTATGCATGAATTACACATGCACGTACTGATGTACAATGTACATGTACAACATGCAATACATGCATAATAGACACACAGAATCATGCATACGTACATACATACATACATACATACACACACACACATACACACACACACACACACATAAACACACACTAGCTCCCTCACCTGATTGTAATAAGCAGTTTGTGTCGAGATTGAACACAGGTATGAATCTGGTACTATTAACCAGGCTGGAGACCCGGGATAGCTTCTCTGCAGAGGCCATAAGGGCACACACACATGAACACACAGGAAACACTTCAACAGATCCCACGTTAACTGGAAGAAGCTAATACTATTAAATGGGGGGTGTGGCAGGCACCTGACCACATATCATAGCAACAGAGGTCGTAACAGGTCAATCCGGTGGCACAACGTAGGCTAAATTTCCAAGGGAGACTGGTTAGAAAGGACACTTTTGTGGACACTGTTCTACATATGTAAAATTGCACCACCTCTTGTAATTATCTGATTGTTTTTTTCTGTTTTTTATTTTATTTTATTTTATTTTTATTTATTTATTTTATTTTATTTTTAATGTTATAATTATAATTATGTATATTAAAAAAATTATATACACACAGAAAAATGTTTTGTTTTTTTATTTTAAAGCCCAACTATAACGTTTTAAAAATGCAGACATCAAAACATTCCGAACTCGTGATGTATTAATACCACAGAGCGGCTTACCTGAACAAAGGTACTCCTCATAGAATTACTGAAGGCCTGAAACATAATAACACGGAAAAGGGTCATTTTAATACTTGTAAATACGTTTACTAAACATGCCCGCTACATGATTTAGGCGTGTAACTTAGCCAGTTACGCCCTAATAAATATCACTTACGGAGGTCAAACAGCTGGTATGGCATTTGGCGCTGGTCACGAGGTTCCCCTCCGAGTCCCCGGACGGGGCCGGGAGGAGAGGAGTGGGGCAGTACTGGGTGAGGATGGAAGTTGGGGTTGGCGTCAGTACCGTGAACGGAGTGGCGAGGGACGGGACGTCTGAGACGAGAGGCACTGAAGACACGGCGGGGTCATCGCTGCAGCTCCTCTCGTACAGCAGCACGTGCACGAGACTAAACAGATACAAAGCCTTCATGAATCGAGCACATATGATAAGCTACAAGCCCACGATTATTTTAGCTGATACGTGCGATCTACTAGTTAATAAATAATAATAATCTCATCGTCATCAGATTCTTTGATCGCCCGCATTATGAAGTCATTAGCAATCGCCCGCATTATGAATGTCATTAGATTACTCTATGCTTCGATCTGTCAGTCTTGACGACCGTATCCCGTTATCGAACAAGAAGATAGTTCGTGTGATGTCTAAAAATCGTGCTATTGCAGACATGTCAACGTACGGAGATGAAAAGTTACATAATTTAAAACAACCATGTATATGTAAGCAGATACCCTTTGCATAAAAGATCGGAAGTACGATAAACGTCACGTCTGGAGTAAAAGCCACAGCGGTTGCCTAGAGACATTGTGTCACGTTCGCGGACCTTTGCGTAATAAAATGGTAACGCTCGGAGTCTGCTCAGACATTGATCCTTCGGCCGATCCAGTCATACCCGGAGCCTTTTTTAAATGGATGGTTTTAAAAAGGCTCTGGGTATGTCAGACTCGGTCAAACTTACTGTTGGCAGCATAGTTTGATCAGGAACTGGATCGGCCGAAGGATCAATGTCTGAGCAGACTCCGAGCGTTGCCATTTTATTACGCAAAGGTCCGCGGACGTGACACAATGTCTCTAGGCAACCGCTGTGGTTTTTACTCCCAGACGTGACGTTTATGTACTTCCGATCTTTCATGCATGCAAAGGGTCCATTGAATAAACGTCACGCCCGCAGGCAGATGTTGCTTACGCCGCGCCCGGGACGACTTCAAATGAATATGTAATTCTTTAGTTTACTGATGGTTACGGACAATTAACCCCCGGCCCATATTCTTTTGATTTCATGCGACAAGTCGCACCCCGGCCCCGTGTATGCCGGCATATTATTGTGTCACATTGTTTTTCGCAAGTGATGTCATAATGTGAGCTACATCAGTGTATTATATTTCAAATCTGGGTACGAGATTATAAGGTTCAGTTCTGCCACTTTCACATGTGTTTAAGGAGAAGTTCCTTAATAGTGCCTCCAGTAGACACCATGTGTATCCTGGTCAAGTAGTAAGCCTGGGCACCCGATTAAACGTCTGCCTCTCCTGATATTAAGTGCCACTCTAAATTTCAAGTCCTGAAAACATGCCTTCACACCTTTCGTGATATCCACTGATGGAATAACGTTGGGCATACATGTAGAAGCAATGGCCCAAAGAATGAGTTATGAAATGAATCTCTTTTGCTATCTCCTCAGAGCCACACATGTACATCTTTGTCTAATTGGTTCTGGTACCAAGTGGCATGGAGGATGGGGAGTGGCATGGAGGATGGGGAGTGGCATGGAGGATGGGGAGTGGCATGGAGGATGGGGAGTGGCATGGAGGATGGGGAGTGGCATGGAGGATGGGGAGTGGCATAGAGGATGGGGAGTGGCATGGAGGATGGGGAGTGGCATGGAGGATGGGGAGTGGCATGGAGGATGGGGAGTGGCATGGAGGATGGGGAGTGGCATGGAGGAGGGGGAGTGGCATAGAGGAGGGGACAGATGATGATGCATGCAGGGCTGCTAACAGCTTTGATTAACACGCTTTTTTGTATCTATAATTCTTTAGAAAAACACAGCACAAAAAAAACAAGTAACAATATGTCCTGCTCTATGTTGGTCCTTGGATCAGCCATAGATGTCATTGAGCACCACCAACTTTGGCTTGCACGTGGAGGTGGCAAGTCTTGAGGCGATAGAAGAGATGATGGCAGTGGTCTCATCACCCCAGGCTTTATACGATTCTGCAGTCACCGTGGAAATACCCACCCACCCAAGTTCTGAACATTTGGGATCATTGGCCTGGTGTTTCCTTGCCTCTGTGACCTGAGCAGCAGTCTTGGCCAACACTCCTGCCTCCAAAAGGGTTAGAGGATTTAGTGGTGAGGTGATTGAGACATCTGGATCAAGTGCTGCTGTTTGTGCAAGAACCGTTGTCAGGAATGTCAGCTGGGCAAGACTTGACCCCTATGTGTGCTCAATGGCAGGCTTCCACCAGAATGTCCCCAACCCTTTTGTGGCAGCACTGGCAGGTGACCACATCTCCACCATACTTCCAGGTGACTGCATGTCAGCCAAGATAATGGAAAGTACCACTGGGGCACAGTGCACATTGGGATCCCTCTGATGTATTAAGGCCAAGCTATGCACCATTTGATGGCAACCTGGAACATGTGAGGATCCAGGGGAAGTCCAAAGCTCTCAGAGGGAGTTACAGATATCCAGGCTGAAGCATGGGGTGATGAGATGGATAACAGATGGGCCTTGTCTGCCAATGAAGACAGGTTCAGCAAATGGAAAACAGCTTTTTTTGAACACCTGGAGAAACCAAGTTGTTAAAGACCTATATAGCTCAACAAGATGGTGGACTGATTGAGATCCAAAGGCAGATCGATGAACAAATGGAGGAGATGTCAAATATTTATGTTGCAGACATGAGTGGTGGGACAATGACCGCAGGCCTGGGCCTCCTCTGCTTGATGGTCCATGCCATGTACCATGCATGAAAAAGGTTGCTGGAACAAGTGTTAATTGTCCTTTAATTTGAAATTGACTTCAATTCACAAGGACATTAATTTTAATATTAAATTATTGTACAACTAAAAAGCAATCAATATAAAATAAAATTAATCAGTAGAATTAAAAGTAGCAATTGCAACGAAACGTATAGCGTTGATAAGCCAATATACGTATATTTGTCTGCGTCAGCTTGTTCCTTGATACCTCTTACACAGATTGTATATATGCATTGGCCGGACAGATAATTATCAATTTATACTATTAGTACGTAATACATGTGAAAGCTACATTTAAGAATTTAAAAAAGCCGGTGGTTACCTATATGTTCGGTACGACGCGACGCTGTACATTAATTATGCAATATATAGTTCTACAATTAAACCATTACATATAATTATAATTTCAATTCATGCACAACAAAAAATATTTTTGATCTGATCGGTGGATATGCATATGCATGGTGATAATTTAATGCATGGCACGGCACGATACCAATATGTGATATACATGTAGCTAGGAATTTGATTGTTTAAAGTACATGTATATATTTCACTCAGAACGGAAGAGAGCCAGACGACTAGATTAAGAATACCTCCAAAAGTCAGCTTTCGAATGTTGAACCATGCTGCCTGAAGGGATTGCGTGGAACGTACATCAATATTTTGAAATGCTTGGCGCGCGCGTTTTGATCGAAAGGCATAGGCGATCGCGACATGACTGTAAACATTGAATCATTGTTAATATTATTAGGCACTAATACAGTGACATGGCATGTATATGTATTGTCCATTTGTAGTGTAAATCACTATAAAAAAAAAATTATAATGAATTAAAAAGATATATTTCAGTAACAACATTTACATAATCTCAGGTTGTATGTTTATCGTATCACGGTTTCCGTTTAAACCGCCACCATTTCGGATTCCTTCTATACATGTATACCACTAACTTTCTCAGCGACTTACATGTACACTTATATATATAATATTGTATAATTACACACCAGTCAGTAGAAATTTGCATCTGACACACACTGATGAATAAACACAAAATGACATTACTATTTGCGTGCAAGGGATAGATGGACATATATACATACACCACTACAACTCAGTCTCTTTGGACTCTTCATGCTGAATGTCTAATTGAGATGTTGCATGTGGTAGTGGTGGACAGTCAATATATGAATTGTTGCTACCAAGTCTTGCAAGACACACACCACGCCTGCTGTGCTCTGGCTGACTCTGATCCAAGTTAGTAGGTGTGGCTCCTGAGACCACACCCCTGCCTAATGCACCCATAGCAGGTGGTTGAGCACCAGCCTTGGGTGACGTGACAGGCTTAGTGAAGGTGCCCTTATTTGGATCATCATCCTCATCTATGCCATCAGGGATGTACACGTACTGATTGGTGTCCAGTGACAGCTCAATGTAGGGCTGGTCCCTTTCAGTGGCAGACAGCTGAAGCATCAGATCAAACTTGGACTTCAGATGGGAGAAGGATGGTCTGCTGTGGGTATCTTCACTCCAGCACTCCAACATGACTATGTAGCTAAAGAAAAGGCCCAAAGCATACACATTTTATGAGCAAAACAAAAAGAACCCAACCAAAATTAGCAAGAAAAAAAAAATACTTGCTGTGGTATTGAGTTACATGTACATGTAACCTCTAAATGTCAATGGGCAATCAACCAATGGGGCTAGACAACCCCAACTGATTAGAACTACATTGTGTACACGTACATGCACAGTGCATTGTTATCCTCCTCCCCCTCCCATCTCCTGCCATCATGAAAATAATTATCGCCAGGCCATCATGAATATTATTAGATCACACTATGTACAGCTGGTATGTGCAGCAAGTATAATTTACACTACTCCATTGAATGACTCAGGTCACCACCATGTTACAGATTGGGTTGAACGAGCTCTTTAGGTATTGTCATGGAAGCAACTGTGACTGTATCCATTATAACTATGACATGCTTGATGAAGCAGTTCAGCAATGCGGCTGTACTTACAATGTATTGGTACTACATGTAACGCTTTGGAGTTTACAATTACATTGTACATGTACATTGTTGTACACACGCAACATCACACAGTAGTAGAGGTGTGCCTTAAGTCAGTGGCTTTACTACACACATAGGACCAAGCTACGCTTAGAGATATAGTTACCATAAACTTGAATGGCCATTTGTAAATAATGATTACTTATTCAAAGCACTACACCTGTACATCAATAAAGTGATGTACACGTAAGTATAAGTATGGATGTGGGCCTACGCAAGGAGGAAGCACCATATTACACCCCCCCCCCCCCCCCCCCCCCATCCAATATTAATTTATGCGTCCACCCCAATAAGTACGGCATTCCAACATCATACGGTAATATCAAGGACGCTAAGATAAAGAGCAGACTTACACTTCATTTGAACAGTTTTCTGGTTTCTCCATCCTGTAGCCAGCCTTTAGCTTTGTAAGGAGATCATCATTTGATACTGATGGATAGGGAAATCCTCCTACAGAAGGAATTACATGCATACATGTGTATGTATCATTAAAGCAACACAGGTCTGTTAACCACACGTACCAAAGGTGCTTATTTCCCAGAGGGTGATTCCAAATGACCACACATCAGAGTATGTAGTGAAGATCCTCCTCTCCAGGGACTCTATGGCCATCCATCTCCATGGCAACTTCCTCTTTCCCTTCACCTCATACACCTCCTCAACCTCTCGAGAAAGGCCAAAGTCTGTGATCTTCAGAGTCTTGTTTTCTCCAATCAGAACGTTACGACAGGCGAGGTCACGATGGACAATATTGAGACTTGCCAAGTGTTGCTGCAAGAACAGAAAGGTCTAAATACATGCACATTAGAAATGATCACATCACATGCATTAGTGCCTGTTGCATCCACATGGGAGATGATTGCGTACCAGAAGGACAGTCGATTTGTTTTCAAAGTTCCCTCATTCACTTGTACATGTGCTTTGAAATATGCAAATACTGTCTAGTTTGGGCTCAATTCCTTATTTGTATTTAACAATAATGAATATCACCTGTACAGTGTATGTAAATCACAGTATAACATGTACATGAACATGTGTACAACATTTACATGGATGGTTACATGTAGGCCACATCCTCACCATTCCATCAGCTATCTGGTAGGCAAAGGCAATGAGGTCATTCTCCTCCAAAGGCCCCAGGCCACCTTCAGGCTCTGACTCCTCCAAGTGGGAGTACTCACTTCCTGGCTCCTGTAGTGACCATACATGGAGAATTTAAATCAAGTAATCCAGTTCAATCACAAATGCACATACACATGTATACACACCCACACATACACACACCACACACATACACACACCACACACACACACATTCAAGGATAGTTGGGATCGTCAAAATCCCTTAAGCATACTACATATGTTGGTTGATATGATGTTGTGGGTGTGAAACTGGTTACATGGGTGGAGAATGGAATGTGTGTCTGACATTTGATTGATTGGCACCACAACAGTATTGGGAAAAACAACTATTCAACATTAAAGGATAAAACAATTTCATCAATGTGAGTTACATGTACCTTACAAATGATACATGTACCCAAGGACCACGTCAAAAGCATTTTGTCAAACTCCCCTACACCCCCCCCCCCCCCACAGATCCATTAAATGAAAAAGGCATGTAAATGTAGTTATTATATATATAGGGGCATTATCCAACAAAACCAAGTGTATGGTACTCTTCGTAGCTAACCTGCAAACGTTTCCTTGCCCAACAGGCTTTACAGGACAAGATACATGTAAAAAAAAACCCCCATGTTTGCATTCAAATGTATGGGATTATTTAACATTCAGTGCCAATTAGTCAAATTGTAAATATAGCACCAACTTTTTGTACAGCACATTGCATGAGCACTGTTAGAAAATACTTGGAAGAACAAAGATTGAAAGCCAGGTTTTGTAAATACATGTAATCATCTACACGTACATGTACATGTATTTACATGCATTATAGCTATCAGTATCTGAAGCCAAGCCTCTACATCCATTACCAGTGGTCCCAATAGTGGGCCAATGAACGTCAAACACTAACACACCAACAACTCCCAGTATCCCAAGGCTCCCAGTATCCCATGGCTCCCAGTATCCCATGGCTCCCAGTATCCCATGGCTCCCAGTATCCCGTGGCTCCCAGTATCCCATGGCTCCCAGTATCCCATGGCTCCCAGTATCCCATGGCTCCCAGTATCCCATGGCTCCCACCCAAATCATCACCAGCTACGTACATACTGCATCAAATGTAAACACACATCTCCACCTCTTCAACAAACACATCTCCTCACGAGGTAAGGTGCAGCGTCTTCATTTGACAGTTCACCTGTTCTTCCAGCTCCCCCATCCACAACACTGCCATTAGTGTTAACAGTCACCCTCGACAGCTCTGACACCTTTTGAGCTCCCTGTATGGAAGAAGTGTTGTGTAACAATCAATTACTGTCATAGCATTGGTTCTTTAGGGATAATTGCTTTAATATTAGTGGTTCTTTAGGTATAATTGCTTTAATATTAGTGGTTAATTACTGTAATATCTGTGGTCATTGCTGCAATAGTACTGCTTATCTAGGGACTGGTACAGCCTATACGTTACTTGTCCTATTAACACAAACTTCTACACGTACATGTACATGTTGACATCATCTGTACCACTAACTGATTTCCTCGCTTTCACAACTCAATTTTTGACATGCTAGCCACAACCCTCAAATTCAATTGTGCTATCCATAAATTGATACATCTGATATGTCACCTTTTTCTGCCATAAATGTAGTCCCTCTTGTCACTTAACCACATGAATAGCAAGGACTACACTTAACCGCACCAATCGTATCAGGACTACACAACCACAACAATACTTAACCACAAAGCCATTTGCGGCAATTTAAACATTAGACATCTCCCCTCCCGTCCCCTCTCCAAGCCTAGGAGTAAGTGACAACAGTCTAGCACCAAATTTTTAATCGCCCCCCCCCCCCCCCCCCCCCCCACCCCTTTTGAAGTTTGTTCTCAATGAAACCATGCACAAATCTAGCCACACGGAATCTGTGTTACAAATCATGGCATTGCCATACTCCACCACATACATGTATAGCGGAGGTCTTGTCATCCCAAATGCAAAAAAGAAAGATCGAATCATCCTAAATGTAATATTCGCAGGTGTCCAATTTTTAGCACCTTTAAGACCAACATTACCCTAACGTTATGCAGCTTTTGAAGTTATGGATGACTCAAATATTTATTCTTGCATGGAAACAAAGAAAAACCAAGTATACTTGTCAGAATGAAATAGAAGACCCTCGATAGTTTAAGTTATAACAAATTCCTCAAGAAGAAACTTCAAAAGGGGTGAGGTGGGGGGCGATGTTTGTGTTAGTAGTGAAAGACAAGTGTGATGAAGAATTGAACATTGTAGCAGACTTCTACAAGGATGACATTAACAAGGAACAACTAAAGATGTCAGGGAGTCATTGATCAATGGGAGTCATTGATCACTGGGAGTCATTGATCACTGGGAGTCATTGATCACTGGGAGTCATTGATCACTGGGAGTCATTGATCAATGGGAGTCATCAAAAATGGGAGTCAATAAGAAAGTGTATGAAAACAGGAGTAAATGAAAATACTGGCATTAGCATAACATAACCTTCATGCAGCCTTCCAGGTTCCCAAATAGACGCATCACAACCAAGCCTGATGACTTACATGTACATGTACGAGGCAAGCTTGTGTCAGGGTCTGTGATCCATGAGATTTTTTATAACTTCTGTCCTTTATATGTTAATTGAATAAATTTACATTGTGGAATGACAAAGCGTATTTTGAACGTACAACTGTAGCGTGACACGTAATCGCTATGCATACATTTTTTTTCACCTCTGCTGTAGGTACATATTCCTATGTGTGTACATGAAAGTGCATATTCTTAACTACACTGTACATGTACCATGAGCAGGGGGATACCATACATACATGAGGTGTATGAGCGACATGTATTCAAGCCTCAAGTAATACAAGAATACAACGGACCTTCTTCTGGTGGGTCCTCAGATATGACAGCAGGCTTCCATATGTCACCAGCTCGCACATCAGACACACTGGCTCTGACCTGGTCACACAGCCTATCATGCTGACAATGTGAGGGTTACCAGATGTGATCCTCTTCATCATCTCAATCTCGTTCATGAAGTCCTGCTTCTCCTTGCCATGTGCTCTGGCTGCAAGGGTAGTCATGGTAACAGCGGATCAGCCAAAGAACAATTCAGTGAGACATTGTAGGTACTTAGACATTGCATGAAATTGGGACCAGTGAGATACTGAATGGAATTGGCACCAGTGAGATACTGAATGGAATTGGCACCAGTGAGATACTGAATGGAATTTGGAGCAGTGGGGCATTGTATGGAATTGGGACCCACTAGTGATACAGCGCATGGAATTGGGAATAGTGGAGTATTACATGTACAAGACACACAGAACAAGCATGCAAAAAAGAACTTACATGTACACCACATACATGTACATGCACATGATACATACATTTGAGTACTTTGATTGCGACAGGGATAAATGCTGCCTTCTTGACAGTTGAGGATAGTAACGGATTCTTCATCAGGCACGATCCACTGACTGTTCCCTTGTAGACCTCTCCAAAGGCCCCTTCTCCCAGCTTCTGGTCTACAAACACCACCACATCACTTGGATCAAGTTCCCAGTCATCCTCCATGGTAATTTTTTCTTCAAGAAGGTCATGGAGGGGTCTTCCTCCTGCAATTCCTTCCGAGATACCCAAGTTGGTCTAAGTAAATAAGAATTTAAAACATCAAAGGTTAGCATGTAATCACAGTTTTTGCTTTTCAACAGGCAGGCTTTTTAGCCATAACCATTTTTCTTGTACATGTACATGTCAATGGAACTTTAACTGCTGATGCCACTCATTGATCGGGGAAGTAATCATATGGAAATGCCAATGGACAGTCCTACTCCCAGTATGGCCTTACATACATGTACACGCCCTCTCCCTCCCACCTTCCTAAAAGTTGGTCCTCAACACACATGTACATGTACCTGCATTCCCCAACCCATACTGATACACGGCACAACGTACAACATGTACACATACACATGTACGTGTACATTGTACGTGTACCTTGCCCCAAGATGGCTCCCATAAGATGCCCCCAACAACTTACCTGCTCTCCCCAGGATGCCCTGCCCCCACAACACATCTAGTACGCCCCGCCCCCCAAAACACACCTGCTCCCCCAAGACGACCTTGTTCTTTGACCTGATAAAACACATCACACCCAACACTATGAAGATGGCCAGCAGGAGTACTGCCCCAGATGGTATGATGATTGCTAGCAGAAGAGTCAATGGACCTGAAAGTGAGAACACACCAGTCAAATATTGTGCCATTTCTACTTGCATGTCTCTAGTAAGCTACATGTACATGTAAGTGTTAACGGTTTTGAAATTTCTACTGTACAGTGTAAAATATGATGACAAAACAAACTACACATCGTTACTATGACAACAACTTTTACCATTAACAGCTGGTGCGGCAGTGGCTGTTTGGAGTGGTACAACTGATGCTGATGTCGCTGACAGTGAGGACTGCAACAAAGTCACCACTGTTGAAGGTGCAAGAGGAATGGACAGATTGACAGCAACAACAATGCTGGTAGGTGGACTCCATTCGCTGGTCACTCCAATGCTATTCACTGATTGCAGCTACAATGAAAAAACATTGCCAAGTAAACCATTTTAGATGCATTATTAATCAGAGGGGAAGATGATTTCAACACCCCAATATACACACATCAAAGGCCCATCTATTTGATATAATCTTGTTTGCCTCATTGATATTGCTAAACAGTGTGAATTGGGGTTTCTTCCTGTTCGTGTTTAAAAGGATAAAAAAGTATGTTGCACTGAACAGGGTTTGAACACCCAGCATCTGCATGTCACCGCACTGACTTACGAACTACACCAATTTGTCACCGCACTGACTTACGAACTACACCAATTTGACCTCCCCTTCCCCTTCCCCCAAATGGAAAAAGGTCATGCTGATATTCTTTCAAATATGCTTCAATAACGATACTTGTCAAAAGTAAGAGTCATCTCCTACTCTAAACTTTACTCGCCAGCAATGTTTTCTTGGGTGGCCCTTTTTGCCTCTTTGTTGTTACATCACACTTTTGAGGCCAAGATCTGTGCAGTACTTATCCTCTTTGGTATGAAAATATCACACTATATTGTTGTATTCTTCAGCTTCCACTTCCACCAAGCCGTGCTCCATGTGCGATAGAAATATGCAACAGCAAAAGCCAATGTCTTTATTTCACTTCAACAACAATTATTAACATCCCTTGACCTCTATATCCCAGAGGTACAGTACTTCTAGGCAGGCAGGAAGTTGGACAAATTATCGTGCTCCAGAAAGGAAAACACTTGGGCGGTGGTGGTGGGGGTGGGGGTGGGGTGGGGGTGGGGGGTGGGGGGAGATAATCTATTCCAAGGGAAGATGTATTCCAGGAGAAGGTATAGAACATCCTGGGGAATAAAATTATTGGGGGATAAACAATTCTGTGACCATGGCCTGCATTGCTCTACTCTGAATGTAGCCACATTTAAGGTACAGAGACAGGCCCACTATCACAGAGACAAGCCCACTATCACAGAGACAAGCCCACTATCACAGAGACAGGCCCACTATCACAGAGACAAGCCCACTATCACAGAGACTATCACACCCCAGCAGGCGTAATACAGCCAGGCGGTATCAAAAGTGTCACCATTCAGGAGGAAATGCACTCTCCTCCTGCTACCAGGGCAAGGCAAGCCATTCCCAAACAGTCTTGCATTGCACCAGAAATGCAGATCCTCCGGGAACAGGCGTCACAGGCGATCATCATCGCTAGCCACAGCAGTTCAAGCGGCCCGTCATCTGAGACCAGTGACTCCGACACATGCAGGAAGTGACACAAGAGGCACGCGAGGTCCATTCACCACCATGGTTCCTACCCTTCACCACCATGGTTCCTACCCTTTCAAGGTGCGAAGTCAGGAGGATGAAGAGGGACGAGTACCCCTTCAAGTGAGGAGATATGCCGCAGGTTCAACTCTGAAAAGTGATCCAAGGGGACAGAATTTTCATGTACCTTCTCCCACAAGTGCCAAGTCACTTGGTATCACCCTGTACCCGTACTGCTTCGGGAGCTACGCAATCCGGTGGCGACGCTTAGCCTTTGAGCACAGGAACATCCTAACAAAGCTGAAGGAACATCCTAACAAAGCCTGGGGCTCCTACAAAGGTATAAAATATGGCGTCTGTATGGAAAACACCGTTTCCTTTTACTGGACTAAAAATCCCGATGATGAAAAGGCCACTATTTGTACACACATGTACCACAACTCGTAACATTTCACCAGCAAACAAGAGAGACACTATAAATGGTAATTTGTTTACTATCAAAGGTTGTAGTGAAAACAAAAAGTCATGTGTTGCATAGTACATTTACAAATGTATATGTGTATTTACAAATGCTTATTGTGTAACAACACCTCCTCGTCCCTTTTTGCTCCTCCCCATTTCCAAATTTTTCTTCATTGCTCTATTCCCCTAATTACGAAGATTGTAGCTTCTATCGCAGAAGGTGCCACTTACAGTGCCAACCCGAATTTATGCCTAATCTTGCAGATACATGTAAAGATGTAAGAACACTTGACTTTGTGGTTGTACTACATGTATATAGAATTGGCAGCTGGTGTATCTCCCGTTCCTGCTTGAAACAAAGTTAGCCAAATGTTCTTGGTGAGCACACAGTGAAGAGATGGATTGCATTGTGAGAAGCTACAGGAGAAGGTGCTTTGTTGTATCACCAAACTGATGAATGAGCTCTACCTCTCTTCTTTGTGGTAGTCCAGCTCTTGCGTTTGAGCTACATGTGTAGAAATTAGGAGGTAAATATAAAGATGGATATTAGACGATTCAGCAATTGCAGAATCACATCAATGATGTACTTTTCAGCAATCCAGACATAGCATAATCGAAACTATTGTATCTTCATGAAGCCAGATACCACTCCTGTCAGGTATCATGAATGACTGCTCTGAATTGGATACACAAGCTGGGTTGTAAGTGGGCTGATTCACCCAGAGCTTGTTATAAGTGACCCGACTCATCCAGAGCTCCTTTTTGTGATCGGCATGATGATGACCAGGCTGTTGTTGCCAATCATAATGAATGGGCAAAGAAAATGTTGTCTCTACAGCCACATCAGCCAATTTTAAATGAGGTTAACCAGGAAGCCAGAACAACCCAACCTCACGACAGGTTGAAAAGCATTTTGTATGCAAATAAAGGCAACCGGTTTGCTTCGGTAAGCAGTGATGCTTACCATATTAGGCCAAAAGGAGATCAAGCTACTAAATGTATTAGGACTAGAAAAAATGGAATCATGATCATGTAATGAATAATCGTACAAATGTATGATCAGTTTGAACCTTGTATCCAGGATGCCATTTACTACTAATGTACATGTTTGTACAAAAAGGGTCACTACTGCTCAGATGAACAAGACTGATGGAGGCAAGCAACCCATACTTACATAAATGGGATGGCTTGATTTGGACACTAACTGAAGAAAGTTTTACAGCAAATGTGGTATCCACGGGAAGATGGAACACCCATTGCCAAGGGTGCATTACAAATATGCAATAAACAGAGAGGCTTAAAAGGGATTTACAAAATGAGACTTGATGAACACAGAGCATCGATAGCATCACATGCAACCTGATTTTGCATGTGTGAGCCCAGAGATTCAAGAAGAAGCAGAGTGTAGTGTCGTGGCACGCAGACAGCACTGTGGACACATCATTGAACTAGCCTTCAGCATGCCTTGTCAGAACAGCACCTGGCAGTGAAGCAACAGACTGCTTTCTCCCAACACACTTGGAAGTGGATTGAAGCTTACTAACATAAAACATAAAGGAGATTGCTAAACCAAATTAGAAATAAAGACTAGGGGGTTAAATGCTAAATCCATCACTGCTGGTTTTACAAGTGCCTAGCGATTATGTGTGCGATCTCAGTGAGATTCTTTGGCATGTAAATCCGAAGTTAAAATATAAAAACACGTGAAAATATAATGGGCGTTGAGTGGAATCCCCATGCTTTCTTTAGATCCCTCATATCCTTTTTTCTAATTATGCATATGTCCGATTTTTATTTTGAAAGCAGTTTTGTAATCATCTCGTTAAACTTTACAATATTGGAACATGCGGTCCCTACATTTTTTTCTTGGCCCCCCCTCAGGCAATACTCCAGAAGTGAAGAAATTATACCTTTCAGTTGCTATTGATGAGCTACATGTATACAAATGACCACCTCCACACTAATCCTATATACGTGCATAAGCACAGAGTATCGATGACGGAAAGGATGACCTAGGTGCTTGTCTTCAAGAAGGGTTACATCACCGAGACACTGAATCATTTCCTAACATTAAGTACTGCTGCTCATTGCTTGCATGCTACCAGTCGCAATTTGTGAAAACGAACGATCAAACAGACTCCTCAGAAACAGGTACATGTAATTTTTAGTGGTGGTGGGACACAATGGATAAAACAGGTTCAAAGCACGTAAGTTCATCCAAATAACTACTTTTTTTTAGTAATGCAGGTGCCCATTATACAAATGTAGGTCTAGATGACAAGATGCAAATTGCAAGTAGTCAGCGTGAAGCGTCGTAATCAATTGTGATTGTGCAGTTTTGGTTATGCAGGTAGAAACTGATCAAATTTACCAATCAGTCGAAGTTGGGGTGGAAGTCATAGAGGAACATGACAATTCTAAAGAAGGTGCAGAGTGAGCTGCCAAGAGGAAGTTGTAAAAAAAAAAAAAAAAATCCTTAACAGCTTTAAGAATGAAAATTGCGGGAGGAAACAGCCGAGGTCTGCTGCAGGAGAGCAAATAGTTTCTATAGCTTCTAAAGGTGTGAGCGGTACCTGGCCCAAGCCTAAGGGCACAGCCCCCCAGGGGGGAGCTTCGGGTGCAGTAAACATTCAATGGGAATAAGGGCGCATTGCACATGTATCTGTTAGTGGAATGTGAATGCTTTACCTGAGGGGGTGTTGTATGTGGCACCTGATGGGGTGGAAGGTGTTGAGTGTGCAACACCTGAGTGGTATCTAACACATTTAGATGTTGGGGAGGTTAGTATGATACATCTGTTGAATGTAGTGAATTCGTGTTGTGACCACGTGGCGGTAGGGGTATATACATGTAGCGGGAAGGAAGCCATTCTAGTACACACGTGTCTGTAAACTTTACATAGTTTGAATGAACAATTGTGTGCAGCCTGATGGCTGGTTTATGAGTGGGCAGATTGCATTCAGTTGTGTGTTTCAGCCAGGTGGCTGGTGTTGCTATGGGGATGGAATGCCACTGTATGCATTGTTGTGGGAGGCAGATTGTTCCTTAATGACCACATCCACACAGATAAAAGCTGAAGACCCTCTACTGAGACTTGTGTTGACCATGTTTATGGTGTCCAGAGCAGTGTGTAAGAAGCTTTCTTTCCTCTTGGCTAAGTGCTGCCTGTGCACGACTGCCAACTTCATGTAAACAACAACACATGTACTACATATACCTCCAATATACGTACAACACATATATGGACTGACAACACCACACAAACCACACTTAGAGCAGGAACCAACAAGCTACAGCTACTTTTGGTTCATTTAGAAGTGGTGGGCCCACACCACCTCAAGGGAAAAAACCCTCATTGTATGAGGAAAGAAAGCTTCTTACGCACTTTCATCTAATGGTTTGCTTTCATCTGAACAAACAATTGCATGATGCAATCTTCAATCGCGTGTATGATGCAAACCAGTTCCCTAATCATACGCTTGGCCACCAGATACATGTATGTAGTTTGTGCCAGTGTCTTCATACGTCTGTCATGTACCTGTTAGTAATGCTGCTGAAGATAATTGTACATGGCGGTGGTATTTAACAACATGTTCATGTACCCTACCTCCCTACACAGGCAATCTCCCTCCACTGATAACTCATTGTACTTTTCATAATGTGGAGCTAATTCATATTCCCTGCACAGCACTAGGTACCACTTATTGCTTCAGTATCAAAATGCAACACCAGCAAACACATACATGTACATACATCCACATACAATAACATGTACATGTACATGTACATGTACAGATGGTATATCAAATATCCAGGCTTTTTGAGACATCCAAATGTCTCTCAGCTGTATCCTTAACGTAACCATTTTTGGCTGATTCAGACTTCCAGCGACCATGTGGCTTGAAGAGCCTGACCTTCACTAAGACTTCCAGCGACCATGTGGCCTGACCTTCACTAAGACTTCCAGCAACCATGTGGCCTGACCTTCACTAAGACTTCCAGCGACCATGTGGCCTGACCTTCACTAAGACTTCCAGCGACCATGTGGCCTGACCTTCATTAAGACTTCCAGCAACCATGTGGCCTGACCTTCACTAAGACTTCCAGCGACCATGTGGCCTGACCTTCACTAAGACTTCCAGCGACCATGTGGCCTGACCTTCACTAAGACTTCCAGCGACCATGTGGCTTGAAGAGCCTGACTTTCACACCTCTTTCCAGAATGTTATACAAGCACCCAACTGCCCCTTAACAGAACCATCTCCTCCCTCCTCACACATGTACAATGTATGTCTGGTGGCGGGATATTGACACCAAGCGTATGATTAGAGAACTAGTATGCATCATGCAATTGTTCATTCAGATGAAAGCAAACCATTAGATGAAAGCATACCATTTACACGTTATTATGTATGCAATCTTTGTGTGGTTATAATCCCTGATACATGTACATGTACATGTAGCTGGTATACTCATGTATGGGACTAGGCCAGCATCATCGTACATGTACATGTACTTCTTCAAATTCTCCATGTACAAATGTACATGTAGGCATAGGAAACACTGAATGTATAATATATGTACATGTACCACTAAAACATAAGCAAGCGTATGATTAGGGAACAAGTGTGCATCATACACGCGAAGATTGCATCATGCAACTCTTCGCTTTTCTTTTGTTCAAAAGGAAAGCAAACCATTAGATGAAAGTAAACCACTTACATGTACACGTACATTGTGTACATGTGTGCACCTTGTGCAATGTATACATTGCACAAGGTGCACACATACATGTAGACGCTACTTTTGACATACGCTCCATCCTAGATTTACATAAAAAGGACAGAAGTTACTCGATCCCAACACTAGAGTATGTAACTGGTCAGGTGTACACATCAGATCCTGCATGCTCCAGCATATGAACTTGGCATCTGAGGCCTGTGTGTGCTTAGTATACGCACGACAACCTTTATAGTTTAAATAATTAGCGCGTGCATATGCTGCTGCTGCGCTGATTGATATTCACGAAATGGGGGCGTACACATAATTAGCGTGTCCGCATGGACAGCACATAGGCACCATAGATTATGTTTTAAAATGCTATGCTCTATAAACGCTACCACGGTCCACGCATATACCGTACATTGCGTGCGATGCAAACGTTACGTGTACATTTTTTGTGATCGCTACTGTATAATTCCTACAAAAAATGAGTCTCTCCCTGTAGCGAATGCAAATACTTAATGCAGCGACGCAAAAACAGTGACTATGACAAGCCATCGTCGGACATTTTGTTCGCTCATGCGCACAATCGAACGGACAATTGACTATAAATGGTCGGACATTGTCCGATGTCCGGCTGGCGTTATAATCCCTGATACATGTACATGTAGCTGGTATACTCATGTATGGGACTAGGCCAGCATCATCGTACATGTACATGTACTTCTTCAAATTCTCAAAGTACAAATGTACATATAGGCATGATGGAAACAAATATCGTAAACACTGAATGTATAGTACATGTACATGTACATGTACATGTACATGTACATGTACATGTACATGTACATGTAACACTAAAAATGACCTCATTATTTATTTGGCAAGCTTGTCTCTAGAACAAGCCAAAGATGTTTGCATAGAAATGTATGACTGATTGGAAAGAAATTAGTGCATTATAACCCCACAATGGGCAGTCCAAGTGTTGATGCGTAAGGAACTTTGCTATCCACAGAAAATCACAAACCCTTGCAAAACTATCATAAGGGTGACTATGCTGGACCTATATCTTTGCCAGGTGACTTTTAGAAGGTACAGCTGGTGGCTCACCTGAACGTAGAGTGTCAGTGAAGGTCCAAGGAGTGTGCGGTCCAAGGTGATGTTGATCATGATGGTATACATACCCATCGATGTCTAGAGGGGGAAAGGGGGGGGGGGGGGGAGAGTGAACTATATACAACTAGCATGTACCACTGATAGATGGACAGGGAGGGGAGGGGAGGGGGAAGGGGAGGGAAAAGGAAGGGAGGGGATGGGAGGGGATGGGAGGGGAGGGAAGGGAAGGGGAGGGAACACAACACAATGTGCAAGTACTTAGCCAAGTACATGTATGAGTTGTACATGTACATGTACATGTACATGCACATACCCAGCAGTGCAGTTTTAAAGAGAGATAGTACTCTTATGTATGTATTTAATGAACAAACCTGTGCCTGCCTCTTTCCAATGTTACTGGACTGCACCTGCAATGAAGCCAAATGCTTATTGAACTACATGTACATGTACATCTATGTTCCCCTGGTGCTAGGTGCATAGGTCATCCTCACAATACCGTTAGCACTAAGCATCACACATGGTCTCATACATGCAGAGCAATATTACCATTTGTGTTTTTCAACTAATAGTACAATTAGCTGTGCACTAACATGTACGTAGGGAAAATGTACCTGTACCTGTACCTGTACCTGTACCAGTACCTGTACCTGTACTTGTACCAGTACCTGTACCTGTACCTGTACCAGTACCTGCACCTGCACCTGTACCTGTACCTGTACCAGTACCTGTACCTGTACCTGTACCTGTACCTGTACCTGTACCAGTACCTGTACTTGTACCAGTACCTGCACCTGTACCTGTACCTGTACCAGTACCTGTACTTGTACCAGTACCTGTACCTGTACCTGTACCTGTACCAGTACCTGTACCTGTACCTGTACCTGTACCTGTACCTGTACCTGTACTTGTACCAGTACCTGCACCTGTACCTGTACCTGTACCTGTACCTGTACCTGTACCTGTACCTGTACCTGTACTTGTACCCGTACCCGTACCCGTACCCGTACCTGTACCTGTACCTGTACCTGTACCTGTACCTGTACTTGTACCCGTACCTGTACCCGTACCTGTACCCGTACCTGTACCCGTACCCGTACCTGTACCTGTACCTGTACCTGTACTTGTACATGTACAATGTATATGTTGTTGTTACAATAATTTTGCATTATTAAACTTGCATGTGTCTAAAACGTTGAAAGGCAGCAAGTGACCCTCATACATGTGTACACAAGTGACCCTGATACATGGGTACACAAGTGACCCTGATACATGCGTGCACAAGTGACCCTGATACATGTGTACACAAGTGACCCTGATACATGTGTACACAAGTGACCCTGATACATGCGTGCACAAGTGACCCTGATACATGTGTACACAAGTGACCCTCATACATGTGTACACAAGTGACCCTGATACATGTGTACACAAGTGACCTTGATACATGTATACACAAGTGACCCTCATACATGTGTGCACAAGTGACCCTCATACATGTGTACACAAGTGACCCTCATACATGTGTACACAAGTGACCCTGATACATGTGTACACAAGTGACCTTGATGCATGTGTGCACAAGTGACCCTGATACATGTGTACACAAGTGACCTTGATGCATGTGTGCACAAGTACAAAACTCTCACCTGAAATGACTGCACTTCTCCAGACAGCTGGCTGCTCTGGCCTGAGGCAATGGGCTGAGTGCCCACCCACAAGTTGTAGGACGTGATATTTGCAGCAGGTGGCATCCAGTTCAGCTGCATATCTAACGAGAGCACCGCCAGGTTACCTGCACCCTGCATGACAGTCCATTGAGATGTGGGTGCGGTCACATTCACATTGGACACGGGAGGCACGGCAACCAGAGAGCAGCTCTTCACTATTGGGGACTGCTGGACAGGGAACGGGAACTGTGTGACGAACGACACCTGAGGAGGAGGAAGAAGAGGATAGGATGGCTGGAGATACATGTACATGTACAGTACTAACATATACATGTAAATATATGTAACATACATGTAATAATACATAATATAAATATGTGTACATGTATGTACATGTACATGCACACTGGGTACATGGATCTTCCCTCTCCCAACAGAAGCAATGAAGGTGCAGACTCAAATATGAAGGGGTTAATTAAGGGGTTTAAAAAGTTACATGTACATGTATGTTTGAGGGATGAAAAGGTTGAAGGACTAGGGAGGATGGGGACTAGGGAGGATGGGGACTAGGGAGGATGGGGACTAGGGAGGATGGGGACTAGGGAGGATTAGGACTAGGGAGGATGGGGACTAGGGAGGATGGGGACTAGGGAGGTTGGGGACTAGGGAGGATGGGGACTAGGGAGGATGGGGACTAGGGAGGATGGGGACTAAGGAGGATGGGGACTAAGGAGGATGGGGACTAGGGAGGATGACAGGGACAATTCATCACTTGCATGTAGCAGGGGACCAACAAAGAGAACATGTGCACATGGGGTCTGCCCCCCTCCCCCCTAGCATAGTCATATTCGTGCATCACCACACAAGCCACGAAAATCAGTCACAGAGTACATACATACATACATACATACATGTGCATGTAAAGCTACTTGGTAGAGCATTGCAAAAAAAAAAAAAAAAAAAAAGTACCACTATCATATCGAAATTCAGTGCTCTTTCATGACAACACTGACCTGTTTACTGTTCGTCTGGTTGAAAACTGCTTGCATATTGCAGCACTCAGGAAGGATTTTCTCATATTTGCATATATCGCTATAGAAAATCTTGCAATTTATGCAAGCAGCTTTCAACCAGACGAACAATACACTTGAAAAATAACTATGTGGGCAATGTTTACTAACAGATCTACAATGTACATGTAGTTATTAATTGAACAATCCATTGTGAAAAAGCGCTGCGTTTTACTCCTGGTCAAAAATATGTATGCGTTTGCTAGGGAGTAATGGTTGCATGCAGACAGGCAATCAGATGTTGATAGTATTCATAGAGACTGGGAACGAGGTACATTCCAATGTTACACCACACCCACTGGTGAGAATAATTCTATGGTGGCGGATGGCAATTATGCAAGTTTCAAGCATTTTTTCACCTAAAAACACGTTATTTGTTCGCCCGCTACCAACGCCTACTAAATACGGGACAAGTGGGATTGTTAGCTTATTCAGATAAAAAACTAAAATGACTCGTTTTCTAAAGCGTTCTTAGCTTGCCCACCCTGCAGCTTGCACTCGAAAAAACTAAAACACGTTCCTTTCAGGTACAAAAGGCACGAAACATGTATAATTCCCATTTGCCGCCATAGAATGATTCCCGCCAGTGGGTGTGGCGTAATATTGGAATGTACCTCGTTCCCAGTCTCTGTACATACTATCTATACATTCGCATATGTGTGGATGAATAGTCTACATGTAGGTACTGTACATGTACATGTATATATAACTTTAGCTGGAAGTACCAGTGTTTCTGTCGGCCCAGAATTCACAGTTTGATTTGTCCACTTTTTTTTGGTGGATACTGTACATGTACATGTAGAATGTTATGTACGGTTGTACCAGAAGATAACTCACACTGAAGTTGTACCAGCCGTTCTGAACATCAGGGATGTAGTTCTGCATAAAGGTGTACATGGTCTGGTTAGCCTACATGTGCACACAAACATGTCGGTCACTGCACGGCTGCCGCAAACACATTCAGCTGAACACAAACATACCAAAATGGGAACCATAGCTTGTCGAACTCCTCTTACTCCTCCTCCACGACCACTAAAGGGAACTAGTAAGTTCACAGTTGCATTTGATGTCAGGGCAGCCATGACATAGGGAGGAAAGTTCAGCGTCCAGGTTAAGTTGTATGTGAACATTGAGGATGTCATGTTCCATTTGGAGGTACACTGTAGGTTGATGTTAGAGGCGTTGGCAAGGCCTGGGGAAGAGATGCACACGAGTGAACACAAAACACACACACGCACGCTCACACACACACACACACGCTCTCACACACACACACGCTCACACACACACTCACACACACACACACACACACACACACACACATACACACACACACACACATACACACACACACGACACATACACACACGACACACACACACACACACATGTAATCATAATAATGATACTACTACATGTATGAGATGCTTACCATTACAAGATATGGAGGGTACTGTGACCATAGGAACAGCTAGGGATGGAAGCACTGGTATTGCAAAGATCTGTGAGTGATGTTTATGGGTGAAAATGTAAGTGTAAGATATACAAGTAGACAATGGACCAGCTGGTACTAAAGAAATATGTGTACATGTATGTTAGCCTACAGTACCCTGTACATACATGTATGTTAGCCTACAGTACCCTGTACATACATGTATGTTAGCCTACAGTACCCTGTACATACATGTATGTTAGCCTACAGTACCCTGTACATACATGTATGTTAGCCTACAGTACCCTGTACATACATGTATGTTAGCCTACAGTACCCTGTACATACATGTATGTTAGCCTACAGTACCCTGTACATACATGTATGTTAGCCTACAGTACCCTGTACATACATGTATGTTAGCCTACAGTACCCTGTACATACATGTATGTTAGCCTACAGTACCCTGTACATACATGTATGTTAGCCTACAGTACCCTGTACATACATGTATGTTAGCCTACAGTACCCTGTACATACATGTATGTTAGCCTACAGTACCCTGTACATACATGTATGTTAGCCTACAGTACCCTGTACATACATGTATGTTTCCCTACAGTACCCTGTACATGTATGTTAGCCTACAGTACCCTGTACATGTATGTTAGCCTACAGTACCCTGTACATGTATGTTTCCCTACAGTACCCTGTACATGTATGTTAGCCTACAGTACCCTGTACATGTATGTTAGCCTACAGTACCCTGTACATGTATGTTAGCCTACAGTACCCTGTACATGTACATGTATGTTAGCCTACAGTACCCTGTACATGTATGTTAGCCTACAGTACCCTGTACATGTATGTTAGCCTACAGTACCCTGTACATGTATGTTAGCCAACAGTACTCACCTGCACATTTATTCCACACCCACACTTTAGACCATCAATGCCACGCAGAGCCATTAGAGTGAAGTTATTTGCAGACTGGTGGGAGTGAGGGTAGGGGTGGTAGGGTGAGGGTGGTAGGGTGAGGGTGGTAGGGGTGGTGGTGGTAGGGGTGGTAGGGTGGTAGGGTGAGGGTGGTAGGGGTGGGTGAGGGTGGTAGGGGTGGTAGGGTGAGGGTGGTAGGGTGGTAGGGTGAGGGTGGTAGGGTGGTAGGGTGAGGGTGGTAGAGTGAGGGTGGTAGAGTGAGGGTGGTAGGGTGGTGGTGGTAGGGTGAGGGTGGTAGGGTGGTGGTGGTAGGGTGAGGGTGGTAGGGTGAGGGTGGTAGGGTGGTGGTGGTAGGGTGAGGGTGAGGGCAGAAGGAGGCAAGAAAGAAAACCAGGGCAAAGGGGAGGAGAGTGTTGATTAGAATGCACGGACAAACATAGTTAAGTACTGACTGGTGAGACAATGCGATACGCTGGTGAGGGGGTACACGATCCTGAAGACCCCATCATGGACGAGAAGGATACATTATAGCTATTCAAGTCGTTGGCACCTGCAACAAGTAGAGGCAATCATGTAGTGATGGGGGGGGGGGGGGGGGGGGGAGAGGGGTGTCCTCCACACCTGGTGTGGTATGAGCAGCTGCACACTGACTTACCAGCTGGCAGTCCCCATGACAACGACAGCACAATGTACCCAAAGAATCCCATACGAGCATCAGGCACAAGATTATACGTGAAAGTGGTCAGCTGTGATGGAAACTCTGGGGGTTAAGGTAGATATGATACTGAAGCTATTGAAAAACCACAAAGCTATTAAAATTCCACTTGTATTATAAACCAGCTAAGCTATTAAAAAACTGCTGTGCATATATGTTACTTTACTGTACTGTACACATACATGTATGTGAGCACTTTGATGCAAAATGAATGAACTGTTAACTACATTGCATACATGTACCAAAGCTTTAGCATGTACCCACTACAAGTCTGACCAGTACTGAACCTAACAGCTCGGTGGCAAAAATCATTCCAAAATTATAATAGTACAAGTACATGTAGATCTACATGTACTTGTCACTTAGCTACCTGTCATGTTCTAATTATCCACCTACTGTCTGGTATCCACACAGTGAGGGGGTTGGAGTACACCACGGCTCCATACAAGTAGCTGACCGCAGCAAAGGAGATGTTCACATTGAGACCTGCAAAGGCACTGAGGTTCAGTGGGTTCTCTGTACTGACCTGGGGAGGAGGTACATGTGCCCTAGTACATCATGTGATGTGCAGCCTATTACCCCTAGTATGTCATGTGATGTGCAGCCTATTACCCCTAGTACGTCATGTGATGTGCAGCCTATTACCCCTAGTATGTCATGTGATGTGCAGCCTATTACCCCTTAGGATTGGGCATCATGCAGGAAGGGAGAGGAGGGAATGTTAACTTGTGACAAGGGAGTAAAGGGTGAAAATCCACCATTATTGCAAGATATTTACATGTACATGTATGGACAACCCCTACACATACACTGGTACATGTGCTACACACACAACACTTTCTGACTTTCCTAGATTTGTTTCTATCATGCCTACATGTAGGCACAAGGCCACACCCCATTGGCTTGGCCTGTAACTACACACCTCCAATTGACCACACCTCCAATACACGTGGGCAAGAGAGCACTTCGCTTACCAACCAGTAGTAGGTGGGCGGAGCTTCTCCGCCCACTGGCTGCACCCTCACCACCAAGCTTGACAATAGTGGGGTCTGAGTAGGACTGGGGACTGCTGACGTGATGTTAAGTAAGTAAACATTGGCGTAAATTGTTCCAATAAGCTGTGGAGAACCCAGGGGGCGGTACTGACTGGGAAGGCCTGGGGACCAGTTGTATGTGTATGTGTGTGTACATGTATGTGTGTGTGTACAAGTACATGTGTTATAAACGTTATTTAGGTAAGAACAGATCGCTTACCAAATGATAGTGCCAACGTTCTATTGCAGCCAACAGCACAAGCATTTGTGCTCTAAATGGAAACATGCATGGAGGAGAAGGGACACTCTTCTGTAGCAGTGAAGGAAGTACTGTGGGTGTGGCTTACACATATCCTTGTCTGACACTGCTGGGGCTGTGTGGTGTAGTAGCGTAAGCATTGTACCAGCTGACTGCCGATACGACACATGGTGGTGCAGTTTGAATTCTGGGGGAGATAAGAAGACGACATGATGTAACAATGCAGTGTGCAGGTGATGGAAAGGCACACATATAACATGATAATGTTGGGGGGGGGGGGGGGGGGGGACACCTCAAAGCCCAAATATATAAGCAGTCTGTACATACAGAGGAGCCTGTACAGTGTAGTTATTGATTTCTTCAAAGGGTTAATCCATTGCACAGGCGAGGTAGAACAAATACTGCACACATACATGTATTGATATTCTCCTTCCAATGGTTTTAGACCTTGCCAAGTCTGTTTCCTCCACGGCTTGCCAACAATTCCAAATGAAGTAGGATATGATCACTTTACTAGTTATTCAACTACATAACGATATCAGTGATCTAAACTAATTAGTAGCCCTACATGTGCACATGTGTACATGTACATACACATGTACATGTACATGTAGGAATCTAAAGTGATTTTAGCAGCCTCATCCAGAAAGTGATGTGCTTTAGAAGCTTGTGGGGTAGTACCCAGTACAGAGCAGGCAACAAGATATGTTTAAGAAATAAATGGAGGTGGTAGATGGCTGATGCTTCATTTGGAAAATACAAGGTGTTAAGTACACAGCACTTTCATAGACGTTCATCCCCTGGTTACCATAGTAACATGTTCATCCATAGTACATGTACATCCATTGGTTACCATTTTCACAGACCCTGTTCCATACACTGCATGCTACATGCGTATTTTAAAGGAGGTGCTATTAGCCCCAGCCAACACATGCACACATGCACAACCATTTTAAAAAAGTACACAGATGCATATGTAAAAACGCAACATACACATACACATACACACTCATACATACACTCAATTTGTACTCACACATGCAGAGGAACAGTTGTTCCAATTCCCATAGTATACACATGTATCTCGGCACTCCCACACCTGGGAGGGGGGAGGAGGGGAGGAAGGGGAGGAGTAAGGAATTTAAGAACAGGACAAGGTACATTAACTTACCGAACTATATGTCGGAGTCAAACTAAAGGTTGTAGAAATGGCACACAGGTAAGTGTCAGGCATGATCAGCCATGTGGGGGATCCAGGAGGGCTCGTCTGCAACAGCAGTGTTAGCACATCTGTTACATGTACATGTATGTGCTAACACTGAGCACTGTTACATGTGTGTGCAAACACTGAGCACTGTTACATTATGTGCTAACACTGAGCACTGTTACATGTGTGTGCTAACACTGAGCACTGTTACATGTGTGTGCTAATACTGAGCACTGTTACATGTGTGTGCTAACACTGAGCACTGTTACATGTGTGTGCTAACACTGAGCACTGTTACATGTGTGTGCTAACACTGAGCACTGTTACATGTATGTGCTAACACTGAGCACTGTTACATGTGTGTGCTAACACTGAGCACTGTTACATGTGTGTGCTAACACTGAGCACTGTTACATGTGTGTGCTAACACTGAGCACTGTTACATGTATGTGCTAACACTGAGCACTGTTACATATATGTGCTAACACTGAGCACTGTTACATGTGTGTGCTAACACTGAGCAGTGTTACATGTATGTGCTAACACTGAGCACTGTTACATGTATGTGCTAACATAGCTGTTAGTACATACATGTAACAGCAGTATTAGCACATACATACATGTAATGTTAGCACACACATATAACAGCTGTTAGCACATACATGTACACTGACACACTAGTCCTGCACATACATGACATGTACATGTATACAGACATGTGCGTAACACTACATCACATACAAACATGCTGTTTGCCTGTTGAACAAATATTCATACGTACATGTACATGTATGTACAAGCATTACATTAACGCAATGGTCCCAAGAGGTCAGAGTTCATTGTACCACAGACCTACAGGGGCTACAACCATGAGGTACAACATTAACCTTTAACCTCCAGGGCCAAGCCCTACGCATAGGACCAATATTTGTTATATATACAAATGCAGGCTTATGGCATCCATTTCTCTACTGTTGTTTGATGTGTCTATCATGCTAAATTTACCAGTTGTCAATCTATTTTTAAATCACACCCTTGGTTACACCATGCAAAGAAAACGGATGTGGTTCTTAAAAATGCATTATGCGGAGAATTTAATTGTCACAGAAAAATGTACGACAAGTATTAGAAAAAAACTTTTAAAAAATGTTTTTTGAAGCTTGATGTGTGTGCTACTTAATAATACATTCTATGGTGCCCTCTGATCTAACTCTAATCGGTTTTGCCATTTTTACCCAAAACACACTGTACATAGTGTCCATTCCCTTGGCTATTAACTGACAAATATGCATCATTCATACGCTTGTGGAGCTAAATGTAGCAAATTCAAAATGTAATTTTTATTTGCTTAGTGCCAAAGACCTGTTTTACTACTCCCTTCTTTTAACATGTTGTTCTGATCTTTCCAACATAACTTGTTGGTACGTGAAGTTGCTTCACGATTTACCAAAAAGGCACCTTTTAATGGCAATGCTGACAGACTTTGACTAATTGGAAGGAAGTTTTTTTTTTTTTTTTTTGAATTGCTACAGTACAATAAGTGTTTGCTAAAAATTATTCTGTCCTACGCGTAGGATGTCTGGAGAATGAAGCCCCATGCATGCCCCTCCCTCCACATGCCTCTCCCTCCACATGCCTCTCCCTTCACGTGCCCCTCCCTCCACATGCCCCTCCCCCTCCCTCCACATGCCCCACCCGCCACATACCCCTCCCTCCACATGCCCCACCCTCCACATGCCCCACCCTCCACATACCCCTCCCTCCACATGCCCCTCCCTCCACGTGCCCCTCCCTCCACATGCCCCACCCTCCACATGCCCCACCCTCCACATACCCCTCCCTCCACATGCCCCTCCCTCCACGTGCCCCTCCCTCCACATGCCCCTCCCTCCACGTGCCCCTCCCTCCACATGCCCCTCCCTCCACATGCCCCTCCCTCCACATGCCCCTCCCTCCACATGCCCCTCCCTCCACGTGCCCCTCCCTCCACATGCCCCTCCCTCCACATGCCCCTCCCTCCACATGCCCCTCCCTCCACATGCCCCTCCCTCCACATACCCCTCCCTCCACATGCCCCACCCTCCACATGCCCCTCCCTCCACATGCCCCACCCTCCACATGCCCCTCCCTTCACCTCCAATATTAATAACGCAAGAGTGGATAGCACCAAACAAACAATTATCAAGACTTGTCACCTCTAACCAATGCACACCCTCTCAACACTACTAAAACACACATCCAATTCAAACATACCAAAGTGCTCCTACCTGAATAAACGTATTTTGAGCGACCTTTGACACATACTGTGGGCAGCAAGAGACATACACGTGATTATACATGTTGTCTGCTAACAAATACTGCCCTACACATACATGTCTGAAACATCACTGCATCACACTTCACCTCCTATATCCTGTACACTCCCCTTAAACCTAACATACATGCCCATGTCGTGCATATGTACGTGTATTGTGTTAACCAAACTTCACATCACCCCCCTCCCCCCCACCCCGAATAAAACAAACCAATCAGCCCAGCATTCTCTCGCAATAACAATACTATTAATACTATTAATAGCAGTTTCAAAGATACATCTGTGGTTGTGGATCACCAAATAATCTATCAACATTCCACAAACAACCCCTATACAACCGTTGTAAGTGCTTTACAACCATAAAACATCAACACACACATACACCAGTCTCACGTTCCAATATTGTTATGAGTAGCAGCTAACAACACACTTAAATAAGCACAATATGCTTTCTATTTAAAGAGCAAGCATTCATAATACATTGAACAATACATAACCAGCTCACTGATACATAACTAGCTCAATAACTGATACATAACCAGCTCACTAACTGATACATAACCAGCTCACTAACTGATACATAACCAGCTCACTAACTGATACATAACTAGCTCACTAACTGATACATAACTAGCTCACTAACTGAAACATAACCAGCTCAGATACAATGTACATGTACATAACCAGCTCACTAAATACACTCACTAACTGGCACATGTGGTACAACAACCATCATCCCACAAGTACTTCAACCACACCCATCCAGCCACACCCCCAGGCTCACATTGCTGATGCACCATGAGTGACACTTTGCTCTCCTAACTGCATCTATCTCCTGGGACACATTAAAAAGTGGTGTGGGACTGGGCACTACCACATTCGTGGGTGTTGGCTGTATGCTCTTGGCAGTAGTCGATGACACAGAACGTGGCAACATGGGAGTACTTGACTGCACAGGAGGTGTTAGGGGAGTGCTTGACTGCACAGGAGGTGTTGGGGGAGTGCTTGACTGCACAGGAGGTGTTGGGGGAGCACTTGATCCCACTGGTGGTGTTGGGGGAGCACTTGACTGCACAGGAGGTGTTGGGGGAGCACTTGATTCCACTGGTGGTGTTGGGGGAGCACTTGACTGCACAGGAGGTGTTGGGGGAGCACTTGATTCCACTGGTGGTGTTGGGGGAGCACTTGACTGCACAGGAGGTGTTGGGGGAGCACTTGATTCCACTGGTGGTGTTGGGGGAGCACTTGACTGCACAGGAGGTGTTGGGGGAGCACTTGATTCCACTGGTGGTGTTGGGGGAGCACTTGACTGCACAGGAGGTGTTGGGGGAGCACTTGACTGCACAGGTGATGTTGGGGGAGCACTTGACTGCACAGATGGTGTTGGGGGAGCACTTGGTTGCACAGATGGTGTCAGAGGAACACTAAAAATAACACCTGAGGTAGATTGCGCAAGACTTGATGAAGAATTCGGCTCCACTTGCTGCAAAGCAGATATTTTTACACCTTATCATAAAATACACACAACAACCATTGCAGATGTTTTCCAAACAGTGCCATATGCCAAATGATCTAATTTTATAGTAACAACATTGCAAGACTTACTAACGCTCTCATATTAATTTCACATAACCGTTATTCCTCCTCCTCCTCACCTCCCCCCCCCCCCCCCACCACAATTATAATCATGGGTGCGTTTTTAGTTTCGTACACGTACAGTGTACATTAGCACACAACTTCTTGCTTCTTTTGCCTTTCCAATAGCCACACAACAACGCATTCACACAGGCAATGCAGGGAACTCAAATGAAACAACCTCAGTCACTTACGTCGCTTTGGCAGCTGCTCCATGAGCATACGGTGTCCCCCACGGGCGGAACGGGAAGAGACGTGGACGGCGCTAAGAGCAACGCGACGTACGAACTAAGCGGGACAGGCGCTAATGCAGACGACACTGTTGAGCTTGAGTCCGGCTGAGTCTGGTCAACTCCTGACGGCTGTGGTGTCGCAGCCACATACGAAGCGGAGGACTGCCCTATACCCTGTGCCGGTGACGAGTATGGCAGCGGCGACCAAGACAAGGGGGCGTACGTGTACGTTAATGTCACGTCCGCAGAAGGGTAGGCGGCCGTGGGCGCATTATAAGGCGGGGTGAGTGGTGGTGACTCGGACGTCTGATCTGCCACATCGTACCACGAGCTACTGCTACCGCTGCTGCTCTGCTGAAGGAGTAGGACCAAGACGAACGAATACAACGTCACCATCTCTGTTCGCGGTTTTTATCGCGTGTGCGCGTTTATTTAAAAAGTCAATTGATGCAGATTACAATATTAATAAAACTACATACATGTTTAATATGGGAGCTATCTGACAATTACGTAAAATTAAAGTATAGAATGCACATCACCGCGGTACATGTACTAGGATCTGATCACGAACAGAATTGTCTTAGTAGCTATAATCATGAATGAAGTTTATAACGGAAAGTGGTTAACGCAACGTAACAGCAGAGGCTTCTGTACAGGTAAATTTACGCATATGGCTATAGGAAAAAAGTATTTTGAAGCTGAAAAATGTGGAAGATAAGCCTTTTAAGCTTGATGTGAAATGTGAGACGTTGTGATGCTCCATATGACTCCACCACAAAGGGATGCAATCATGCAAGTCCACCCCCAAATCAGCTTACTTGGTATCATTACTAAGGCTGTACTTCCTGCTGCTCCCAAAACACAACAGTGGTATCAAAAGCAGCTGGCCAGGATGCCAGCTGATCTTGGCTGTGAAATATCTGTGCAGTGCATGACATGCATGCAGGGCAGACAAGTGTACATGCACTCTGCATAATGATTGTGGTGAAAAGTATCATAACCCCCAAATTTGAATGTCACTGCAAGGATAGCGTGCACATTGAGAAACATTACAGGTGCCCAGACCAAGCAATGGCCAATACCTAATAGCATTGAGGTTCTAGCTAGTTATAGGAGTGAAGGCCTAACGCAGATCTACTGCGGAGGTCACAGGAAAACAACTTGAAGCATGAAATGAAACATAGAGATGAGATTTTCGACTCACACAGAATAGATGGTCATATATAGAAGACAATTCATTCTGAGTGAGGGATAGCAAATACCTAAATGATATTTTGGCTTCATGTGTATAAAAAAAACTGCTTAGCATCATTTCCAATTGTTCTTTCTCTCATTCCCAGCCAAGTGTACCTAATTGCTGCATATATATATAAATTATAATGATGACATATCATGCCTTTGGTAGTAGACTACAGGTACATATAGCTAGTTAAGATACCCCAAGGTCATAGCAACAATTTCTATCTAAATCACAACCAGTTATAATGTCAGTAACCAAACCAACTCTAGCAATGTAATTAATCAAATCAAATACACCTTTCCTAAATTATGAAATGAAGATTATAGGTAAGATTTGCAGGATACCAACTTTGAAGAAGGGGATGACTGTAGCATGCTGAGAGAAAGAAAAAAAATCCAGCTTTGTTTTTACATGTATCCTTTGTTTATTGACAAGGGTTCAACTGATACGTTTCCCACTAAATAAGGCAAATATAGTCTTTTGATTGGATAAAGAAAGTTGTTAGTTGTACATACCAATTAAAACTCAATCCAACATTGTGCATCTCCATATATAGTACCATCCTGTCGGAAAGATGATAACTTGAAACAATTGCTCACCCTGTGTGGTTCTTCTCTGCTTCAAATGTTGTTAAATAGCTGGGTTTTGAATTTGCAACTCCTTAAGTTATCTTTCAAGTGGTTACCTCTAGCTTACTCAAGACTGTCTTCCAGCTGCAGGCTATGGTAGTTTCAGCAATGGCCACTACCTAATAGCATTGAGGATCTAGTTAATTAAGAGTGAATGCCTAATTCAGCGGGAGTTAGGAAACCAACTTGAAGCAATAAAGAGGCGAGATTTATCAGTGGATGGTCATACAGAAGACAATTCATTCTGATTTTGAAGATTTGGCAGTAGCTCTATAGCTATATGTATATTGGCTGAATGTGTATGAAAAATTGCTTTGCATCATTTCCAATTACTATGATCTCTCATTCCGGTCCATCCAAATGTATCTAATTGTAATGATTGTCTTTGGCAGAAGACTATTGTAACAGCTAGCTGAGGTAAGATATTCCACGAGGTCATGGCAAATTTTTTGAGGCTAACCAGTTTTTATATCAGTAAGCAAACCAGCTCTAGCAAGATAATGAAATGAAATCCACCTCTCCTTATGAACAGCGGATTAGGTGCACGGGATTTGTCAAACAAAACTGACTAAAGTCCATTTTAGAAGAAGGAGCAGGTCTTCAGATGACAGTAGTATATCTGTCAGGGGGCGAATTCAAGGGGGGGGGGGGGGGGGGGGGGGGGTCTTTGGGGTCTAAAGATGCTCCCCCCATCCTTGGTACCAAATAATGAATTATTTATTTATTTATGTCCTAATGATTAAATTTAAGTCTTACGCGATTGAATGGTGCACGTGGGATTACATGTATTACAGAATGTGCGTTCATGCTGAAAGGTGCCGTCAATATTAAGTTAATGTCTCCACCTGGGACAGACTTGTAAATGTCCCCCTGGACAAGCTTGTGTTTTGTTCCATCCTCCCCCCCCCCCCTGGACCCGGGACAGGCATTTAAATCCTGGACACCATTTATATTGTCATCCATAGGGGTGTGCAGTTAAATATTGGAATAGCCCAAAATGCTATGCAAGCTCTCAAGGATGGCCTGCTGGTAGGACCATTTATAAGTGAATGGTAACTGATAAATGCTTGTCTATGAACAGGAATGTCCTTTAAAAATGTGTGTCCTCTGGTGGTCCCCACCAGAGCAAATCAGGTGCTGCTTATTCAGGCTGCACTGGTAACCCCATAACCCCATAAGCATATCTCTCCCATGACAGAAGCTTCCAATGAGGACAGCTTTGTTCTTGACATGGCCACAAGCAATGCTGCTCTGGGGAAGGTATGTTTTATTCGTTCAAATGTGTGTGTCTGCCAGATGTATGAGTACCTATGAATCCTGTGAGGATAGTTGAGATGGAGGTTCTTGTGTATGACATGTGTGGCTGGGGGTGTGTGTGCAGTCACATGCAAGAACTTTCAGAGACCTTATCTGTTTAAAAGAAATTGATGTGATTTAATGATGCCAGTGAGAGCAAGTGAGCAGATCAAATTGTCTTATACTGCTATGATGTGATGCACTATATAAACGGGTAGTATTCCAAGGTTGCCCTTTCTTCTTTGTTTGCTCTCTTGTGTGCAACATATAAGTAGGAACCTGCCGGGGAAAAAAATCAGTGAAACAAGATATAAAAATTTAATAAAAATAGAAAATTGGTGATGTAGGATTTGTAGACAGCAATTGAGTAAAAAGTAAGGAAACAAGGAATTACGGATATTATGCATTCATTAATTTATAAATATTACATACCTACATTATGTAGCAAATCTACCTGCCTGAAATTCTGTAGGCATGTAATATTTATAAATCAATGAATGCATAATATCCGTAAGTCCTTGTTTCCTTACTTTTTACTCAATTGCTGTCTACAAATCCTACATCACCAATTTTTTATATCTTGTAAGCATCTCATACTGAACATTTAATATTAAATGCCTTACTTTTCCTTCAGTATGTGAACCACTACATCTCTTGTTGTATACTACTTGATATTGATAACGTGTCAGGGTTATTAATATTGTATAATAATTTATACACCATACAAATCAAATTTGCAGGCACAGTCAATGCTTGTAACACAAAAAAATAGTCGTAAATAATAACCATATAGCTTATGCTGACCCCTAAGTGGAGCAGTTATTAGTTGACATTAGTTGTGTAATGTGACATATACATCATGCCAGCCCTATGCATGTGATTTAAATAGCGTGGAGTATTATTAAATATGCATGTATAGTTTACATGTAGTTTTACATATTTGCTGCAGGTAACTCCACTCTTTCAGTCTACATGGTTTAAGTATATATATACAATATATATATATAATATTATAATATTATTATATATATAATATACAGAACACAGCCCAAGTTGGCTATATCATCACTGTGTAAGTGATCATGACTTGACTGATGTTAACAATAAAAAAACACCCATGAAGACAACATTTAATTTGCCATATACAACTGTCTATTATCTATAAGCTGTACTGTATAACAGAAACAAATGTTATTCCAAAAGTTGCATGAAGTGGCAACTCACAGTCTTTACAAACAACGTTAACAAGAATTGAAAGTACCTGTATCAGTCTGATATGTTAAGTACTCTACTACTGATTCCTCTGGTACCAATTTAGTTCAAACAATTGTATATGTGGCTACAATTTCCCTCCTTTATTGGATTTTACATGCACCTGTCATTGTTGATCAGTTCGTGGCTAAGCTCAGCCATCAGGGGAGGAGGTCATCTCAACCAGCTACCAATTTTTATTTTAAATTAAAGGGACTATAGGATAACTTGTTATTACAGTTAAGTCAACCACATACATGTATATTGTGTGTCAGTCAATAGTGTTTCGGGAAGCATACCACTCCATTTCCATTATAGAGTGCATGTACGTATGTATATAATCATATCAAATACAGAATACCTGGACAGAAAACAGTGGAAGTGTCCGATCATGAAAAATAAATGTCTAGGCAACTTCTGCCTCCTCAAAAGCCCAGCCATTTGTATTATGAAGAATTTTATAAGACTAGAACCCACAGGCCTAGACTGCTCTGATGGGAAAAATCCTGATAGCATCACAATGGTCCCATGGAAGAACAGGAATCTTTTGGTTTGGGATGCCACCTGTTCTGACACCTATACTCCATCTCACCTGGCACAGTCCACTATGGCAGCAGGTGCTGCCGCCAGTTAGGCAGAGGACTGGAAAAAGGCCAAATACTCGTATCTGGAGGGACACCCAGGTATATGTTTCACCCCTATTGCCTATGAAACATCAGGTGTAGTTGGCCCTCTTTCCCTAATCTTCCTGAAGGAGCTAGGTCACAGGCTCTCAGCCACAACCAGTGACATAAAAAACTACAGCTACCTGCTCCAACGTCTTTCAGTGGCTGTACAAAGGGGCAACGCTGCCTCCATCATAGGAACACTTTTTCTCTTTCCAGTACTGTCATTTAGGGGGAGTGGTTTTTAATGCCAGTTTTTTAGTGTGTTATTATATACTTGTAATAATTAAATGTACTTGTTAAATAAATACTATTCATGTTTAATAATTAGCAGCTTTTAATTGCATGTTGAGAAAATTTGTTATATTCTTTTATATCTTTGCATAAGCATCTCATTCTTAAGTAAATCATAGATGTGTGTTATATCTATGATTAAATAGAACATCTAGACAAATTTGACATTACTTGTAAATGACTGTGAGTTAATTTTCCTTCATTGTGTGAAACACAATTAATAATCTTTGCACACAAAGTACTAAGCAACATTTGGTGCTTAACTTTTATAAATCTGCTAAGTTCAATTGTAGTTGGATGCGGCAATGCAGCCACTAGGGTGTTTGCAACACAAAATATAGCCATAAATAGTAGCCACGTAGCTTATGCTGACCCCTATAAGTGGAGCTATTTCAATCATATGGCACTCTCATCCTGGCATGAGGCAAAATGCCAGGGCAACTTTGGTCAGATTTGCACATGCACACATGCACACACATACGTGCTGTACTAAGAAGCATTAATTACAGAAAGTCATAAGAGAAGGTTAGAACAGCAATGTCAACTGATAACAGGCAAAGCATGAACTGTGTGGTGAAATTTGATTTCTAGTGAAATACCCCCAAAAATTTATGGGGTCAAATCCTATAGAGCTCTTTCATGGTCACATGGCATGACAAAAAGCACATAAATGTGTAATGATTATATTGTGTCCGCCATATTGGTGCTCGGCTGAAATTGGAGTCTGCGTTGTCGACCAGTGTTTGACCAATTCTACGGTAGGTAAAGGTACAAGATTGTACAGGATACCTAAGGTAAGAACCCATTATGGGGACTACGAGTTAGAATTGTCACAAAGACGAAGGAAAGGCAGGCGCTGATCCAGGATTATAGGGGGGGGGGGGGGGGGGGGGGGGGGGGGGTGGCTAGAGGGTACCGTAGGGGCCAGCAATCCTCAGCAAGGGGGTCTGGGGGAGCGCTGTAAGCTCCCCCAGACGCCAACGCTTTTTTACTTCATCACGCTCAAAACGCTACACAAAACTACTGTAAAAAAAAAGAAATTTTATCACAAACTAAACCTTATAACTTGCATGTACTACGGGGGATTTATCGTCGAAAACCCAGTGAATCATTATCTCGCCCAACCATCTATGAATGAATATGAATAAGACCATCTATGAATGAACGGTGGTGATGAATGAATATGACCATCTTCGTAAATAATTATTTGAGGAAGGGATTGGGGGGGGGGGGGGGGGGGGGGGGGGGGGGGGGTGTGGCTAGCCACCCTATCCACCCTCTTTGGATCAGCCCCTGAAAGGCTTCCTGGCTGCAATTGGTCGCAAAGACTCAGCGTCACTTCTTAACGCTCGGATATGTTCCCTGCAAGAGTAAACCAGCACAGTCACTGTATAGTGAGTTTGACCCAGATTGGCTGCCTTCACTGAATCTTACGGGTATATATATGTAAAAAAAAAAAAAAGTAACAGCGAGATATAGTCTGACGTAGCCACACCCTCGCGCTCCGCAAAGCGCGAGGGTGTGGCTACGTCAGACTAACATTAAACGGCTCCTTAGGCTAAGCCTTAGCCTAAGCCTTAGGCACTCGAAAAGACGGCACGCAGCTAATCTGCGAGAACAAAAAGTGCATTGTACCTGGAGTTGCTGCAGACAATGTGATTGTACGTTTCTATTCAGACATTACTTACCCGTCCTGTAGTCACATACTTTCCCGAGACGATGGGCATGCGTTTGTACGCTTTCACTCATCCACAAACAAACTGATTACAAGCCTCCAGAGATGTATAGGCTTTGAACTGTTTGCTAGTTATAAAACTGGTCTGCAGTACTAAATACGATATCAAATCGCATGCACGATATCAAATCGCATGCACTAGTACAACGTCCGACTTGTCTCCAACGACGCCCATGTTCATTGTAGTATTGATGTACCAGCCAGGGGTCTGGCCTGAGGCCGGCCGGCTGTCAGGCCAATTAATTATAAATTATTGGTGTTTAATTAATTGATACGTACGCATGCAACTTGATTTTGCCTCCGCGCCGCTATGTCGATCGGCAATTCTCCTGGTCCATAATGTACGTTGGAGTTCAATTGTATTGTGGCAGTAGAACAGCAGTAAACTTTTTCATTTGTGCAGAGATGTATGTGTTCAAATCAACCATCAAATCCATGCATGCTATAGTAGCCTATAGCCCCGGCTATAGGTAATCTTATTAACAAGTTCTAGTCCTTTTGTTTGCTCTTTTTGGCTCTTACTTCTGGTCTCAGGGCATTCAGATTTGGACACACTCTCAGGTAGTGCTCTTTCATGATGCACTTTAGCCGCTCCACTTTATTGGCCATACAGCCATATGTTCTGTACAGCTTATTAAAATGGCATATATGGCTTCAATGCCTTGTTCTCCCATTAATGCAAATCCAGCATTGTGTGCTTCCATCCACTCATTGACGTGCATTTCTAAGATGTGCATTTTCACCGTCCTCTTTATTTCTGGAAATGTGCATGGTGTCTAAATAACCAAAAAAAATCTCTTTTACAGATGCTGCTGCAATCAGATTGATTCAGAAGGTCAATGTCGGTCTGAATTAAAGTTACATACCAATTAATATAAGTGTGCTCTTTTCTTCTAAAGTTACACAGTTTTTGTTGTAGCGGTTGTGCCACTGAGAAAATAGTGAAAAGGCGCTCTTGTATTTTTCACAAAGTGAAGTTGCTTCCTCAACCAGTTGTGGTGAGTATTTTTGGGCTGTGTTTATTAGAGATGTGCACAATGCATGTGTGTGTTGAGCCTATTTTGAAGTTAATATTTTGTACATGTAAAACAGAAATGGCCACATTTTTTTCGTACACATACCTGTAACACCTTGTTTACATGGCTACCAACAAATGCTCCTCAATGGTACTGTTGACGTTGCGCATTAAGAGACTGGAGAGCAGTTTCGACACCCTTCACAAATGGTCCTTCATGCAGTCACTGCGAACCCCTTATTTAACTTTTTATGAACATCAGACATTGTCTGTTCCTATACATGATCGAACATGAGTGCATTTGGTATGAAGATAATACGTACTGTTGGCCACTAATTAAACACCAACTTACCTATTTTGCTGTTGTAGTTTGCATCTTCTTCTGTTAAACTACAGAGAAGTGGGCTGCTCTCTCCCACAATTATTGCTGAATAGTTGAACAAATCCTTCAGACTGCAGCATTCTTGTCGTAACACTTCCAGCTGCTCTTTGTATGCAGTTAGTTCCTTCACTGCAGTTGCATATTCTTCACAGGATGCTATGGTTAGCTCTGCATCCGTTAACAACTGCAATGCAAGCTTTAAATCCTACAGGTGGCATTCCTCTTCAAGTAGTGAGTAGAGTTTGTAGAAGATGCCCATTGATATGTGTAGTGCTGGAAGGCAGACCTTTGTTGGCACATGCACAGATCAAATGACTAAACATAAAATTGTGATTGTTTACCTGGTTTAGTGGAATAGGGAACAAGGGTTCTCCCTTGCAGTTATTAAAGTATTTCACTTTCTTTGTATCCCCTCCAGATGCTATAAATCGTTTGTAGTCATTGCACATTGACTCCACTGTTTGAGCAGGAAAAGGGCCTCTCAAAATACAATTTCCTTCAAGGTCATCAATTGTCACCAAGCACCATAACATGGCTGCTTTCCTATGGTAAGGTGTGTAACATTTAATGTGTTTGTTAACTTAAATGCTTTTAACATACCACTTGCACCTGATGTTCCATACATTGCACTTTTAAAAACTCGTAGTCTCCTGAAAGGAACGCCCTGGCTAATGTTGTAACCGATGGGAAAAACTTATTTGTCACTCAGTATACTTATAGTTTGCATAACTCACTTCCATTGGGATACAGCTAAAGTCACCACTTCCTCCTTGAATCTGTCAAGTGCATGCTATATGGAGGTTGGCTATGCATGGTGTCCTGTGCTTCAAAACATGCAAACACACAAGTGCTGTAGATAAGAGTTTGGACAACTAGTATTCACAATCTGGAAATTCATTTTGAAAGCACCATCACCTTTATCGCCACCTAGTTTGATCCACATTTCAGTGCTGGGGATTACTCCATTATGCCACGTTAGAGTACCTGCACTGCACAGCAAAAAAAGTTTAGTGAAACGGCCAACTATATCACTCCAAATCCTGATTCTGAGTGATATAGTAAGCTGTTTTGAGTGAAATCCACCAAACTTATATAATTGAGTGTTAAGGTGCTGTATGGATGGAATTGCTAAGAAATTTACAATATTCATGTACCTTTCATTTTCATCGATTAGATTGGTCACTTCCTGTATGAGGCTAGGGGTATAAGCATAGGCAGCAGCTTTTATTTCATCCTCACAAGAAGTGTGGGAGAAACAGAACAGTGCAATTTCTGCTTCCCTGATTCTCCCCAATCATTTCTTTGGCTATAAGACGCAGCTTCTTTTAACTTGCCAACCATCTGAGTATGCCAATACTGACATTTGAATTAAATGTGACAATTTTTACTCTAGTTACCTTCTTAAAGTCCTAAGTTGGTTCCAAGGCATGCCAATTGCAGCTTTCATCGCAAGTCCTGTTGTTGCCTCAATACCAGGTGTTAACCCTGCTTCTGTTAGTATCATTTTTTTCTCTTCACTTCCCAGGGCTCTGATCTCCTCCCCAAGGATCTTTTCAGGTCTTTCTGGTGATAGAAGGCTCCTTACTACTTGAACTTCACAGACACGTTGCTTAAGAGTTTTGCTGCAAACCTCCTCCCTTTTGGATGAAAGGGCCTTTGTCACACGCACTAGAGTCAGTGGCTGCAAAAGATGGGAATAAGTGTAATATAAAAAAATTGTTTGTCACTTACAGTCCCTCCTGTCTTGATTTGTATAATGTTATCCTTTGTGTTTTCAGACAGGATTCTTCAAATCACCTTAGAAGCGCACTGTTCTTCGATAACTCCCAACCTGTGGCACTCGTGTGAGTCATAGTCACCCGCCCGTACATCCCTATTGCATGTATCACAGGACACCATCACATCACAAAGAAGGCGTTGTGTTAGGTCAGGAGCAGGCTGCACAGAACCTGGCACCAAGTTCACTGCATCCTCACAGCATGGACACTAAGTACTTGCCGATGTTGCTATGGAGTCAGCAATGCACTTAGCACATACTACTGCATTGCAGTGCAACTTAAGTGGCTGTGACAACATTTCTTTACAAATTGGGCAAGTTAGTATGTCCATGATGGAAAGTACCTGTGTCGGGGCTAGCTGTGGTTCCCTTCTATGACACACAACCTTTGGAGGTGCAACATGGGGAAGCAAGGCATTAGGTGTGATGCCTGGTTGTTGCCCTGGTTTCTGTTTATGTATGTCCTTTAATTGGATCCATGAGTGTATGGGTTCCTGTTTACAGTTCACCTACCCCTATATCAACCTACCCTCATATCAACCTGCCGTATTCATAGCGATTTTAGGCTAGGGTTTTGTGTTTCTTGCGATCGCCTAAGCCAACCGCTAATGTGATTTAATTCGTGATAGAATCCTTTCACAAAGTGAATCTCTTAGCGGAGGTCTGAGGTGATCGCTAGGAACACAAAACCCTAGCCTAATATCACTATGAATAGGGCATATTTGCCCATTATTTACTTTACCCTTATATCAACCCCTGTGGTATGCATGGGTTGATATGAGGGTAGGGACACTGTATGTGTTTATGTATGTGTGATTAAACTTATGAGGTCATGTGAATATGTTTTACCTTGCATGTACAGTACTGGCACAGTGCAGAGACCAGTCCTATGGCTTTACCGTACACTTGTATGGAATCTTCTTTTCTGCCGCCTTAGCCTACATGATTTGCAGAAATTGGTGGGATAGTCAGCAGTGTCGTTGCTGGTGTCAATTTGAAAGCATGTTTTAAGTTCCACAGAGAAACCAGCACAGTTATACTGAGGTTGTCTCTAAATTGCCTCGAGACGTTTTCTTAAACAACCGGTGTCCGCATACCCTGCAGTATCTCTGCACTTGACATTCCATCGCTTTCTATCGAAGGCACGGGGCCGGAGAGCACGTGATACTGCTTTACTATAGCTAGTCCGGGATAAAGGGTTTTGTTCTCGCTAAATAAAGCTTGATATCTTTACAATGGGCAAGGCTCTATCTTTTCAAAAAAGGTGCATCTCACACCTGATTCTCAGGCATTTTTTCAAGAAAAAGAGGTTGCCGTTCGAGTTCCTCAGGAGTGGCAAAATACAAGCAAAGATCATTACCGTGAGATGCGCGACTTTCGTGGACGAAAAAAGAACATCCCTCAATAGTGCGCATGGACGTTTTTTAGTGCCGAACTGAATATAGAACGGCTAAAAAATATATTGGTATTTTATGGTAAACGCATCTTCGCAAATAGGGATTAGAACATTAACCACATTTTAATGAGCTCGAGCTCCTATGGGACCCGGATAAGAATTGTACCGTAATATACATATGTATTCAGATTAAATAATTAACAACCTATAATGTCCATCTCGAATCAGCCGTGATATGTATAACAGTATAAGGTCATTTCAGTACTTCGTATTTATTGGTTGCACCAGATCCTCAGTAATAAGAAATTACACTGATACTTGTACTATTGCAAAATATAATTGTATACACCATTTGACGTCAATAAAAAGTAATAATGGTTAATGACTGAGTTTTTAAGAAGCCAACTTAGAGTGGGCGTGGTCCGGCCTGATACCTGGCCTGACAGGTCAGGCCAGGCCCCTGGCCTTCGGCAACCGGGTTACCCTGTATAGGCCTCTCTACGAAAACTCATTCGCACATATCCAACCCACCCCCTTAGAAAGTCTGATAATGACCCTTTACTGGACTGGTGTGTTGTATGTACACATGTACATGTACTGGACTGCATGGTTTACTGAGTGTGTGTGTGTGTTGTGTGTGTGTGTGTGTGTGTGTGTGTGTGTGTGTGTGTGTGTGTGTGTGTGTGTGTGTGTGTGTGTGTGTGTGTGTGTGTGTGTGCGTGCGCGCGTGTGGTGTGTGAAATTAGTTTAGAAATTACCTTAATGGGGCGTGGCAGGATGTAATTATTTATTTAAAACCGTTTCGATAACAGCTAGTTACTAGTTGCGCCGGAATGAAATCAAACGCAATTTTACCCTTATGGGCCTTTGCAGTACTTCAAGGCAGCCTTCTTGGAGAGCTGTGCCAAAGTGAGTGTAATATAGTTTGGTGGTATAAGCACTAGAGTTCTAAACTCTATAATATCTCCCTTTACCTTACTGCGTCTAAGACTTTATGAATGATTCAAGCATGTCCGACCATTGTACATGTATATATAATATATAATATAATAATTATATATATATAATCCTTTGCTATATTATTATATACAATTTTTATATTTATCGTATACATGTAACTTGATGTAAGTCGAACACATAGGATGTTGCAGTATGCGGGTTATAGCAAGTATGATTATAATTATTATAATTATGATTTATATATATATATATATATACCTCATCAATGTGGCTGGCATGTAGTTTGTGAAGCCCAAGAGCTTATAATATAGTGCGGCATGGAGTAAGTTTTAATTTTATTGTATCGGCTGACAAGCCATTGGCGCGTGGCATCAAAACTGATTTAATGACCAAACCGATCAAACCAATTATTATGGTTCATTATCCCCAAATGTCGCAGTGCGATTCAAAACAAATGGTTTGCAGTTATTTATAACTCCACGTATAACGACAAGGATTTTTTGTGTGTGGTACGTAAGAAGGAACTCATCTGAAGCCATGTTCATAAAGAAGAACAAATTGTACTGTAGTAACGTAGTAAATACCGCGCCGCGACGCTAATTTATGGCGGGACATTCTCCGTAAAGGGGCATCAAAGTTGTTGTATGCTATTTATGCGGTACCAATAACAGTCAGTCCCTCGCAAATCAATGACGGATAGACCAATTTTCATGATCAAGAAAGGAGAATGAAGTTATGGAGGGCTTGGGTATCTAGACCTAGAAAACATGCGTTGGGTCCATAACGGTTGGGGAGGGACGGCATTATTCAGAATTGAGATTTCGCAGGTCCGTAGCCAGGGTGTCTGCATGTATGATAATATTGTGCGTGTGTGCATGTAACAGCACTGGTACGATCCAAATGTAGGATCAGAAAGATGGCTACAAGGCATCGTGCATGTATCATTTACCCCATCCCAATAGCATGCAAGAACTCCGGTCCGGCATTCACTGCTATTCATTTAGCCCTTTGGGTGCCAAGGGCATATTCATATACTATGTATCAAAGTCCAATGTCCATGATAGCAGGACATACATGTAAATGGATGTACAATAATAACTCCATTCTGTTCTTGAAGATGGGTACAATGAGTTAAGTAGGAGGAGGAATATGGTACAAGCATAAACTAATTATAGCAAGTAGGGCCTAGTACAACTTTCAAATTTCACAAACTGTTACCAGGTGTGCACATTTTTGGTGTGGAAGAAACTAACGCAAGTATTTATCAGCAATTCATATAATAAAAGGGACAAATGTAGTGAATATGTCACAAGTTTCTAAATGTGTTGTGTTGGGGTTAATTGGTGGGGGGGGGGGGGGGGGGGGGGACGGCATTATTCAGAATTGTGATTTATCTATTTCATTGTCACCGCGTGTTTTGTTGATTACGTTGTTAACAGTCTAAGTTGTTACACTTTCTTACCACAAAATCCCTTGTGGCCACATGAAAAGCGAACTAATGTAATTTGATATGGTGTGCAGAGGTACCGGCAACAGATTCAGTTTATCAACCACAATGCTAAGATTGGATAATAAACCATAAAAAGTGATTTTAAATATAGATTTGAACTTTTAACTGATGGTTTGAAAAAATTTGATTCCAAGTATCAACCAACTTGGTTGCAGCCCACCATGTTGGTGAGATCTTGGTGTTGATCTCACTCACAAGGGCAACCTCCGCAGCATAGTAGTATAAATTTGCATTTAGTTGGTTGATACTAGTAATTGTACAATTACTAGCCATGCACACATGCTAGTTATTAACTATAATGAATACTGGCGTCGTTCATTATTATTCAACCTCACTAAATCTGTATATAATATACCCAACTATTCAACCCCAAATAGACCAACAATGTAACTTTTTTTTTACTTCCTTGATGCTGCATGTCTTGGACTATACTAAGATAAAGGAATAAGTTTGGTTTCCCTGGTCCATTGGTTCATTAGGTTTACAATAATTTAGTTTTGCAACTGGAATGGAGACGCAACAGATATTAAGTACATTGCAAAAATTGTGCACATAGTAACATTCATGCACGAGCACACACCAAAACGTTGTTACATTCTGAAATTAAGGTGCCACATTGCTTTTGTTAAGTATTGAAGCCTTATAATTGAGCTCATCAAAGCTCTTATGAAAAAACCAAATCCTAATCTCATACTCGACATAGCACACCAGTAGCTACAAGATGGCCCAGTGTGCTTACATTGGAGTATTGAACATAAATGATTGCACCACCTTGACTTCAGAATCACTTTTGTTTGTAAAATTTAGTATATTTCAAAATCTACTTACCAACTCACTTCGTTTTCAGGTTATAAAGTCTATGTCAACATCCTGACAAGTGGACCAATTGCACTGGGAGATTATGTGACACTTGCATGTATTGTTGATCCCATCCCTCCTGGTCCAGTTTCCTATGAGTGGTCCACCTCTATCCAAACCAGCCACAACTCCATATTCTCACAAGGACCTAATAATGTTTCTGTGTACATAGAACTTACCCACCCAAAGGAAGGTCTGTACTTCTGTCATGTGCTATCCAATGGAGATTTGGTGGCTGTTGGTTATACTGTGATCAAGCCACAAGGTATAGTATACCATTATTAAGTATTTCATGGTTATCACTACATATACTTGTAGGGTTTCTCATTCCTATTGGTCCAACTGAGGTTACCTATCGCTATGGGGATACCATAGTTCTGAGAGTGAACATATCGTCATTCTACCTTGCACGCAATATCCAGTCCCTCCAGTGGTACAGAGGTGGTAACCCAGTACCTGTGAACAGCTCCTCTGACATGAGGGTGTACAGTGACAGTGTGGGGACCAGACTCACCATCCAGAGAGCAAGGAGGTCAGATGAGGGAGAGTACACAGTCAAGATACAGAGCATACAATATGTTGACAACAGCAATGAGTGCCAGAGAGGCATGCTGTCTCTGCTGGAAAGATATTATGCAGCACACTCACCTGTGACGTTCACCATATCATCTTCATCATCTCAAGGTGATGCTTTAATATCAAATTACTTGATTTCATATAATGGCCTTCCACAGTATCATATGCTGATGCAAGCATTTACATCAACACTACAATGAACATCCAGTTCGAGAAGAATGTACCCGATATTTCACAACTAGGGTTTCTAAGTTGTCCCTATTCATACTGCCGTTATACACAGCCATTGCTTTACTTCAATGGTTACCAGCTCTCTGACGACAAAGTGGCCTACACCATTCAGTCTGGATCTGTCATATTCAATATTCAAAATGCCACACCGAAAGACTTTGGAGTATATGAACTTGTGTCTTCATTATGTTCTGCAGGTTCCTTTCATTATAATCGTTGCTTATCATACTATTACATCGCTATATTTAATTACTTTGGAACTCTGCATAGGATGGACAGATTTACTGTTGTGAAATATGGTATGTGATAAATGGTACAAATTAATACACATTAATTAATACTGTTTCCATGTTATAGAACCACCAAATGTCTCTCTGCAATCTTGCCCAACACATATGGATCAGAATACACCTTCCACCATAGTCATCACCTGTGCAGCTCGCAATGGAACTCCAGATGTCCACAATATCACACTGATGAAGAGTGGATCAGTGATTGCTAGTACTATTGGGGGGAACACTCTAAATTACACAGTCCCAGTGACAATGGATGGTCTGGGTCAGTATGTGTGTGAGGTGAACAGTCTTTACTCCACACAGCAGAAGTCACTGGTACTCAGGGGATCAGGTATGACGTCAATATCAATGTTACCTCAATATCATTTTTTTTCTAATTCCATAATCTCATGGAGACATAATTAATTCATATATCTCCAGCAGTTTGAGCACTGCATCAAATGATACAGGTTTAGAAGCTTATAGCTTCAGACAGAACCGTTGCCATGGGCAAGTTAGTGTTGAACTCATGTGATTGTATCATCTTGCGAATCATATGACTTAATTTGAGACAACGGACAAAGATTTGAAAAAATGTTAAAGTCTACTTTACCCAATAACCATACTGCCATTATTTATTTCCCTGCCTTTTTACTTCACACTATAGGCTATGAAGTCTCTGTCAACATCCTGACAAATGGACCAATTGCACTGGGAGATTATGTGTCAGTTACGTGTACGATTGATCCCATCCCTCCTGGCCCAGTGTCCTACCAGTGGTCCACCTCTATACCTGGCACCTATATCTCCTCGCAAGGACCTAATGCTACTCTGTACATGGGAACTGCCCACCCAAAGGAAGGTCTGTACTTCTGTCATGTGCTATCCAATGGAGGGGAGGTGGCTGTTGGTTATATTGTTATCAAGCCACAAGGTATGAAGCTACTAGCATACCATTATTAACTATTTCATGGTTGTCATTACATATATACATTTATAGGATTTCTCATTCCTATTGGCCCAACCAAGGTCACCTATCACTATGGAGATACAATAGTGCTGGGAGTGAACATATTGTCATACTACATAGCCCAGACCTCCATCCAGTCCCTCCAGTGGTACAGAGATGGTAGCCCAGTACCAGTGAACAGGTCCTCCGACATGAGGGTGTATAGTGACAGTGTGGGGACCAGACTCACCATCCAGGGAGCAGGGATGTCAGATGAGGGAGACTACACAGTCAAGATACATACCATATATGGTGTAGATAACAGCAATGAGTGCCATAGAGGCCTGCTGTCCCTGCTGGAAATATATTATGCAGCACACTCACCTGTGACATTCACCATATCATCTTCATCATCTCAAGGTGATGCTTTAATATCTAATTAATTAATTCAAATATATAATGGCCTTCCACAGCATTGTATGATGATGCCAGCATTTATGTTAATGCTACAATGAACATCCAGTTTGAGAAGAATGTGCCTAATATTTCACAACTAGGGTTTCTAAGTTGTCCCTGTTCATACTGCCGTTATACACAGCCATTGCTTTACTTCAATGGTTACCAGCTCTCTGACAACAGAGTGGCCTACACCATTCAGCCTGGAACAGTTATATTTAATATTTCAAACACTACATCCAAAGACTTCGGAGTGTATGAAATTGTGACTCTAGTATGTGGAGGTCGCCCTGCTTACACTCGTTGCTTATCATGGTATTACATCAATATATTTAATTACTTTGGATATCTCTATGGAGTGGAAACATTCACAGTTGTGAAGTATGGTATGTGATTAATGAAACAAATTCATAACTGAATATTAATTTTACCTGTTGCTTTCATGATAGTTCCACCTCAGGTCTCAATTCAAGCTTTGACAACATGTACTGGTCCAAACACACCTCCCACCATAGTCATCACCTGTGCAGCACTCAGTGGAACTCCAGATGTCCACAATATCACCCTGATGAAGAGTGGGTCAGTGATTGCTAGTACTATTGGGGGGAACATTCTAAATTACACTGCCCCAGTGACAAGAGGTGATCTGGGTCAGTATGTCTGTGAGGTGAACAGCCTCTATTCCACACAGAAGAAGTCACTGGTACTCAGGGGGTCAGGTATGATAATTAATCCAGATTTCTCAACTGTTTAGTGCACTGCATCGAAGGATGCAGGTTTATTAGCAACTCATAGTTTTGGAATTAAATTTAATATTGGGGTATGATTACATTTATATATGTGCATTATGCTCTAGTGTTTGACAAATCGTTTTATTCAGTGATACACATACAGGTTTAGCAGCTTATATGGCTGATGCATGTTTGTAATAAAGAGTTTGGGACAGAGAGGTGAAAAATTTCACTAACCTTTCAGTACACATTTTGCATGCTTAAACTGGGCTAAGAATATGATATCTTCCCTTACCCACATGCAGCAATATTAAAGCTGGATGATTATAGCAATGAACAATGGACTGCAGAGCCCGTCTATTTGGTCCAGTATGGCTTGGTGACCACCAGTGACCTTGTGAGTATGATTCAGAGCTGGGCGCTTGAGCCATCCGGTGGTTGCATTGCCATTGGAGGCTCCACCCCCCAACTGAGCAGAGGGTGTTGCTTAAATGGCACTAGTTTCCAGGTAGTACTCAATTATACAGCATACAGTGATGCACATTTAAATACCTCTTGTCTCCCAAAGAAAGGACAATCTTCATATGATATTCAGATTGCAGCTGGGACCATAGGAGGATTTGTGGGAGGTGTCCTTCTTACCATTTGCATAGGAGCATTTGTCGTTATCAGGTAGGACTGTGTATGTGTATCGAATGGTCATTGGGTGCATATTTTAACAAGTTTTACTTCTGCACTGATGAAGGGGTGTGGTGTGTGGTAATGGAAGGTCTATTTTATCGGTACATACAAATGCATATGAAATATACAATGTCTTTTCCTCTTGTCGGAGACAGAATTAAGAAGTCAGACACAGATAAAAAAAAAATCACGAATGCTCATGGTCCAGTAAGAAAGGAAATGAAGGACACAACTGTGTGACATTATAATCAGGACTATACCAGCCTGACAGTGTAAATAATAATTCTGTTTGCATTAATATACTGTAGT
>OX442418.1:4214108-4216608 GCA_949361645.1 Spongilla lacustris
TTGGGCACACATGCACACACACATGCACACACATGCACAGACACACATGAACACACCTAACACATGCATACATGCACACCTAACACAAGCACACACACTCACACATGCACAAAAACACATGTACACACACACTCAGACACACCTGCATGTATTAGATCATACATATCAACATGTTTAATGAAATGTAGATTTGTGAATTGTTTACAATCCATTTGATGTAACATGTTGATGATCTGCAATTCTGATAAACCCTTCAATCCCATGAACGTTCTACCCATTCCATGCAATTTTTGGTACCAAAGTTTGACTCCTCTCACAACCTTTACACGACCAATTCTTACGCTACCTGAATCAGCCTAAGGCGGACTTAATTTCCTTAAATTTACAGACCTTGTTCTGGATACTATTGGATTCCATTGGAAATTAAGTCCGCCTCACTACTGAATGATGCACCACCTTTGGGTAGCTGATCTGATTCAGGTAGCGTAAGAATTGATCTTGTAATAGGAACTAAGTTGTCGTAACGTCACTAAATCCAGTTGCTATACCTGCAAAAAAAAAAAGGCTAAAATTGATCATGTAGGCCTCTCCATTGATTCCATTTTCAATTAGTTTCAATTTTAGCATCCCTGAACACTATAGTGCAATATTGTCTCCTTGTAGAAGGTGTTGGGGTGTGGAGCAGATGTATTTACAGTTTATCTAAAGTTTCATTCTCAATGTCACTTGTGTTCCCAGAGCAAGTCTTCATGCACACTAGGGTGTGGCCTGGTAGCACAGTGGAACAAGACAGTTTGTAAGTCCACTGGTACTCACCATTGATCTGGATCACCCATCCCCTCCTTACCCCTCCCCCAAATCCGTTTCGTTTCTTCTTCTGTGCCCAGCTATTCAAACTCCGCCTCCTTCTCCAACCATCCCCCCACTGCTTGTTGCGGTGAATGGACTTGTGGGTTTGTACACCCTCCTCCCCTCCAGCTATGACCCTGATGGGTACTCTGGCACAGTGTCCGATGACGTCATCAGTTTTGTTGTCAGTGTGACAACCAACACAAACTCCACCTTCTACACTGAGTTGGTATGTGCGCAGTTACAAACCATTGCGCTGATCAGGAAACATACTTTTTTTACTTACTGCCACTGCAAATAATTTGGTTGCTATGTCAAACCAATGAATGCTAAACCAGTGGTTTACATTTTAGATGGTTTAACCACCAGCCCAAAATGCCAAACCAATGTTTTGGTTTCATTGTCAAACTTAACATTTTGGTTTGAAAACGACTTGGTTTGTGCTTCCAACCAATCCCTTTTAGGCTAGGGAATAGAAACTTTAAAAATAATAATGTATATGTCTGTACCCTATGGAGCATCTACATGGTAACAAATCCAATCCTCCCCTTTGAAAGATCCTGCCCTATGGAGAGTCTTTGAAGGGTCAGTTTACATGGTAACAATGCCTCTTCCTCTTTGTAAGAAACCTTCCTCCCCTTCGTAAGAAACCCTCTTCTCCTTTGAAGGGTTCCTGCTTCATAGAGCACATGGTGACTAACCCTCTACCCAGTCTATACATGCATATTTGTAACAGATGTGTTTACATTTACCAAGGTATTTCTTTAATTGAAACATAGATGTATGAGGAAGACCTAATTGGTATAATATTTCAAAGGACATGGCCCTGCCTTTGAATTATTATACCAGTTAGCTTTTCCTCATTAAGGTGGCTATGTTTTGTGACAGATGCCTCATGCTGCTGCACAGATATTCTTTGTAGCCACTGATTATTGTTGTTCACAGAACTGACAATAATAAGTGTAGCAGGGAAATGTTTTTTGATCAGTCCACTTTTTTTCCCATGTCATTTTTATATCTGGTTGTATCTTTCACTGTAAAAATAACTTACCACAATGGTATTCACACCTATAGTTAACTGATTGGCACATCAAATAGAATTTCTTACTCTATACTTCAAACAAAGAACTGAATTTTTTTTCATATATGAATTAAAAGTTCAAAACATGCTTGACTAGCAGGGGAAATAAGTGCCAAAATTGGTTATAGCTTGCCAGTGGGTAAAGAGGTATGAGGATCAAATCCTGCTCATCACCTTTTTTGTAACGTATTTCCACATGTTTAATGGACTGAGGCGTAAACCAAAAGTTTTGGTTAAAACGTCAAACCATTAAATTGGTTTATAGTTAAAACCAAAATCATTTGGTTTTAAGCATAAACTAAGTTTGGTTTACACTGTGGTGTGCACACGTCAAACCAAAATTTGGTTTCACTTAGGAGCCAACTTATTTGCAGTGCATGTACATGTAATATACAACCTCTACAACCTCTGCACAGTACAGAATACATTTGGACCGGGATAATTGGCTGGATGATGAAGCCAGCTGCATTTTAGGGGATATGTTTTGCAGTGCATCTGTGCCATAAGAAACAGCGATTAAAACATGGTGGCTGCACAAAAAAAGGCCTACAATAGCATGAGCTCTTTACT
>OX442418.1:4221608-4253137 GCA_949361645.1 Spongilla lacustris
GCTGCAGGCTATGAGAAGACTGATTTCCTTAAGGAGATAGACATGATGAAGCTTGTTGCTGAGGGCAACAATACTCACGTGGTGAGCTTTGTGGGCTGTGTCACAGTCCAGGAGCCTCTGTGTCTGATCACTGAGTTTGTAAGGCATGGAGACCTGCTGTCCTACCTGCAGAACATCAGGAGGATGGTAAGATCCCCCCACGCCCCCCCCCCCCGCCCTCCTCCACCCCCCCCCCCCCCGTGACCCTTCGTTGCCTCCATGGGTGACATCATATTTGTGGTCCTCACCAGGTGTCCACACAGAGATGCTCACACAACAGGAGAACCTCAGACGGATCTGAAGCAGAACCATACTTGGTAAGCAAGGTTAGGTGCCTTTAATTGTGTATGCTGTGTTGTACCATATAGTGCCACATATAACACCCCTAGCCCCCCCCCCCCCCCCCCCTCCACCTCCAGTGGGAAAAAAACCTCATGTTTAAATTAATCAACCTCAATGCATCCGCCCATGGAAAGTCCAACATGATGGTACTCCAACATGGTGGTACTCCAACATGGTGGTACTCCAACATGGTGGTACTCCAACATGGTGGTACTCCAACATGATTTCAAAGAACAATACATAGCAGCATTCATGTTATGGAGATATGCATGTTTAACATAAACCTTTTTTGACTTGGGGAGGGGGGGGGGGATGGATATATGTGTTACTGTATAGTACATGTTTTTTTTTTCCTGAAAGTGATTGCACTTAAGAATACATGTGCATATACAGTTGTGTGAAATGAATAGGGCTTGACTTGATTTTCAATACCATTAATGGCATTGCTAACATAAATATATAATTCAAATAGGAGCCCACCTTGGATGAAGTCACCCTTGAGGCTGAAGCAAGTGGGAGTGTAATACCTGATCCCAACAGTCCTTATGCTGACCTAGGAGAGGTGGAGCCAGTCAACCTCATCTGCTTTGCCTACCAGATTGCTTCTGGCATGGTGAGTCCCATAGCAAGGGCAGTGTGTGTGCAGGTACATCTATGTATACGTGTGTGCAGGTACATCTATGCAGGTACATCATCCAATTTTTATGTGTGAATGTATCTTATGTGCATATTGTACATGTATGTATGCATGTATGCGCTAATGATGAAAGCCAAACTGTTTGTGTATGTGTATGTGTGTGCCCATGTATCAAATTATGACAGTTCATCTGCTGCTATAGGAGTACCTGTCCAGTCTCGGTATTGTGCACCGGGACCTTGCCTGCCGAAATGTGCTTGTCGGGGAGTACAAAAATTTGAAGATCAATGATTTTGGGTTATCCCGAGTGACGTCATCTACCAATAACGTTTACGTAAAAACGACCAGTGGAAGGTTGCCATGGAAATGGATGGCTATTGAGTCGATCACTGACAGGGAGTTTACAACAGCCTCGGACGTGTGGTCTTATGGTGTTGTCCTATGGGAGATAGCCACTCTTGGTGAGTTACGTGTACCTGTTGCTGAAGCACCAATGCTTTTGAGCCTCTTTCCCTCTCCACTCTCCTCTACCTCTCACACATGTTGGCAGGTGGGTTCCCGTATCCCTCAATATCTAACGCGGAGTTGATCGACCACCTCAAGAATGGAGTACGACTGGAGCAGCCTGATAACTGCTCAGAAGTAGTGTAAGTGCCACCTTGTAATCACATTCATATCTTTATTATTTCCTCTTTTTCTTTTTTCAAAGTTATAACATAATGTTGGAGTGTTGGAGAGGGAATGCAGCGGAGAGGCCATCCTTCTCCCAACTGAAGGCCAAATTCGATGCCATGCTTCTCTCTCAGGAAGACAACCCTTACATTCAGTTCAACATCAACATGACCATGCCCTACTACAGCCCTACCTCTGCCCCCTTGGAGGGAGGGGCCTGCCAGGAAGCGACCAACACCAGTGCACCAGACCAGACCACCACAGTACCTCTGTCCTTACCGCCCAGCAACTTAACACAGGAGGAGGACAGCCTGGGTCCAGAGGGTTCCAACGCCTATGTACAGACGCCCAGGGCATGTGATGATCCCGTGACCTTTGACCTCAGGGTTGCTAGCACAAGTGAGCTACGCTCCAGCAAGGAGCTGGCTCTGATAGAGGAGGAAACTTCTGATGAGTGCTCAACAGAATCAGACATGTCTGTTAGTGAGGACTGTGTGGTGGTATTAGATGTGTCCACAGAAGGGACTGAGACAGATTTGGTTGCATGACATTTTGGGAAAGGGAAGGGGGAGAGAGTGTGAGAGAGACACTTTCATGATCACAGTTTTACTCTCATTTTTTTTCACATTTGCACACTTGTCTTTATGTATGTTGTCATGACAACTGAGGCATACATGTAACAGCACACGTGCAGGTGAATTTTACGCGAGCATGCACACTGGCTGAACTAAAAAAGGGTATCTCAGATTCTGTTGTGGTGAGAAACTATGCTGGGGCCAATTTTACATGACAAACTGAAAGCATGGTGACCAAAATGATCCAAAAAATGTGCCATGCATTGAGGACAGAGCTGACCTTGCCTCACATAACCCCCACTTAATGGCCGGGAACTTGAAACTCAGAGGGATCAAGATGAAGGTTAAGCCTTGTGGAAGGTGTGAAAGATAGCCAAGCTGATGAGGATCATCTATTCCAATTGCTTCAGTAGGTGCAGAGCCTCTGCACGCTTTTGGGCAAGAAACTTGCAGCTAATGAAAATAGCGTCACCAAATCTCTAGAGCTCCAAAATGGGGTGATTTAGACTAGACTTCTTTTCTTCACATTTGGCATAGTTGATGTGAAGGCATAGTGAGACAGACACCCACCTCTTTTATAATGGAAAGAACATGTGCACCTGCCTCCTTGGGTCCAGCAATAACACCATCAAACTAGGGAATAACATCCTGGACCTAAAAGACCAAGGAAAAAATAATAATAAATATAGGGGAAGGCCGGGCAAAGTGGGCAGGTCAGGCAAAGAGAAAAACTCAAATTACATGTACTTTAAGACGCTCAGGGGCGGACGGAGGGATTCGGAGAGGGGGGTGTCCCATATGAATATTGATGAAGGAGCGTGTATTCGGGCGGAGCCCCCGAAAAATTTAATGTATTAAAAACATAAGGAGTTTTTGGATCGAAACGTGACACGCCAATGGCCAATTACTTAACGGTATAAGTATGCACATTACATGTAGTACCATCCCCATACCGGGGTCTGGGGCGGAGCCCTATGCAGAAGCTGGAGCTTTTCAATTTCATACAGGATATATATTAGACCATTCTAAATGTGATTGTAGTTTCCCGTCCGGACCTTTTACCAAAACCCATGGGGGCGGGCGGCTATTATCCATTATTTACAAATAATTATTAAAAATGAATACAATAATCATAGATAATAGAGTAGGGGATTGGCAACTCCATTAATTAACACCCAGTATCACGGGCCATCCGAGTAAAACCACAGATACCATGTAAGTGCTGGTAGGCCCCAGCAACTGAAGGAAAGGACTACTGTACAAGTTAGTAGACAGGGACAGGCTGACTTCAAACAACACATGCATTTAGGGAGTTGAAGTGATCTATTCTATTTTGTCTTCTTACACAGTAACATTCCTGCACTGCATGCTCAATCCAGGCACTTTCCATTGTCTTGACTCTGCTGCACTGATGCTAGGGACCCTATCTGCCTCTGTCACTGCCTCCTTTAATTATCTGCCCCATCTCCCCTTGCTGCCTCCATCACTGCCCCCTCTGCTGCCAATGCATGTAAAATTGTAAATGATCCTGTCGACCAGTTTAGTCTCGTCAGTTACTAACAGGCAGTGAGAGAGGAAGATACCAAAGGGATATGACTGAGGCAGGCAGATACATGTAGGGGCAGTGAAAGAGGCTGTGATCCAGTCAGATGTGCACTGTATCGCCTTTGTTTCTTTCATTGCACGTCCACGTTTTAATTATCTTCCGCGCATTCATGTATCTGCAGAAATTCGTAACTCAGCCTAGAAGCACGAGTTGAAGGAAAAAACCATTGAGCGACATATTTCAGCTTTAGTACTACTCATAAAAAATAAAAGTAAAGCCTACGGTACGAGTACAACGACGAAACTCCCCCACAAAAGCATGGTATCGAAATTCATGAAACTACCCCTTGCTCGCTAGTTGAAACCCAAATAATCGGCGCGTAGCACCCGTCACAACGTAAAACTATTTTTAACGATGAGAACTTGGCCAAAGAATCGTTGACTACCCAGCTGTTACCCCACAAAGAAAATTCATGCGAAGTTTTAGATTAAATCCACGGAGAAAACAAAACGGCTATAACAAAAAATATACACTGAATAACTGTTCATCGGAGAATCGATTGATAGCTCCAACATCATTTTAGCAGTTACCTTCGCAAAGCATCATAAATCTTTCTGTGATCGACTCCAAGAAATCCACCCCTTGCGACACCTTTTGAGGTGTGAATACCACTACCTCGGATGGTCCGCGCGTTCTGAATAGATCACGTGATTGTTGCCAATCCCCTACTCTATTATCTAAGCAATAATTATGATGCAATCTTACATCACTCTTATGCAATCTTACGTCATGAGCACAAGGCGGCACAACTGAAAATGATGGCGCTGTATATCCAGGCCTGTAACTGTTGATGTCTGATAAAGCTTTTTGTAATGTGACACGTTTACCAACATCTCAAACAAATAAAATTGCAAACATATTCAGATAATTAGAATAATGGACATAATGTAGACATTACGCGGGTGGTCTATAATAATGCGGGCGGAGGACGGAAACTACAATCACATTTGGAATGGCCTTAGCGATCTCGAAATCGTTTTAAAACAGGCCCGCTGAGCTGGGGGGTCAAGGGCAGATGCTGCACTTTAATGTATTAAACAATGTATTTAGCAAATCATGTGGCTAACTAACTTATAATTGCCTATACATGTATGTATATGAGTACTGAAATCAAGCCTGCCCTCCAAGTCCCCTACCCCACTTACTTTTAAAAACGGCCCTGGTACATTTCATAGCCTATAATGCTATAGGTCTTATTCACCATGAATTGGATTTCGTGTAACGCGGTAATAGTCGGTAGTATTACCAATGGGCTTAGTCTCTAGCACAAACTCTTTCGCTAAATGTTACGCCATTGTACTAGTAAATATTATTGCCCCCCCCCCCCCCCCCCCCCGCGAAAAAAATGCCTTGTGTTTAAAAAAGCGTATCGTGCGTACCAATGGTTCCAAGGGGGGTGTCCGGACACCCTGCCCCTCCCCCCTCAACTGTATATATCCACATCATAAAATTATCCAATTTTGGCCTGCTGACGGCCGCGGGCAGAAGTGCAGTACAATTATAGTTAAATTAGTTAGTATTATTAATTGTTGACTTGTTCCTTAAGATATTCGTCCGCGATAACCTTTCCCCCCCCCCCCCCCCCCCCCCCCCCCCCCCCCCCCCAATCATAACAATTGAAACAAATGCATGGTTGCATACGCATAATGATGTTGCCTACCATCGCCTGTGATAAGCATATCATGACTTAAATACAACTATTTTATTTTAATGAATCGACAAATATATATAATATATATATAATTATATAATATTATATATAATTATATTATATAATTATTATATATATATATACATGTATATATATGTTTATGATCAAGCAGTGGCGTATCCAGAGAGGGTGCTCCGGGTGCTTGAGCACCCCCCTCGGCCAAAAGAACACGCGCTCGCAATAAGATTATTCATAACCCGATGGTAGCGCAAGGGGGAGGGGGGGGGGGGGGGGGGCTGAGCCAGTGTTGCCGCGATATATCGCGAAAGGCGATATATCGCGAAAGGCGATATATCGCGATTAAATGTTTATATCGCGATTAATCTTTAGTCATATCGCGAAATAAACGTTTATTTCGCGATATGACTAAAGATTAATCGCGATATAAACACTTAATCGCGATATATCGCCTTTCGCGATATATCGCGGCAACACTGGCTCAGCCCCCCCCCCCCCCCCCCCCTCCCCCCCCTTTACCATCGGGTTATGAATAATCTTATTGCGAGCGCGTGTTCTTCGAGCTCGAGATTGCTGTACTGTCAGTGAATCACTGTGTCACTGTGAGTTTAAATAGGGCTAGCCTCGCAAGCCAGACCTACTTCGTTATTGACGATCGATTACAATGGACTGGGGACCAGGACTACTAAAACACATGGTCCCCAGTCCTTTGTAATCGATCGTCAATAACGCGTTAACGAAGTAGGTCTTGGCTTGCGAGACTAACTGTGAATGACTTATTTATCGGTGTTTTGTTTGGTGTGATCATGGTCCGTTCCGAAGAAATTAAAGATACTGAAGGCAAACGTTACAAAGTGCGGTTTTGAATTGGGAGAAGTTCGAACGAATTCGAAGAGAGTAGTTCTGTGATACATAGGTCCAATGGGCACTCAAGCACGTGACCAAAATCAATGAATATTAAATTTGGTTGGCAATTTTATTGTCCGTGCCGAAGAAATGGTTGTTAGTTGCTGTGTGATTGGTTGTAAAAGTCACCATGCTGAACATTCTAGCCTTGGATTTTATCGTTTTCCATTTTAGGATCATCCCTGAAGACTGAAATGGATAAAAGGTAGAACTGGTTGGCCGTAGCCAGACCGTCGAGTATGGTAGGGCTACGCCCAACTACTGGATGCCCATAGTACACTCACGAATCTGTGGTGACCATACTTTGTATCTGGTATGTATGTGTCATTCCCATGTGGGATCGAGCACTGTGTCCATTTACGCTCAGGAAAACCTTTACTTAGTTACTAGTAAACATCAGTCGGGTCCCCAGACCCAGCAATGATGTAGACTTCGTCCCGACTGTGTTCTCGTTTAGAAAGCTAGAAAGATTAAACACTTACCCAGCCATGCATGTGCAGTGACCAGAAAAAATAGAACCGTCTGGCTTAGCTATCATCCAAGCTTCACGTCATCGTGCAACATCAGGTGAGCGCTGGCTATAGGCTAGGGCTTTGACCCCTATACGACGCAGTCCAAATGCCATTACGTAAACAGGAGACTCGATTAAATTGTAGGCTTCGAGCTGCTGCCATGAAAGCAGCTGCTCCTGGGTATACGTGCCAGTTCTTTAATGAAAAATATGCCCACACTCTTGCCTAGTTCATTTGTTTGGGTACCAGGCTAACTATTTCCGTGGCCACAACGACATATCGCGATGGCTGTTCCAATTTCTGCTTTTAACGACTTTGGCAACCAGATTTTAGTACGCCGCCCATTAGCATATGCAGGGCTGCCGCGATATATCGCGATATTTTTTATATATCGCGATATGCGATATATCGCGATACTTTTTTGGTCATATCGCGATACAAACATACATGGATATACGGAGATAGACGAAAGAATAGACGGAGAAAGACGGAAATATACGAAAAGTCATTCAGCCGGTGTTGAGCCACAAACATACCACTGCGGTGCTGCGTACATATATACTTTAAACTATCCGCCCCCATCGAAATAAAAATCAGCCTATTTAAACGTGTAACCGCGAACGCTTATAATAAGTACCTCTTTTTCACCATGAAATATTGTAACGGAAGAGTTCACGGTTATGGAGATAACATCGTTAAACACGAGTCTTTTTTTCGATGACGAAGATACATGGGGCTACTTGTATAGTGGCAAAATTACAACAAGACCATAAAATCATTTTGGTATCATTATGTGATCGGAAAGCATATATGTTCAATCACGCAGTGATTTAATCCTCTCTTAAATTCATTTCCTGCATGTGATATTATGCCACAAAAAATGTACTTATCCAGCAGGTCGAGTAAGTGACTTCATGCATGATTTCTTTTAACTCATGCTGTGGAGCAAGCCCTTTCTAAAAGTACAGTTGAGGCTAAGATAGCTAGATACTTATACCATTTGGCAACACTCTATTCATGTATACCAGTATATGTAGTAACGAACGGTGTCTCTTCCTCTTCCCCCCCCCCACCCACCCCCCGGGCCGGCCTCCCCCTCCCGCGCCCTATAGCATTTTATGTGTTTGTTTTTGTGTCGCCACCACAACAACGCAGCCTCAACTTGCATGAAAATTGTGTGGTTATTGATAAATAATTGCTCGATGAATATACTTAAAATATCGCGATACAATATCGCGATATTTTGCTCATATCGCGATATATCGCGATATAGGCGATATCGGCTAAAGACCATATCGCGGCAGCACTGAGCATATGTACTCACTTGCCAACCAAATTAATAAAACATGAGTATCACGTGATCCGCTGGACCTATGTATAGTCTCGTACCCAGACCCAAATGTACGTAACGATGATTATCGCTTACAACACACGTACGTGCGATAATCATCATTACGTACATGGGTCTGGGTACGAGGCTAGTCCCTTGTAGTTAAAAACTACAAGACATCAACATCAAAAGCAAGTATAGACGATGAGACAACTGTTCAGTAATTTGAGATCCTCCATGACAGAAAGAAGCTTAGGAATTAATAACTGCTTCATCTTGCATTAATCTGGAGGATGTACATGTAGCCAAGGAATTAAATGATCATGCAGCGAATTCGGGAATAAATGGCTCGTGTTTTACACGGATCATTTTTTTACCGGTGGGGGCGGAGAGCCACTGGCTATACCGTTGAACCAAATGACTCGTCATAAGTATGATATGCTAAAACACGTTTTTAAGGCGACATCAGCAGCGTACATGTACCCAGCTAGTTTTTTTATTGAAGTGCAAAAATGATCACTTTGTCTTATGGGACTTCTGTCAAGCTTACTGTTGGCAGCATGGCCATAGGCGTCGGAACCTGGGGGGGGGGGGGGGGGGGGGGGTGCAGAGGGGACTGCCCCAAGTGTAACAGTATTCATTTCATGGTCAAACTACATGTATACACAACCAAGTATTGCACAACTCATAATGCAATCCTCTATGTTGTTTCATCTTCTACCACATGTTCATCTTCTACCACATGTTGTTTCTTCATGTTCTTTCTTCAAAGTCTATGCTTGCTGCTTTCGGCTTCTTCCTCCTCCTCCTCCTCATCATCACAATCATTGGCCAGACCTCCACCACAGATGTATTTGGCAAGACAATTATTCAAATGGAAGGTCAAAAGTGCTGGATGTGGACTCATATCAAGATTCACACCTCTAGATCGCAGAGGCATCAAATGATATTGTTTGAGACATGTATCCTTTTCAAAAACGAGCACCACATAACAAAGCCCTTGTGGAGTTGCAAGAGGTTTCAGTGCAATATAACCACGATCAAAAGCATAATGTAAATCTTTCCTCAAAAGAATTCCATTTCTTACATCATTCTTTCCTTTGGCTAAGCTTAGTAAAATGCTTTTAATTGGGTCGGGTAAACATATATCTGCTTTAGCATTTAGTGGAACTATATGAGCTGCATCACAACATATATCAGCACCACTGATAACACAACTTACATCTCGCTTCATAATATTAGTACAGAAGGATTGAACTTCAGTACTACTATTCAGCTGCAGAGCCATTGCTGCAGCATTGCGATCTACTGAATTTGTAGTAGTGGGAGATGCTGTTAGTAATTCCCTTGAACTTTTCCGAGAAAATGCAATAACCGGATCTGGCATAGTCAAAGCAAACTCTGCAGATTGTTGGCATAACACTTAAGTTCCTTTTGGCAATGTATCCCCAGGAGTGGATACATTAAATTGCTTAAATGATACCCCTCTATCTACTGTAGTTACAGCAGTAAAAAGTGTGGCAGCATCTGTCAAACCTCGGCCCATCGCTGAACATAAAAATAAATACACTTCTCTCCATGTTAGTGTGCTCCTCTTTAACAGCAGATGATGCAAATTTTTATCACCATAAATATAAACTGATGTATGAACTGAGATATTGATCATATTGATCACATACACCGACTGAGATGTCAATGCCTCCAACTGATGATTGCCTACATATAACACGTAAGGAATAGCACAATACAAATGAAGTGGCACTGATAAAGTTTACGCAACACCGGCCAGGTAATCTCCATCTCACCATCACAAGTTTGAATTACTGCCTGAACATGCAATAATTGACATTTATCGTACAATCGGTTAATTGTTGCAATTGCTCACGTCCCCACGGATAGTAACATAAACAGTGACGTTATGTTACGTTTCAACATATATCATAAACATGTATCCGGATATTATTGAAAAAGGTATTCGAATGATGGGGCGAATTGTGCATGCGGACAACGAATACCTAAGCACCTCCAAATGGAGATGCACAAACCGGTTATTTAAATAGAAAAAAATCCAATAATCGATTTTTCTGAGTAATGCTAAATTACTATTCGAACGGATAGGTTTTGAGAATATCCGAATAACCCGAGTAACCTGATAACCGGTTACACACCCTAGCTCAAACGAAAACAATTTTGGAATTCACAAGAAGGCTTTATATTAATCTGGGGTTATGGTTTTGAAACAATCTCCTACCTACAGTGGAGAACATCATACTTGGCCATATAATCTTTCCCCCTAAGTTTCACCTTCTAATTTGTTTTTTTTTTCTGTACTTGTATGGGCTAAAATTTAAATAATTACATACATCCATTGCAAAAATAGTTGGCAATATACACTTGAAAAAAAAAGTGGTCATGTAATATTGGTGTTTAGTTAATAAGATTTTCAGTTACCTCTCTCCAAATCAATTTGTTTTCTGCCTGAGTTTAGAATGATTTACAATGAAATTGGGTGTATAACTAGTACGTCTGTGTTCCAACTTTTTAGTCTTATGCATCCAACATTCGATTAACAGTTTTGGTTATATTCACAATCTTAAGTCCTTTTATCTTAGGTCAAAATTTTCCTCCAGCACATTTGTTAGCACTCAGGATTAGGCATTGAATATGTTTAAAAACGAGTCAACTTCAATAACATCTCATTGAGTGAGCGTTATTCTGTTTGTTTAATTGGTATGGTGGGCATTGTTTCTGGCGAAGGAAACGGTTGTTTCCAGATATCTCTCTAAAGAACCTGCAACTAGCAGTCGCTCATCAAGGCTAGCTATTAAGGCTGCGGAGTTTTCATGGATAGAGCTGAAAAAGTGAAAGACTCCCCACAGCGCAATGCCAGACTTTTTATCCTAGTAAAGGAGGTAAAGTGAGACAGCTAGTGCAGTTAGTTCATTGGCACCTGCTCCTCCGATTCCACTTCTGCAAACAATTCACATTGCTTTGATGGGGTGAGTCTTGCACTTTTTCAGCTCTATCCATGCCAACTAGGCAGCCTTGCTAGCGTGCCTTGATGAGCGACTGCTAGTTGCAAGTTCTTCAGAGAGGGACTGATCTGGAAACAACCGTTTCCATCGCCAGAATCAACGCCCACCATGCCAATGAAACAAAACAAAACAATGCCCACGCAATGAGATGTTATTGAAGTTGACTCATTTTGAAACGCCTAGTTAAGAGTAATTATTCTAAATGGCGATGTCAACAAGCCACTTGTGTTAGCAAGCCCGCTTTCTACACTACGTGACGTGTTACAGACCTCTGGTTGAGCAAATTCGATAGAACGACCTCACGATAAACTCCGGAAATCCAATGTGATAACAAATGTGCTGGAGAAAAATTTTGACCTAACATAAAAGGACCTAAAAATGGTGATATAACCATAACCGTTAATCGAAATTTGGATGCGTAAGACTAAATAGTGGCAAACACAGACGTACTTGTTATATACCCAATTTCATTGTAAATCATTCTAAACTCAGGCAGAAAAGCAAAAAACAAGTTGATTTGGAGAGGGGTAGCTGAAAACCTTATTAACTAAACATTAATATCACATGATCACTTTCTTTTTCAAGTGTATATTGCCAACTACTTTTGCAATGGATGTATTTAATTATTTTAATTTTAGCCCATACATGTACCAGTACAGAAAAAAAAAATAGACGAAACTTAGGGGGGAATATTATATGACCATTCTCTGCTGTAGACAGAAAAGTGCTGTTGATAACATTGACATACATTTGGGTCTATTTGGGTTGACATTGAATAGTATAGTTCTATCGGAAGAGTCATGATTTATGGACTTGTTTTTAACTCGATGCATCTGAAACTAAAACCAATTACCTTTTGGCAGCACCACAGTTCCATCCAACTGAACAAGGAAATCTGAAATGTGAGAAACATATTTGATGACCAGACTAGACGATGAATCTGATGATGACTACACTAGATAAACTTTACCCACTGGATGAGGTCATTGTCCAGTACATATACAAACATTGAAATTGTATCCAGAGATCAAACCACTTTTGAATTGTGTGGATTCAACGTTTTGACCCTCAAATCACAACATTGGGAGCGTTTCTCTCCATAACTTAAGTTGAACTTACAGTAATAAAATAACAAATGCACAGAAGGATTATCAGTTATTAATTGTAGGTTTATTGCAAAATAAAGAGAAGAATTGCAACAAATGGATTCCTGGATGATTGTACATAAAACCATATTAATATTTACTCAATAAATATTATAGGCACAATAACGTAGATAAGCTAAGATTACTCACACAATTCAAAAGTGGTTTGATCTCTGGATGAAATATCAACGTTCGTATGTATTGGACAATGACCTGATCCAGTGGACAAAGTTTGTAGAGGATTTGATGTCACTATTTTTATTGACTTGGCATGATTTTACCCAACACTAGATGGTATGAGCACAATGGATGATAAAACTGACGAGTACACCCTGATGGGCACACTAGATGGTAAACAAGACGACCGTACTATATGATGAACCTGATGACCACACTAAATGGTAAACCTAATGACCACACTAAATGGTAAACAAGAATACCACACCAGAGGATGTACCATATTAATGATCATATAATATATATCCGGGCGAGAATGAAAATAGTAGGCCTACGCGCTGTTATTTGCATGGGACATATCCAGAAATTGAGAATATATGTCTTCGCAACGAACGGGGTTTTTCAAAATAACTAGTCCAGGGACCTCACTTACCCTTAATCCGACAATGATTGTTACCATTCCCGGTACATACAGAGTAGATGATTGTGCAGCAAAAGAGGAATTTTTTAACACACAGTCAACTTGATGATATCACACTGATATCATTAAAAATACCAGCAGCAAATTAAAGTTGAACTGCATTACATGCAAATTTTTTGTAGGATTACACTGCTAGAAGTGGAAACACATACCTTCATCTAGTCTTGGTTTTTTAGATGATGACTGCATAGCTGCATGTGATACAAGATGCAGGTTGGTGGATAAGTGAGTGTAAATATCAGATGACAAATACAATGATCATGCATAAATCATTTCAAATGATGACCACACCACAGTGGAAATCGTGATACTTGATTTTTTTTTTGGGTGATTTTCAAATGTTTACTTGATTTTTTAACATTAACAGTATGCAGTATTGAAAATCTAACAACACAGTGTTGTTGACCAAACATTAGTGAACAAGTACCGTAGAATCCCTATTACAACCCCCCTCCCACAAGAGATTGAAAAAAATGGGTACTTTTTAAAATCACCGTATCTCAGTAACCATTGCTAGCGCATACCTTTTTCAAACTTTTGTAGGACTACCATTTCTTTCCTCGAAAAAGTCCCTGTTTGGCATTGCATTGACAGGAATTACTTTTGACAAGGTCAGATAACTTACCTGGTTCGGGACAGTCATATCTTTTGAACCACTCGTATCCAACCGCAGAAAATCGGTGTACAATAAGTAAAACAATCCTTCAACACAGGTAACGTGCTATTTGCAGTGGTTACCTTACACTTTGCGGTGGAAAACATCGTCAAAAAAGTGAGACCCCATCTGTCCGCCATTTTGAAGTAATGGACATACTCATAGCCAGTCATAGGCCCGAGTCCGATCCATGTCTAGTGCTCATACTAAGTGCAATAGAGTTGGGATCGATTTCGCGAACTTCATATGATTTTTCATGCATGCAGCAATGTTATGATCCATGTCTGACCTTATACATGTGAACGGTGCAGCCAGTACATCGTCTGACCTTTGTTATGTAACCAATAATGCTAAAGATAATTTTAATGGCTGCACCCGTTCACATGTATAAGGTCAGACATGGATAATAACATTGCTGCATGCACGAAAATCATATGAACCTACTTGGCAAGCCAAAAGCAAGTAGCTATGCTCATGTACTGCACAACATCTAGTAATAATTTTGCTTGCACTCCATGCATGCAGGCTCATCCATGCCTTTACCTGTGCTGGCATGTTGCCATCTCAGTTCATCAACTTTTGCAAGCTTGCAGAGATAGGTGTAGTGTCATATAAATACATCCATTCAGGTAGGTATAGATGACTAACTAGTTATACGTTGGTGATTGATATAAAGTTGTAATCTGGTTCTTAAGTATACATACACAGACAGTACCAGCAAATTGTAGCAGATTCAGCAGAAGAACCTATGAATGCAGCAGTGCAACGTGTGAAGGCAAACCCTGAGTACACCACAAGTGGAGAGGTATGATGTGTTTTCTCATGGTTTATACAATTGATTTAATTTATTTGTTTATAACAGTGGGTCATCACTGATGCACGGCATGATTCTAGTGCGAATGCATACCACTCAACAGTACCCTGTATGGCTGGCAGGTGCGTGTATGCATGTTTGTACTCTGCGTTCATATATTTTTGCAAAGCAGTACACGTAGGATTGTTGGGATCGCAACTCTCTCTAGACCAGAGCACAGAATAGCTCAGACTAGAGAGGTGGCATGTAGTCTTACCCCAAGTTATAGCCAGAGGTTCGTGTTATTATTTTAAATATTTACACATACATATATGTATCCAAATTTGTAATGTAGGGTTGAATGTCACAGAGGTAGCCCATGACTACCAGTCTGCCTTAAAGACATATGTTGAACAGCTTGGATTGGTCAATTCTTATGACACATGGCATGGTATGGTATCAAATTTTATTTGGTGTGTATTGATTGCAATCATGCAGGCACGAAAAATGTGGCTAAAGAGCTGAAAAAGATCTGTGCTGGGACTGTTAAAACTAGAGATAAGACATGGTTTGCAGAACTTTCAGATAAGGGTATGTGCTGAGCTGTCCTTTTTATTTTCAGCAAGGAGTACCAACGTACACCTGTAATCATTTAGTGCATTGATCCTTTTTTTTTTCAGCACCTGTAGCCTACTGGTGCATGAAGAACTGTGCCGGCAACCCTGACATTCTATGCAACATGATTATGAATATAAGCCAGCACTTTCAGGTACTAGGTGTGCATGCATACATGTGTAGTGTGCATTTTATACATGCAACAATGATGGTCCGGTCGTTGTGTGTGTGTGAATGTTTTTTTTTTTTGTTGCTTCCACCAGGGTCGCCACATTAATTGCCATTCAGAAAGTCATTGTCGCCAGCCAGGTTACCAGCCAAAGAGGAAGATCCTGACTATGCCTGAAACCATTCAAGCATATGAGGATGCACTGCAGAGAACCCTTATCTACCGCTTTGCTGAGTCATTCTGTCGTGTATGCAGCTTTATGAAGGCATTGCTAGTTACATCTAAATTAAGTCCTTTTTCCAGTGTCGAGACACCTTCTGGATGGAGTCATTTAACCACCAGCTACTAACCTACCTGCCCAAGAGGACACACTTCCATACTAACACCTTTAAAATGCGGATGAACCTGGCTGTGATGGATTGGGTGAGTGTTGTGCATGTGATGGTTGTGATTGACCACTTCTTTTAGAATGAAAACACACAACGGGCATCAACAAGTCATGGTGAATACCTTGATGTTCGCTGACCGGACCATCATAGCACTTACAATGTATAAAAGAAAAAACCTTTCGATTCGTACGTAACATCTGGAATGCCTACACTCTGAAGAACATCTCATCTTTACAGTAGGTTTACATGTAGCTAATGATGGCAACTTATACAATTCTCCCTTATACTAGGTCACTTAAGGAGGATGATGCAATTGATGAGTTGGTGTCACCTGATGATTCAGATGGAGAGTATGTGGACAGTGAAAGCGAAGAATACCAAGAGGATGATGATAATGATACATGAAGTTGTAAGGTATGGATATGTATTGTGAAATTGTACATGCTATCCTATATCTGTAAGGTTATATATAATACGCATGTAGCTGTGCATGTACTGCTCCGATAATGTGTTCATATGTATACCATACATTGGGATCTCACAATATCCTCACTAGGTTTTTGACATTAATACATGGTCTCCCCCCACCCCTCCCCTCCACCAGATGCATCAACATACATGTGGGTGTGGGTGTTTGTTTGTGTGTTTGCTACCTTCTACAATGAGCTACATTTGATGACAAGGCTTTATTTAGAGTCATCATCAAGAATGAAATTGTTTGTGACTCATCCCACTCCACCTATACCACCTTCACTACCTCCACCTCCACCCATACTCACATACTCATATCCCTACCCACATCCATACCTCCACCCATACCTCACCTTCATTCATACATTCACCGTCACACCTCTCCACACATACTCACTACCTCCACCTCCACCCATACTCATACTCACACCCAAACTCACATGCCATTCATACCTCCCCTCCACCCACTCATACCTCAACTCACACTTGCACCTTTACCCATACATACACCACCCATCCTCATATCACACCTCCACCCATACTCACACCTCCACCCACATTCACACTCACATCCTCTACCTCTCACACTGGCCTTCACCTCAATGATCTGCTGTCTGAAATGCCTGTATACATATCTTTACTTGTTTCACTTAGTGGAACATCAGTTATCAATGTTTGTGCCATTGCCAGCATACCAAACGGGGAAAACAACTGAAGCACGTGAAGATGTGGCTGGAGATAAAAAGCGAATCAGGGCCAGGGATAGCAATACATAACGCTATGTTTGTTACAGCCTTTTCATTGTGATGTTTTGTTCGTTTATACCTGGCCTGGGTAATGGTAATATAAGGCGTAAGAGTAAGAGATTTACAGCGCCTTTACCGCTTCAAGTAACAGTTCTAGTACTCGGTGAACAGATTCAACGACGAAAGTAAAAGTCTATATAGGATCAGTCGAGACTCAGTACAATGAACTAGGCCTATATAGTACTCGCACGTCCTGTTGTAGCGCACAACGTATGTGTGGCATGCATCGCAGAGAACTCGATCACGATCGGCCTATACTGGTGTGTTTTATGTTTCTTTTGTGAAAAGCTACATAGATGACCAATTGCCTCTGTGTTTTTTTGTCCAAAGGATAACCGATTGAAAACGCAAGTACAAAACAACCGACCTTTCGCCATTTAGTCGTGACGTATTTGAGGAAAGTCCCCGAGCAGTCTAGCTCCTTTTATAGCGGGTTCTGTGCATCGGTTTGTGCAGCACAATCGTAACTATTTACGTGGCAACTTCTCCTTTATGCATATTGCAAAACAGTACCCCACAATACTAGGAAGTCCATTGTTGTCATGGTAACGTGTCAATGAATACTCAATACGCGTACACACGTTGATTAGTGTTCATAAGGTGTTATTTGATTGGTATGCATATTAAGTAGGGGGGGGGGGGGGGGGGGAGGGGGGTAAGCTAATGTACAACCTTACTCCTCCCCAGGTGCCAAGACTGGTCAGGTGCACTCCGTATAAAAGTTTTGCGTCGACACGTGTCGACCGAAGGGATTTAAATTTCCGCAGCACCCAAAATGGTGCTCGTATATAGCACAAAACCCGTTAAAGCAATAACGCCTCACCCGAGCCCGTCTCACCTTCAAAAAAATTCGACAGAAGTAGTAGTGCCAGAGTATACGTTCAATAGGGTTCGATCCAGACTAGACATATAAAGTGAAAAAAGACGAAAACGTCATTAACAAGGTACTGGAATAAATCTGCACAGTTGCAAGATACGATGACTCTCAGAACGTTTACATGTTCAAAGAGAGAGAGTTTCGTATGTAAAATAGCGCCTGCCAGCCAGAATCGCTCAACTTCTCTTGTTCAAACGAAACGCGCACGTTATGCATGTACCGTAAATCGAATTACACGGCCAACAATTTGAGTCCGTATCGGAAGTGAATGACGCGAACGTGACCATAGTGACGTATCATCGCCGATATGAGATCGGCACCGCTTTTTTGATTATTTGGTGTATCGGTAGCTAGCGTGAACGGGTACAACTTAGGAGCGTGAACCTTGGCGTAAACCAATTATTGGCCGATACGGCACTGAGCGTTTTACGTATCCTATACTTTCCAGACTCTTTAATATAACATTTAAAAACCAAGATACAAACGTAACATTACATACATATACACGTTCAACAATACAAGTCATTGTTCCAATTATAAAAAACAGCACTTTTAACAGACACTTCCAGTGGTGGTATTGGCAGTGTCATCAATGATCACATTGATGAACGGACCTGAGGATTTGAATTGGGATGAACCGCACCATATTGGAAATGGCAGTCATATTCACTCCAGAGAGGCACTCTGGCAGGCGTGACGACAGGGTCCATGTGACGGACAATGTAGAATGACTCATGTGGACTCAAAAACAGCCAATCAGAGCTCCTATCTTCTGTGTGAGTTGCTAGTGATATCATACACGCTGCATCCTTAATTATTGAAGTATAACGTACAGTGAAATTGGATCCAGATTTGTATACAACAAAGTCACAAAAGAGCCAGGAAGTAGTGAATTGCGAAGTAGTTACGAAACACGTATATGTGCATACCTTAGACAAAGCCACCCATACTTCTTGTTCTGATGGAAGAGAACTGATTGTGCAAGTGCTTCCACAAAGGACTTGTAGTGGTTAGCAAATTTTCATTATGCAACCCATATCCAGAAATGGCCCATACATAGGCGGTCATCTTGCTTTTTAAATTCAATTTGAATTTTAAACAACTCTATAATGTACTATCAGCAGGTCTGAATATGATTTATACTTCAAAAAATATTTCCATAAACCATTCTTTAACTAAAATCAAGACAAAACCAAATCCGTTAAAGTAATTAAATCAAGGAATATCTTCCCACAGACATGTATGGGGTACTTCAAAACCAAGCACGCCAGATTTTTCTCAGCATTTGCTAAATGGCGTTATTAGTACACTACATTTGCCATGATTTTCAGTGGGGTCGCTGTATTTTTCCTATTTAAGACGTCGCTTTGTCCTCAATGTATGTTAGGGAAGCGCTACCTTAAATAAAATAAAAAATACGGCGACCCCACTAAAAATCATGGCAAATGTAGTGTACTAATAACCCCATTTGGCAAATGCTGAGAAAAATCTGGCGTGCTTGGTATTGAAGTACCCCACACATGTCTATGGGAAGATATACGGGAATATTCGTTGATTCGCAAACCGCGAATTAATTACTTCTGACTACCGCTCATTTCTGGAAATGCTGACGTTGGGAAGGCTGAAATGCGAGCTGACACCTCAATGTATGGAAGATGAACTTCAGGGGTTTTTTTGTCCCTGTGAAGCAACATGCACATGACAACATCACACATACAGGTACATGTACATGCACAAACCATTGGTCAAGGATGAGATATGCCATGCAGTCTTTGATACAAATGGTTCGTACCAGCCATTGAGGTAAGTGTCGCTTAGAATGATGCTTAAATTAGTTTTGCCATCATCTACACCACCATAGAATTGCGTACTGACAACAGGCATACCCTCATCTGTACTAGGAGTATAATTTTCATCCATTGGAAACGATGTAGCTTCAGCACGCACCATCCATGGTGGAAATTAAATCACGCTATCCCTTTCCATGAGTTCAAAAACATTCCAGTCTTTTGGAGTTGGGTTTGCAAGTGCTTTTCATTCTTTATTGCTACTGTATACTGCCAAGTGGGGGCACTTACCTTCATGCTCAGTTCTCATCTTCCATTCTACATCACTTCCAGAAACTCATGATGCTAAGTTTTCCATCACCTTTGGCGACGATAGAAGAAAGTAACTAGCTATAGCTAAGCAATAACCAGCTATACCTATTAATATTTTCTTTTCTCACTGTATCGAATGAAAATAGTAGCAGTTGAATGTAGTATCAGAACACACTACTAAAAATGTGTATGTGTTATGTGTGTGTGCATCATGTACATGTATGCGTATGTGTGCATGTATTGTAATGTAAATCTGTGTGTTGCACATATGTGAGGTATATATGTTCAAAATGAGCACACATGCAGTACCAGACCTACCATTTATATCAAAGTGATATCACCATCCCACTTCACTGCTATTGCATGGAATGGAGTCCAGCAAAGAACACACAAACTACATGTAATGCATTTTAAGTACAAGTACATACTTTTACTTGTAATTGCTGTTGGGGGAGGGGTAAGAGATGGGGGAGGGGTAAGAGGTCAGGTGGGGGAGAGGGTAAGAGGTGGGGGAGGGGTAAGAGGTGGGGGAGGGGTAAGAGGTGGGGGAGGGGTAAGAGGTGGGGGAGGGGTAAGAGGTGGGGGAGAGGGTAAGAGATGGGGAGGGGGTATGAGGTGGGGATGCCCTAGCTGGGCAGGAGGGGTGCCCTCCCCGGGACCGCTCCCCCCCCCCCCCCTCCCCCCCCCCCCCCTTCATGCTGGATCCACTACCGGCATCTGCCAGTGTGTGTCCCACCATACATATTATCCTGGCTACGCCACTGCCCATTGCTGAACTTCTGTAGAGCATTCGTACCCAAGTTACGTCTCTTCCTTCCACTTGGTCTTGGCGGTTATATAATCCATCCGCAGCTGCGGTTAGCTCAATATAGACGTCAGGGTTGGATATGTGGTTTGAGTCATACGACACAACATTAAATAAAACATCCACCCCGGCTTGCCGCCAGTATCAATAGCTACTACAGACGGATTTTACATATAGATACATCTCTATAGCTAGTGTGCATGTGCGAAACTGTAATGCAAATGTTAAATCATTATTGCATACTATACATGTATATTTAGTGGTTCATCAAAACATCCCCACCTCGAACTGTTATACCTTTAGAACGGTATGAATTCTATATATAGACGCATGTGCACGTGGTTTAGGGTGTGTAACCGGTTATCAGGTTATTCGGGTTATTCGGATATTCGCAAAAACCTATCCGTTCGAATAGTAATTTAGCATTACTCGGAAAAATCGATTATTGGATTTGTTCTATTCGAAATAACCGGTTTGTGAATCTCCATTCGGAGGTACTTAGGTATTCGTCGTTCGCATCGACAATTCGCCCATTATTCGAATACCTTTTTATGACGATATCCGGATACGCGTTTACGATATTGCATGTACAATAATTACTTCTAAATAACGTCACTGTTGTTACTATAATTATATACGTGGGGACGAGATCAAATACACGGGCAGTAATTCGAACTACATGTAGCCAAAAGAGATCTCACTCTTCACGTGTCATGACGACGGACAGCTCCAGCTGCAAATCAAAGTCAGTTCGCTTAGTGTATTTCGAACCAGCTGGCTTCTTGCATCAATCTCTCTGATATTGCCGCGATCATACTAAGGCTTGCTTAGTTACTAGGATTTTCAAAACTCGGGATGGTGAAATGGAGGCTGCATGGCTGGTGGTGCGTAAACATCATCTGTTGTTCTATTCTTTTGGCATCAAGTGCGATGTGTACATCTGTAGACTGTAGGTACTGGTAAAGCTCAGCGTGGCCACGCTAACTTAGGTCGGGACACGCCCAACTAGGTATGTGGTTAGGCCAAGTGATTTAGGCCTATGTAGGTAGCTATGGTTGTGTGCTGAGTGCATCTGGTGTGATGTGGGTAGCTGTGGATCCCTGCTGAGGCTACTGATCTGGTGTAATGTGGTTAGTTGTAGTAAGGTGTCTGGTGTGATGGAGGTAGCTATGGTTGTGTACCTCATGAGGGCATCTGGTGTGATGGGGGTAGGTGTGTTTGTGTGCTGAATGCTTCTGGTGTGATGGGGTAGGTGTGTTTGTGTGCTGAGGGCATCTGGTGTGTTGGGGGTAGGTGTGTTTGTGTGCTGAGGGTATCTGGTGTGATGTGGGTAGCTGTAGGAGGGTCTCTGGTGTGATGTGTACATTTAGGTGGCTCAATGAGCAGAAAACCTGAATAACCTAGGTATTCGGCTGGCAAATTGTCAAAACCTATTCGGAAAAATCGATTTTCTTTTTTCAAGTATTCGGAAAAATCGATTTTCAGATCCAGAAAACCTGAAAAATCGATTAGTGTTTTAAAAGTATTCGGAAAAATCGATTTTCATTATTCAGGGGAGGTTACACACCCTAACGTGGTTATACACTATATAGTGTCGTATATATATATATAATTATATAATAGTGTATATATCTTTCTCAGATCCCCCTCACCTCCTCAAAATCCCTCCTTCACCTCAAGATCTTTTACTCACCTCTCCCTCCCTTGCCACTGCTCACATTCCTCTCTCCCTCACTCCTTTCCCCGGCTCCCTTGCACCTCTCCTCCTCACCTCTCTCACTCCTTTACCTCCTCTCCTCACTGCAGCTGTCATCTCCGCTGAAAAAATACACCCCATTTGGTCTTTTTTTTTGCATAGGCTTAGTCAGTTTCAGTTTCACTTCCATCTCCAGCTAGAAACATACTGGTGGTAAAGTGGATGAAGTCACACACAATTACCATTGTGCTTGTACGTGTTCGTGTGTGCTCTGAGTTTGGCTGGTGACAATTAATGTCAATTCCTTCAGCTGCATGGACTGTATACTTCATTCTTATACCCTGATGCCCAACCCCAACCTCATCCTCATCCCCATCCTTGTACCTCAGTCCTATTCCCCTTTCTTACTGTGCATGCATAGTATGTTCATTTTGCATTAAAAAAAAAATTAAACCTTTAGTGACAATCAGTAGACAATGCATGTACATTATTATGATAAAAAAATATGACATTTTTGTATCATGGAAGGGTCACAGTATGTAGATGGGTGTGGTCATTTTACAGCATGATGTTGAGGGAACATGTTTGTGGGAGGTGAGAAACAATTGCTTCAAAAGGAATATGCATGTACTGTATATCTACTTTACTTAGTTTATGTTCAATCGTGTTATATTTCTTATTGGCATTGTTGCAGGTAATATTCATTCTACGCAACTGCAACCACAATTGATATGCATGCACCTTGTGAAACAGCATCACATCTGGCTTGCAACTTGTTTTCTGTGCTGGATGATGGATGGAGGGAGCATATGCCAGTAAGTACTGCTGCACTTCAGCTAATCACAGCATTTATTGGAAAGCGAGTACTTTTGTTTAGTAGTTATTGCAAATGATATGTTCTGACCATGCATCATCAAACCATTCACAAACATACTTTGAATGCATGCTGCTAAAGATGCCAGGGCTACGTAAAATCTCACTGCCATTGATGCAATTAAAATGCTTTTAATGAACTTATTACAGTTACTTATGACAAAATGTTAAGTATCTACCATACATGTATTTTTACTTAGGCAGCTGTCATCCAGTCATCCATTTCCAGGTTTCGTCGCCTCATATCCAGTCACATATGTGTTCAAGTCCAGTTCCTGAATCCAACCTACTCTTTGTGCATACATGTATGTGTGTGCAAGAGTTTCAGAGAACTTTTGATTCTGTATTATTGCCTCAAGCATCGATATCAATAGCCAAAATGATCCGAAACTCCTGCACTGAAGTGTGAATTAGGTCCCATATATATACCTACATGTTAGTCAGTGTATTTGGTGCCAGCTAGGTGGGAGAGTGAGATAGCTTTACCATGGGATAGATTTTGGAGCTAACAGTGCTGGCCTTGGCCCTATCACCATTCCTCCAGCATGGGAGGTGGGTAGAGTGGGAGGAAGGGGGAGGGGGTAGGGTAACACACTTCAATATTGGGATGATTAAATTAGGACTCCTTTTTGCGCATACGTTTTTTCTGAGATGTACTACGTGTGTGAGGTCATCATGTCACATCATAGATCTTGTATCCTGCTTTACACTCTAGCTTCATACGATTAGTGACCTTAGCATTTAACTTGCATATCTGCATCTCTCTTTGCTTTTTATAGCAGTCGCTTAGTCAAGGACTTCTCACAAACATCAAATACAGATTGAAATAAATTCCAAAATGTTGGGTCTTGTATTTCATTTGCCCCATTGGTGTAATGTGCAGCCTGTTATAAATCATTTTTGTGAAAGTGAAGAAGGCCTGTAAAATGTAATGACTAAAATTTGGGTGTAACAACTACATTGATATTTAACCCGGCTTTGCAGTTTTATATTTTATATTACCAGAGCCGAGCGCGAAGAGCTTATACTTCAGTAAAACTTCTAATTAAAAAAGCACCTTACATGTACATGTACAAAATATACAATTCCAAATAAAATTTGTGATGTGGGATTTGTAGACAGCAAAACAAGGGTATACATGTACCGGCATCAGCGGCATGCATGAATTAGTATTTACATTATTATATGTGCAGGTCGCATCGCATTTTGCGATGCGGTTTTTATAAGGCGCGAAGCAACTTACAATGTTCCAGAAAACTGCGATGCAATCTGCCCGAACTACGCGATCAGTGTGTACTAGACATGCCAATAATAGCTGGATTAAGATTGTACACACTCACGTGACATCAATCGCGACAAGCAAACTTAATTGACGATTATTAAAACTTTTGAATGTGCATGTGATGCACCTCGTTCGCCTGAAAGCGATCCTAATGCACGCGGGCGTGTACGCATGCGTACGCGTGGGATAGCTCTGCTGTCAATTATGATGAATTATCACAGCTAGAGCTCGGTGGGGGGAAAAAATTGCTATGCACCTGCACCGAGTTCATAATCAACAGTAAGCCTTGTGTGATTGGATCCAAGCACAGTGAGCCTTGTGTGGTTGGATCCAAGCACAGTGAGCCTTGTGTGGTTGGATCCAAGCATAGTACTAGTAAGCCTTGCGTGCACGTGGTAGCTAGGATCCAAGCACAGTGAGCGTTGTATGATTGGATTTTTACCCAACCACATGCAGTGCCTTGTGTATTGGACTGCTACCCAAGCACAGTGAGCCTTGTGTGCTTGGATGGACAAAAGATTTCGATCGATCTGACACACTTGCGTGTTGTTCAGATCCCGAAATTTCAACGGGTCGATGAAACCCACTTGTAAAGAAGTTCTAGGCGTTCGGTCGCCTCCATTGCAGCATTTTGTGACACGCATATACTCAAGGGCGATCAATAAAAAGCACAAGATGTGACCAAACTCAACTGGAGGCCAGTCTCTCACGAAGGTCTTTGAATTTATTGCCGTATATGTGTCGTTCTCCACTGACAGGCTCAGCAGAAACAGCTTATCCAAGTACCTTTGTCGTCCAGCATCATCCAAAGAATCAAAGTAGCGCTCTTTCTTAAACATAACTTCAATCTAAGTGTTATGTCCATTGCCGCTCCAGCGAATCTTTCCAACCAGTGGGTGTGGTTTTACGTGACGTGGCGTGATTAAATTCCTTCACACCTTTCTGTGGAAACTATCTATATATCCTGCACATGCACCGGCAGGCTAGCAATCGCAAATGATGCATGCATGCAGTTTGGTCCTAACTTTTAGCCTGCACATGTAAGAAAACAAGGGGAAAATAATTATATATATAGGCAGTCATAATTGTATAATTGCCCATGCAAGTAAATCAGCATCATGAAATGCATGCACAAGCAGTCATATATTCAGCTCAGACCAATGACATAAAACTGTGTATACTATATAATTATTATACATGTAATATTAATTTATACCGAAGGGTGTCCGATTAAGCTGTCCGTCTCCGTAGGCACTCTTCTGGGCGATTCTGAGTGTACATGTATATTGTCCTGGCTACCAGCTGGCCCCTCCTCCTCCTCCTCCTCCTCTCCCTGTACCGACACTGCATGCCCGTTTGCAGCCTTAAATCTACTCACACAGCTGCGCCGGATACTGGAATGCGACAGAAGGGACAGCGGCAGTATCAGAGGGACCGTCTGCAGGAGGCACACTGACACCAACCAGTACGTCGTGTTAAGTGTCAAAATTCTGGTTATCTCCAGTTCCAAGATGGCCACACCGAGACAGAAGGGGTACAGGCTCAACGGGAATACCTCCTTCAACGCCAGCCAGTGCTGCTTTCGCAGGTACATGTACTCCGGCATCCTTATGGTCCTAGCCCTACGGCCAAAGACCACGCCCACGGCACAAATCAGCACTAGGCTAGCTACGTTTGGGACGATGTCCAAGGCCACCATCCCGATCTCAACGTCCTTACTGAAGAGCGATTCGGTGATGTTGTTGCTGTTGTTGCTGTTGCTGCAGTCCACTTTCATCCAGCACCACACCCCCGCCAAACCGTACGTGTGGTGGACGAACGGTATCCACGACAACAAGGCTGGCAGGAAGAGGATCATGGCCACTCCGCCGACCTCGTGCACAGTCCGGTTGAGTTTGACCTCGAAGACGGCTAGCATGAATATGTAAAAGCAGACGGTGAGGCTGGCCAATGACCTCGAGAACGCCAGGTGCTCGATGACGAATCCGATGGCTGAGCACACGTCGTCCCAATGCCAACCACTCCTTACCACAACGTAAGAGTTCCCGGCATCGATGTCCGCGGGAATCACGTCGAGGCCGAGCGCTACTGAGAAGCAGAGGCCCAAGATGGCGAGGTAGAGGGTGAGGCGGTGCACGTGCTGCCTGTACGCCCTCGTCCACACTATTAGAAAGATGGTGAGAAGGTTAGCCAGGGAGCCAAACACGGCGAAGACCGAGCTAGTGAGGACGTATACTTGACCATCATGCGGGCTAAGGCAAGGGATCGGGATTGTCATAATATTTTTATTTTTTTAATAGCATAGCAACGGAATGACATTCATAATATAGGCTAGCCACACACGTGCACGAACTGGGCGTACCACCGCGCGTGTACCTTTTATATAATTATGACTAGCTAACTTATATGAATAAAATTACACATCAGCATTGCGTTCGGAATTATAATATATACATGTATGTATGCATGGTAGGGCTGGCAGGATTTGTATGAAATCGAAAAAGCCCCCTGGGGGCCCCTGGCTACGGGCCTGGTCAACCTGGGCCGCTATCCACGTTAATCAATCCTGCTTGCTTATGATGGTGATCAGATGTATACTGTATACATAGTTATCAGTTTTGTGGCGCCGGGCGATCGATCGTATGTTCATATCTCAAGCATAAATCCGGCAGCTCAGAGATACATATATTAACATGTGTACAGTGGAACCTCGAAATGCGGACTCCCTGAAATACGGACACCTCGATAAACAGGAGGAGTGGACACTATCTCTAGGTTCCAAACAAGTTACTTTGAAAGGTTCCAACCCCTGAATAAAGGACACCTCGATTATCGGGACCCTAGATACTCTATTATCTATGTCGGGACACTTGAGGTGGGTCCCGATGGTGTCCGCTTTTCGATGTAATAATATTCATTTATTATATGGGTATAACGTCCTGTGTGACGTGAAATATTCTAAATATAGTATGCACCTAGCAACAAATATTATTCCAATAGTAAGAAAGAAACTAGATGGATGTGGCCGTTGAATTGTCCTTGCTCCAGAAGAGGTTTACGGGTGCCGGGATAGAAGGTTATGGCACATTGCGTTCAGGTAAATATATGGTGACGGTACATATGGACGTATGCGATAGCACCTCATATATTTGCAGGCCAGTGTGTGTGGGTGCTTCAGCCAGACGTGACATATACACGTACCGTACTGTTCTAGGCACCCCACAATTCGCTCTTTCCCTCTCTCACTCCCCCACCCAAACTCGTCTACTTGTCGCGTTTAACAGTGCTTTTCCTCCTGTCAGAGTTCGTATGTGCACGGAGGATGGATGTGCACACGTACGAAGGAAGGCTTTTTCTGATGGACAGAGCACTGCTGTTCGTATCTACGTAGTAAGTTCTACGTACGTGCATACTTATTGCATACCCACTTCCCCCCCCCCACACACACACACACACACTTCAATCATTATCCAGTTCCCACTGAACAAAGACACAAGCGAAGCCGCAGGGCTTAGGTTATTGTTGATTAGGCGTTAAATACAAGCCTACACTGGGCCTAGGTCAGGGTTCGGGATAATGAGATGTACGTATAATGTGGGGAACTGCACATCCCTTATGCCAAGTACTTCAGTAGAATTCACTGTACTTTTCATAAGTGGTCACATGCTATTCACCACACATCCTACATGTAAATCCTCACACACTACTCCTTCATACACTGCTCCCATAACACTAACCCCTCTCCCATGCACCATAGTCCCTCCTCCCTCCTCCCTCCTCCCTCCTCCCTCCTCCCTCCTCCCTCCTCGCTCCTCCCTCTCTTCTAATGCTTTTGTTTCCATCATGTTACAGTGCTGATAGCCACGATTATGATGTCATCATAACATGCTCAGATATCGAGCATATCACTGCTTTGCACAAAACCATTCCGACAATTGAGATAGCTTTGCTGAAGCCAAAGGGAAATGTGAGTGGATCAGTATATGTACACGTACACATGCGCAACATGTACAGGTGAAGGTGTGTGGTGGGGGTGGGGGGTGGGTGGAGGTGTCATATATACAGTGCTGTAAACCTGTTAGGGTTGTACTTTGTACCCTTGGCTGGTCAGAACTGTGACCCACTCACAACTCTTAGTGCCCATTCATAACTCTAGAGCGTGGAAATTGATGAAATCATTTCACAGTTGACCTCCTACAAGTACCCCCTTCCCATCCACATTGAAATTAAAAGGGCTTGTGTTTAAACAAACGTTATCTCTTTAAAAAAAAAAGGCTATTCAAACGTTGTAGTCCATGACTACACTATATATATACATTGTTGTAAATGCAGTATTGCACCGTACATGTAGATGTACACATACATGTACTGATACCCACAGAATGTACATTGTATGCTGCCCCATACCACCATGGAATGTATACTGCCCATACCCACTGCCCATATTTAGGAAACCTTCTGCAACTTCCATAACTACTCTGCCGTGCTGTCAGCATTGGGAGGGCTCCTCCCCCACGTGCCTGTGGAAAGGAAGACCTCAGGTTAGGAGGGAGGGTGGGATGGTGATGGAGAGGGGTGGAAGGTGATGGTGGAGGTGGGTGGTTATGAGGGGGGGCACATTGGTTTGCACATGTAAAGGGGGGAGTAAAGGGGAGTGTACATGTACATGTGTATGTTGCCTTTAGTCATTCTCTGACAAACAAAAATCCCAGCCCATTGTAGCAGACCTTCATGACCTCATTGCGTCTTAGTCCTCCCATCCTAAACCACACCCACGTGCGTTAACCCCCTCTTCCCCCTTCTATCCCTCCAGCGTCATTCAAGGCTGTCAGCAGTGCTCCATCAACCCCTGCTGCAGCTACGTGTAACTCCACGAACCCTCTTGGACTGCAAGCAGTAAGGCTGGAAGAATGAATGTTTGTGTTGTGTGTGTGTGTGTGTGTGTGTGTGTGTGTGTGTGTGTGTGTGTGTGTGTGTGTGAGTGTGTGTGTGTGTCTGTGTGTGTGTGTCTGTGTGTGTGTGTGTGTTTGTGTGTGTGTGTGTGTGTGTGAGTGTGTGTGTGTCTGTGTGTGTGTGTGTCTGTGTGTGTGTGTGTCTGTGTGTATATGAGTGTGTATGTGTGTATGTGTGTACATGTGTATGTGTGTGTTTGTGTGTATGTGTGCATGTGTGTGTGTGACAAATACATGTACATGTATATAAATGTGCACATGAAGTACATGTACGGTTTTGCATTTTCCATGTACATGTATTTGTACAAGCTACGTGTATGTACATGTATATGTATGTATGCATACAATGTACATGTACAGGTCTGCCCTTTCACCTGTCTCTCCCCTCACACACACACACACACACACACACACACACACCATACCACTCCTCACTTCCCAAATGGTTGGTCAGTGTCCCTTCTATGCCAAGGCTTCGTACTGCCCCAGGATGCCCCTGTGCAAGTTGGACCACTCCCTCTCCACCGACCTCTCCAAAAGGTCCTCCAAGAAGCTGCCATTGCTGGATTGCTTGAGTAGCCATGCTGAATCTGCCAAGCGTCCCCACATCGATCATCCCCCTAGCAATGACCAGTTGCCCCCGGGGGTCAGGGGGGCTCCTGTGCTGGCGTACAGTCGTAGTGTGTCCCTGCCCTTCCCTTTGGCCGTCCTCCAGTCTGGGGGAGTGTCCTCTGACAAGAAGGCGTGTCTACAGGGCACCGAACAAGGGGGGGAGGTGCCCGCTCCTTCTGTGACCACACCCTTTGTCCCCCCCGCACTCATAGTTGTTCCGATCACGACTAGTCCATTAATGTCCGCTGAGGGGAGTGAAGTTGCTTCCAACATTGTGCAGGATGGGGAGACCAGTACGGAACACATGACCCAAAATCTAGGTGTACTGCAACAGCAGAACCTTGCCGCTGTGGGTCAGGGCACCACCTCTCAGGATGAGAATACTTTGCAAAGTCAGCGTCTTGTCAAAGAGGTGGGTCTGGGTACCTCTTCCCAAGGCCTGGAGGTGGGTCTGGGTACCGCTTCCCAAGGTCTGGGGACCACCCCACATGGTCTGGGCACAGGGGAGCAGGCACCAGATGCTGTGTTGCAGCTTGTGGATGGTGCACCCAACCCACCCCCACCCCCTCCACCTTTGCCACCATCCTTTAACTTCTACAAGGCAGCGGACACATCTCAGGAGGGTCCTGTCACCCCCGGTGCTGGGCTCTTTGTCTTTAATTCCAAGCCTGCTGATACGGACGTAGTCCCGGGGCAGGGTGTCGCGCCTGTCGGACCCCCTCCCCCTCTGGGAGGCGGGGCTACCCCTCCCCCAGATCTTGTGCCCCCTGAGGTGTCCACTGCTGCCTCTGACAGCGAGGTGGCTGCACTGTTGGCCCAGCAGTTGTCACTGGATTCATCTGTGAGTTGTACTATTCTGTGCTGCTTCATATACATTGTACAAGTACAAGTACATGTGTACACTGTGCATGTACATGTATATGTAAAGTTAGGTGTTAAGCATATTCCCTCCATACCTTCTCCCCTCTCTTACATTCTCCTCTCTCCTTCCCTCTCCTTCCCTCTCCTTCCATTCTCCCCTCTCCTCCCTTCTTCCCTCTCCTCCCCTCCCCTCTCCCCCCTCTCTCTTACTTGTACACTGACTCCTATTTTATGTACATGTACACATGTATTCCTCTCCCTTTCCTGCATCTCCCCAATACAACCACTTCACACCCATGCTTACATTGTTATTTCGGTTTGCAGGATGAGGACTTTGACATAGAGTCCCAGAAGGTATTGCTGGAGAGGTTCACCAGGGCAGCCAACCAACCACCTGCCACCTCTGGTGAAGAGGGAGCTGAAGAGAGGCAGGTGTGTAGGGGGCGGG
>OX442418.1:4253337-4348890 GCA_949361645.1 Spongilla lacustris
GTGGACACCCGGGTATATTGGACATTACAATAACATTTGTGCACTTGAAATCGAGTACCGTTGCACAATAATGTGGTGTCCGGGTAGTACAGTTCTTTAATTACTTCATCAATCATCACGTGGTATACATGTCAAGCTCCAAGTATTCAAGAAGTTATTTGTGGAAGAAAATTATAACTACTTGATGTGATCAATGTACAATGTATAATCATTTCATACATGTAGCTACACATGTATTCAGATGAGCTTATAGCAAAAGCACTAAATACAAGCATACACAGAAAACACACAGCAGCAGTATCAGTTATTACATATTATTATACTAAGCACCTAGATAGACTAACAGTTCAACTCCAAACATGACTGTACTGTTATTATGAACAACACTGATTAACTTGGAGCAATTCTTCTAGACAGGATTGACGTATTGTTAAGATGGATAGGGTGGTGGAGCAGCTTGATAACCTGTAGTAGGATAACCAGCGGCTGGATAACCAGGACCAGTGCTGGGATAAGTAGAACCAGTGGCTGAATAACTTGGAGGAGGAGCATAACCAGTATAACCAGTATATCCAGTATATCCCTTCAAAGGATCAAAACCAGCTGTCTGAGGTGTGCTGTTCTGGGTTGTCGTGGTGACTATAGTGGTAGCTGCTGGAGCATTAGTGACCACCCTGGTCTGCAGACTTCTGCGTATGATGGCCTGTCTTGCATAGACCCTGATCACTGTTATGACAACCCCCACTATGAAGACCACAACAAACACAGTCACACCTATTCCTATTCCAACACTGGAGGAGGATGTGTATGAGCCACTGTAGTAGTAGTATGGAGCTATATGTAATGGGAGAGTTCAATTTTAATTAATAATCGTGTGACACAACTACATGTTACGAAGAACAGATGGTCTGGTGTGCTTAGAGGGTGGAGGTGTGTGTGCTCAGAAGGTGGGGGAGTGTGCTTAGAGTATGCTTAGAGGGTGCTTAGTGGGAGTGTGTTTAGAGGGTGGAGGGGTGTACTTGGAGTGTGTTTAGAGGGTGGAGGGGTGTACTTGGAGTGTGTTTAGAGGGTGGAGGGGTGTACTTGGAGTGTGTTTAGAGGGTGGAGGGGTGTACTTGGAGTGTGTTTAGAGGGTGTGTGCTTAAATGGTGGAGTTGTGTGCTTAGAGGGGGGAAGGGTGTGCTTAGAGGGGGAAGGGTGTGCTTAGAGGGTGGAGGGGTGTGCTTAGAGGGTGGAGGGGTGTGTTTAGAGGGTGGAGGGGTGTGCTTATAGAGGGTGGAGGGTGTGCTTACAGAGGGTGGAGGGGTGTGCTTAGATAGTGGAGGGTGTGCTTAGAAATTATACAGTAGGTGTGAGCTTAGAGAACCCATGTGTGTACAATTAAGAGTGCAGTGGCAAATTTATTATATTCTCTTTTTAAAAGAAAGTAAGAAAGGGTTAATAACATGGTTGATACATGTAGGAAGTATTATTAAAACAAGGGTAGCACAACATATGGAGAAATGGCCCATACATAGGCGGTCATCATGCTTTTGTTTTCAAAACACGTTTATAATTTACTATAAATCGATCTGATTGTGAATCCGTGCTTTATATAATTATAACATGAACCATTTGTGTAGTAAAATCAAGACAAAAAATTAATTTCTACAGTGCATAATTTATTCATAAACAATGTCATATAACGTAATATCTTGCGTCATCTTGGATTAAGCTACATACGTTGCAACAAGTTAACTGTTAATTGCAGATGAATTATTAACGATAATATACACATACAAGCTATGCGTCGTAGCTTTGGAGATGTGGAGGCACAATGATACATGCAGGGCAATAAACGGATTGCCCTGCATGATTTCAATTTCTGAGATGCAGGTGTTTTGGTGAGTATACTATGTGAATTTAGTATGTGCAGAACAGGCATACATTCGATGCAGTGAAGGGGGAGGAGATATGGCGGGTGCAATTTGACCCCAAATTCGCAGTCGGCATCGTCGTCGCTTCGTGCCTTAAGCCCTAATCTTATCTCCTGTTGTTCACATGCCGTATGACAACCAGCAAAACCAGGGGTTGTATTTGCACAAAGGTGCATGGCATTGTGCATGAGATTATTCACTGTATACAGTGTATGTACAGACCTCACGGCTGTTTGCGGCCATTCAAATCATGGAAAGAAAGTCCTACGCCCAGAAATTTTGAAATGATTATGTCATTACATAGCAACATACCATAGCAACGGAAGGGTTTCTTTGATAAACATTTTCTCAATAAGTACTGGGTTAAAGTTCAAACAAAGGCCATAGATGTTAACCCCATTGACTTGTGTATCGATGGTAAAGTTTGTGTGTACTACAGTTATTCACGTGCAGGGAAATTTGCTTCTAATCGGACGGGCTCTGGTAGAACATGACGCAACCTCAAATACAAGTCAAGCGCTACTGTCAAAACGCAAGTTTTTACGCGATTAAAACATATCAAACTCTTTAGTGGATAGATAGAGCTATTTGTTTATCGTACAGCCATGCCGCGGAGATCATTTTTTTCGTTGCTACAAATGGTTCTTAAGCGGGGTTTAATCACGCGGTTTCGTTCTGGGTCTCTTCACTCGGTTCTGAGGGTCGATACTTATTAAACGTGAAGTCCTGGTAGCACACCCATGGTGCACAAGGAATGAATGAAGAATTAATTTTAGCCATGCCATACACATACCTGGGAGATGGGAATTGCAATTGTAGTGTTGCTGCCCATGCTACCTCCATGGGTGTGGCAGAGGTCAGTTCTGAGGGGGCCATGTCATAGTCAAGCCTAGCTTGGTCCATTGTAGTGGCACAACCGTTTTGGAGGATTGGTCCCCAGGAGCCATCAGCCAGGGTTCACCCAAGTTTCCCTGAGTTGTTATCATTTGGAGCTGGTCCTTCTACATCCATGGGGTCCTCCTCCATATCCACCATCTCCATGTTGTTGCGCAACAGGTTATTATTATTTTTTGGATGGGCAAGTGTGAGAGAGAGAGAGAGAGAGAGAGAGAGAGAGAGAGAGAGAGAGAGAGAGAGAGAGAGAGAGAGAGAGAGAGAGGGAGGGAGGGAGGGAGGGAGGGAGGGAGGGAGGGAGGGAGGGAGAGAGAGAGAGAGAGAGAGAGAGAGAGAGAGAGAGAGAGAGAGAGAGAGAGAGAGAGAGAGAGAGAGAGAAAGAGAGAGAGAGAGAGCTAGAGGGGAGGGAGAGAGGGGAGGGAGAGGGAGAGAGGGAGGGGGATAGAGAGAGCCTTTCACCATTGGTATCATGTACAAAGGTTTGTGGCTGTGTTGAAAGAATAAATTAAAATTATATTGTTTTATGAGGCAACTTGACTGCTCCTCCAATAGAGAATTTCACAACTGGCTGCTCTGGACTAAGGAAGCTGCTCTTTGGAGAATCAGAGATGCACTCCTTGTGTCAGTTTTATATCTCTGGAACACAGGACATAGTGAACCATCACAACATCACTTAATAGGTTCAGTGTGGGTGCTGTTTTAATGTGAGATGCATGATGCAAGTGGACATTGAACTAGCTTTTGCAGATTGTACTAGCTAAGCATAGAGACACTTGGCACTATTGAATTTCATGTCAACTCCAGTGGCTGGTCAAGAATCTCAAAGCACAGTGGACACCTGAGATGATCCAACTGACAAGTTGTTAGTGTCAGATACTGGAGGAGGCATAATTCATTCCAGGAGCATTGCATGAAAGTGCATGGTGAGGTGCCTTCATAAGATGGTTTGCATATTGGGAATGATGCCCTCCAGTATGTTGCACTGTTTTTGGCCTTCCACCTGTTCTCAGCTTCTTAAAACTGATGCTCACATGCCTGTGAGCAAGCATACATTGTACATGTACATGTAAGTACTTTTTCATACCATGCAATTCTCATTACTATGGTTGCTCCGTTGGAGTGGGACAGTGGAACCTTAATTGGGCTGCTGCGGTGATTTTTAAAAACCATTGTACACTTGCAGCAACTGCAAGCAGAAGCAAGATGGAAAAGTGATCGAATCATCTTCAGCATCAATAGTAATGCCAAAGGCATCCTGCATGCAGCTGCTGTGCAAAATTCCTGGCATCTGTATATGGTTTAAACTGCTTTCCCTCGAACAACCATCAATTTCTCACACACCCTGCAGTGCTGCTGTACATTTTGGCTGTGATATTCCATTCTGTTTGTTTAATTATTTTCACTCGACTGCATAATATTCATAAAATGAGCTGTCGTACTGCATGCAGGAAAATGATGTCCGCGGGTTGTGGTGCACATAAAACATAAGCCTAATGATTTTTCTACCTGTCTATGTCGCGTAGACTGTTAGGAAAACCGTCTGATCGAAGCAAGGGACACGTCTTCCTACCCGTAAAATTTAACCCACAGTAAACCCTTTAGCTAAAGTAACAGAGCACCTCCGTAGGAACGCACATAGCGGCATACGCAGTATCGAGCTTGGTAGAAGATAGATAGGCATGTATGTTGTATATAAAAATATGGCTGTTTGGTACATGGTTAGAACGGAGTAGATGTGCAAATGAGGCTATCGGTTAATGAGGCAAAAAACCATTCAATGACAACATCTCCACCGTAAATCCTAATTATGGACTTAGTTTCCAGCCGCAAACAGCCGTGACCTAGACCTTTTATCAGCACAGTCTGGCCACACAACAAAATTCATGACATTGGACCTTTACAAACATCCAAATAAGATAGGATCAGCAGGTGTTTATGCACACACACACACACACACACACACCACACACACACACACACACACACACACACACACACACACACACACACACACACACACACACACGCATTCAATAGGCAACATCTGCCAGTATCACTTACGGCATGCATTTGCTACAGATGTTATATTTACAAGAAGCACACCAATTTCATCTTACATGAACTTCCTATAACATCAGGGAATACCACACCTACCCCCTGGTTTACACGTGGCATGACACTTGCTGTTCTGTCAATTAATCCAGGGTTCACAAACATGCCATTTAACTGTACATATAAAGGGAAGACTTCCTACAATAATACTGCAGCAATGGAAGTAGAACATCATAACACAAACTTTCATGAATCCCTCAATTGTATTTGGCCAGTCAGACACACAATATTTGCCACCACAATTTCTCTTTTCCTCCTCCCTTTACGTCCCCTTCCATTTCCTTACCCTTCCATCTCCCTCCCTCCTCATTCCCTACCTCCCCCTCCCTCCCTCCCTTCACTCTCGCTCCTCCTCTCTCCTTTCCTCCCCTTATCCCCATTCACGCCGCTGGCCCCGGCTCTCATCTTATAGCGCATGTCAAATGAAGTACTATCAGACTGAAAGGATTGTGTGTGGAAGGAAAAAGGTAAGCTAGCTGGGTTTGTTAAGCAAAATCATGTCGTTTGAATTACATGAATCAGACAGGAAATAAGCTCCAGCCAGTAGCATGGAGCCAGATGAGTGGGTGTGGCAGAGTGCCACGTGGTGGATGGTTTAAAAGGGGTGCGGGAAGTGAAGACCAGTCTACCTAATTAGTGCACACCACTGCATGGTTGTTTTAATTTGCATTGTTGTGAGTTGTCAGTCTTGCAGGCTATTTCGTTGCAGATGTGCAGATAATCTCAGGAGAAATATGATGTGGAACTTGGTTGCTGGACTGTCATTGCTGTTGGTCTATCTGTAGGCTATTCTGTTGGTTGTTTTTCTCCCCTGCAAAATATTTTCCCCAATGGGGTTTTTTCTGCAGAAGGAGTTTTTCCCACAACCATGTTGCTGTCTATGTGTATGTGTGGCATATGTGTTGTTGTAGCGGTGGTGGTGTGCACAATCGACGATAACCTATGTTGGGTTAGGGTTAGGGTTAGGGTCTTGCTAGGTACAGGCGGGAGCTGACTAATACCATGCTTTCCAGAACATTTGGAAACTCCACATACATATAGGTTTACCCATTTTCCTCTGTTTCATTCCATTTCTCTGTCTTCTGCTAGGCCATGCAGTGATCCCCATTGCCAGAGTCGATACCTCTGGGCTTGAGGATGCAGCTCAAGTCCAGCTACAGCTACGTGTAGGCCTACACCTCTTGTCTGAGCAGCCAGTCGAGGTAAGCAGCCTAACATATCATTCTCACTTCAATACATCGATCTGTCTACTCCGCAGTGTAGTAAACACAGACTCGAAGCTTTTAGTATTCCATGGCATGTACTAGTAGTTACCCCCGGCACGGGGTGGCACCTGGCCCACCACGCCCTCTGCTCGACTCCAGCTTTGCAGAATGCTCTATATGGGCATGTCCTAGCTAGCTGCATGGCCTCATTTGGAATATCCCTAAATATCTATGGCAACACATACAAACGCCATTTTAAAATGGCGCCTTATTGCACCAAAACTTGAAACTGCCATTTGATATAAACATCATTTAGAGTAGTATTAGAGGGTGGCTAAAGTTGCAGGTCTGTTAGTTAAGTAAATAATAATCAAGTTAGTAAAAACGCCATACATTCTCTAAGGAATGTACCGCAGAATGAAATCCAAAAATTTACAAAACGCAACTTTCGTGACCATTGATTCCTCCATTGTTCTATCCCATCACATACACTTCTTTCCATGACACTCAATCTCATATATACAATTGGGGACACACTTAATACTATTACCAATGGACTACTGTCCTTCAATGCAGACAAATAAAATAGCCACATAAAGTATTTTGCAAAATGTTATGTCATTGTACAGGTATATCATTCATTATAATTACTACCGTAATTGAAGGCAGAAAAATGCATGAAATTATGTTTAGTGAATAAGTCCTATACATGTACGTTTTGGTTAGATTGCATACTTGTATAGGTGAGGTACTACATGTATAATTACTATCACGTATGTATATGTGTGTGATGTGGGCTAATTATATTCATCAACAGTGCCAAGGAGGGTGTCAGGACACCCTGGACCCTCCTCCTGTATCCGCCCCTGACTGATCTACATGTACATGTAGCCCCACATACTTGTGGGTGTTGATGTAGAACCATAACAGGTCACACTGGCATCTTGAGAATGGGAGCAGTAGGTTGTAACAACACTGCCACTATAGCTACAGGAGAGCAAAGAGGACTCAGTGCCATAACAGCTCAGACCATAGAGAAAGATACTTCCAGTGCCCTGACCATACTGTGCACTAGAGCTGTACGATGAAACCCCTGAAGTAGGGGGAGGAGGAACAAGGGTGTGGTCATATTGCATCACTGCACTGGTGGGTGGGGTCACGTGATGAGGGCGTGGCCACCACGCTCACCTGAGAAGCCAAGCTGACTGCACACCACTGTGGCAGCATTATAGCCCCAGCTACTTCCACATATGGTGCCCCATGCGTTGTTGTAGCACATCTCCACGCGGCCATAACCATAGGCCTGGTTTGATCCTGTCCCAACAAGACGAACAGCTCCATTTGGGCAGGTATCTGGAAATGCATTCATGAGTAAAATCGTATGGCTACCAACGTGATGTTAATATAATAGGTAGGGGATGCAGAATGGAGTGGACTTGTGTTTATATGTTTCAACTCTATTAATATAACCATGTCATATACAATGTAGGTGTAACTATAGTTAGTGATACATGTAATTGAAATAGCCATACCTGTATACCTGTAACTGTCAAAACTTTAATGTGGTAAAGATAACCTGTCATTGGAACATATGCACACACCCTGCCCCACCCCCTCCCCCTTGTTGGCATCATGCCACACCCCCTGGTCCTAACTCACATGTGCAGCCAGTCTCATCACTTCCATCACTGCAATCAGATACTCTATTGCATGCCAGTGTGGCATCAATACATTGCAGTCCATTGTAACATTGGAACTGGTAAGGGTAGCAAGTACCTGCACAAAGAGGTGGGTGTGGCTAATATAAAATCCATCACCCATCCAATGATGTAATGATGACCTCCCATCACCATATCCATCACCACACCCAACCTTACCACATCCAAATTCATCACTGTTGTCTCCACAATCATCATACTTGTCACACTTGTAGGATAAAGAAACACAGTTTCCATTGTTGCATTTGAACTGTAATGATGATAAGCAGGATGCTGCAGTGGTCATTGAAAGAGAAAATAAAATATAATGAGCTATGTAGTTAATCATTGAAAGTGAAGGTACATGTATTATGCGTACTTCTCTGCCACCCCTACATCTTCTAGTCTGCCCACTCTCAAATCCATCCCTACCTCATCCACCTCCTTCATCTCCTCCACTCCCTCCACCTCCTCCACCTTCTCCACTCCCTCCACCCCCTCCACTCCCTCCACTCCCTCCACCCCCTCCACTCCACAGTGTTTTAAGACCAGGGGTGATGCAGACATTTTTGAATTGTGTACTTTTAAATTAGGATCAATATTGCTATTATAGAAGTGAGAATATTTATTTAAAAAATTATTAAATTATAATAAATATTAATAGATATAATCAAACCACTGAATTCAAGATATAAGAAATGTTATTTTTCTCAAGATTTATTAACATTTTAGTCTTTATTCCCAAAGTACACAACAAGCCTTATATTTTAACACATATTGATGCAAATGAATAAAATAGATCAGTTAACACTTCAATAAAATAGGTGTATAAGCTATCACATGGTTTTTGTGTTGCATGAGTTTGTAATGAGCATGCTGGTAGCTCAACTTTTAGTTTAAGATCCTGCCTCAGACTTGTGTAGCTGGTAGGACCAAGTTTGTATTGTGACAGCATGTAGAGACCATCATCCAAGCTAATTTTCTTGTCAACAGATTTCTTTGTGGAATAACTGCATGCCAACAGCAGCTAGAGGCCTATCTTTAACATAAATGTAAAAAAACCTAATAGCTGAGATGGAGTAATGTTGTTTTCTTCTGCTTCTTCCTGAATTAAAGACATCAATGCCTGCATTCTCCTGTTTCTTTGACGTGCATGGACTAACTATATCTAAGGGAGATAGCAAACTTTCTTTCTCACCTTGTGGCACATCTTAGCTATCTCTGCCACTGGACCCTTCACCTGACATGCTTGTGTCCACTAATGCACATGCCTCTGCACTGGAACTATCTATTGCTTCATAAAACACTTAATTCTTATGAAAGACCCTTATTGTAGTTTTACTCCGTTTGGATTTTCCTTTATTCGTATTGATCCATTTGGATCGCAGCGACAGAAAACGGAACGCCCACTTCTTTTCAATTTCCTTACCTTTTTTAAGCCCCTTCATCATCCAAATACTGTCTTGCTGCTTCAGTGTTGCTCTTAAACTTCGTAACATACCTGGTGTGAGCTTCTAAGTTCGTTATTTTGTGCTTTTCTGTCATGGCCATCAATCGAACACATACGATTATGTTTACGCGCGCGAGCGTTATTAGCAATTATTGGAAAACACAAACGGTATCGATGTTGTAGAAGTCTTTATGGTAGTCCCATATAGAAAGCGGGACGTTATCGGCACATGTTTTGGGGGTGCCAACTCATAACATAATGCATCTATTTTGTCTGTCTTCTCTGTTGGACCCTCGTTTGTACTCGCCGAGGAAAGTTAGGCGGTACAATCTAACTTTTCCTCGTTTTGCCCGCCTTTCATTGCAAAAAAAGATATATGCCAAAGACAAAAACAAATTTGGTATCTTTCGAAAGGCACGAGAAAACGCTATCTAGCCACATATTCATTCTTCCTCCCATTTGTTCCATTAAATGTGCAGTCGAGTATAAAGACGTTGATGTTAGAGCTCAAATGTTTCATCTGTTTTTAGCTTCAACATTCTAAAACAAACTGAATTTCCATATTTTCACATTTATTTTCTAATACTTTGGACTATTTGGAGTTAAATTATGTAAAAAAAACATTAAGGTCATATCCTAGCCCGATGTCTGCATCTTAAACCACTGTGCACTCCCTCCACCTCCTCCACTCCCTCCACCTCCTCCACTCCCTCCACCTCCCCCACTCCCTCCACCTCCACTCCCTCCACCTACTCCACTCCCTCCACCTCCCCCACTCCCTCCACCTCCTCCACTCCCTCCACTCCCTCCAACTCCTCCACTCCCTCCACCTCCTCCACTCCCTCCACCTCCTCCACTCCCTCCACCTCCTCCACTCCCTCCACCTCCTCCGCTCCCTCCACCTCCTCCACTCCCTCCATCCCCACCTCTTCCCTTATCTAAATGAAGTGGGAGGGGCACAATAAATGGCTTACCATTGGTTGCATAGAACATAGCACCTGTGCGGGAGGGAGGAAGGTATGAGTAATTGCACTGATTGTTAGTATTCAATTAAATAAGCTCAAATTAGGTAATCAATCACAAGGGGAATGGAGAGACGGAGGAGCTGGAGGGAAGAGGGAACAGGAGAGGGTGTGGAGGAGGGATCGAAGGGGAATACTCTGCTGATTCTCATACTTTAAGATTCACTAAATATGCCGCATTTCTGAAGAAAATTAACTAACGACATGCAAACATACTCTATAAATGTACATGCATGTACATGCATATATTGGTATCTGATTTTGCACACCAAGAGGCACTTAGCTAGAGAGGCGCTGCATACAAAGCAATGGCTGTGAAGATTTGCAAACGAATAATCTCAAATTCCTTAGGTTTGCATATTGTATTAGAAATTATTATCACTTTAATATTTTGTAGTATCAACATAACACAACACCACTAAACTACAGATGTGTCACTAATATCACTTTAAAATAAAAATACATATATTTTAATTTGAAATAAATCATTGTATTTTGAATTTTATTATCAAGCCTGACAGGTCGATCTTTCAGATTTCAGGCTGGAGCCTGGACTTAATTTCGGCAACCCAGGCTGCATAGCTACATGTGATTTCAGACCACTATGGATGTTTAAACCTGACCTTGATGCGGGGGCAGGCAATAAAGCTGTTTACTTAAGTATTAGTATGTGTATAATCTGATCCAAAAGTTGTGCATTGAAACCACACGCATTAAAATTATCCATAGCACCCTTCCTCTAAATAGAAAGCAGTGGGATGTTTTACTAATCGTATTCACGACACATCACACCCTACATATATGTAAAGATTACATTCAAATACAAGACCGTATTAAGGGGGGGGGGGGGGGGGGGGGGGGCCTGGGGGGGCTTAAGCCTCACCCAAAATTTTGGGCCAGCATATTATTTAGGATACATGTACATGTACAGGTAATAAATTACGTGGTAGCAATACCACAAACGGACATTAAAAAAAAAAACCACACATTCCGGTATGGCAAGCCGCCCGTGTGGTTGACACTGAACCATCAATCGATGTCCATTTTTTCTAAGCAGCCTTCCAGGAAGTTGAAATATCATAATTTGGAATTTCCAAATGTTGATCTTCCAACTTCAGGTGTTTCTTCCCGAGCCTGCACTACTATGCCCCAAGTAGACACCAGCACTGCTAGTATACCTTACTAGTAACTTCGGCCTAAGAAACATTTCTTCGAAGTCTTGCCAAGATTAATTTGTTCCAAATTCTTGCGTACCATGTTTTCGCAAGCTATTGAACATCTGTATGTCATTAAATATCAGACAAATCACTCCTCTAACCTGTACAGGTTGAAAAGCGTTCACCCGAGAAATTATAAAGTGTCACACCTCTTAGCATGCCTCGTCGGGGATTCGCTTTATAGAAACTCTTGAACTGATATCACTGATATGTCTGCAATTTAATGACATATGAAAAACTGGAATTTGCAAAACATATTATGCAAGAAATCTTGGCAAGACTTCAAAAAAATTTTTCTTAGGGCATACCATCATTTATCATCAAGCAGCAGTCTTTAAACTGGTGCATGATTTTACATGTGCATAAAGATGATACAGATATGTTAGACTTTCAAGCAGTGACAAATGACTTCGTAAGCCATAATTCACACTGCCACACTGTATTTGGAACGTTTGTTTAATGCATGCTGCAAAGAATGTACATTTTTACCTATGCATCGTATTTATCATGACTCATGTCCCAAGTGATTGACTACGCCGTAACGGTCATTAAATACCGGTATACCACCAACTTGTTCTTAGTTACTTGTATATTATTTCAATAGCGGAAAACCATCGTCAAAGGTAGGAACTTAGCTGAGCAGAGGAGGGCACTTCTGCTACCTGTAACCATCAGTAACGATAAAAATTAAACGCACGCCATGCATATTTATAATAAACACCCCCCCCCCCCCACACATACACACACGCACACACTTCGTATAATCAGAGTCACGTGCGCCATAGACTTTAGGAATTTTAGCGCGCCCTATCCTTGCACGCGTGAATCGCACCTACGTTGACCAAAAAAGGGGGCGGATTTGAAGGCTTGAATAGAAGTCTATGCCTTCTCAAGTTTAAATGAAGTAGTCGATAGACGATTTACTAAAGATATATATTATTTCTGGTATAATAGGCCTGAAGCGGACAGTCTCATAAATCCCCCCTCAAATCCTGGATACGCCGCTGGAAAGTAGGTCTGGAGAGTCAAGTGTTGTCGTATTTACTATTCTATCTGTTTTTAACATGCTTCTGTGTCATTTATATGTTTTGTGACTTGAAAAGTGCGAGACCGATGGGGGAGGTAGGCGTGCCCCGCCACGAGGCTTAAACACGCACAGATTAATAAACTTACAAGTGATCAACAAGATGTAGTACATCATCCTGCAGCCACGGCTGTTTCGAGACGGACACTATTAGGTTGTTAATTAGAATATGTATGTATATTACGGTACAATTCGTATCCGGGTCCCATAGGATCCTAGGAGCTCATTAATGTTCTAATTTGTGAAGATGGTTTACCATAAAATACCTATATGTTCTATATTCAGTTCGGCACTACAAAACATCAATTCGCACTATTGAGGGGTGTTCTTTATTAGACCACTAAAGTCGCACATCTCATGGTTTCTTTGTTTTTGTTTTGGCATTCCTGAAGCACTCGAACGGCAAGCCGTTTTACTCGAGAAAATGCCTGACAAAAGGGTGTGAAATGCACCTTGTTGTAAAGATAGATCATTGTCCGTTTTAAACATGCCTAGCTTATGTGCAGACTTATTTTCTGCAGCGAGAACAAAACCGTTTACCCTGGACTAGCTAATCATGAATAAAGCGGTATCACGTGCGCTCATGCCGCAATCGAGAAGCCGATGGAAATTTCTTCATGTCAAGTGCAGTAGGGTATACCGGACCTTTTATGCGGACACAATTATGTCTCGAGGCAATTTAGAGACAACCTACAGCTGTGCTAGCCTACTTTATCTGTGGAACTGCTGCTTCCCGCTAATTTCTACAAAACGAAGGCTTGCTATGAAGGTTGGGAGGATAGAAAGTGCTAATTGGAGGAGGTAGGTGCTAAATTGCTAATCCTTTCATCCCTCGTTCAGCATAGTAAGCCCCGCCCCCTGCTGCCACGCCCACCTTAGTTTTCACCCTCTCGTAGTCAGGCATACCTGCTAATTCAAGATGTGCTTGGCAAGCTCTACAGGTTTATTTTGCCCTTTTCCTGCAAGACATGGCTATACAATACAAGTGGGTGGAGCTAGTTATGTGACTAAAGCTTGTGATGATGTATTGTTGAATGTGTGTATCCCACAAGCCACATGTCCTTCTTGTGTTTTGGCCTACATTCACACACTCTTGCTCCCCTTGCTCCCTCACTCTCCCTTATGGGAGGTGATTAGTGCCACAATTACGACCACAGAATCACGTGCAGCGCAGCACTCGAACTCGATGACGCAGTTGCAGCGCAGCGATCTCGTTCCCAGATCGGGTGTATTATAAACAAAATCATTTGTGTTTATAGTGCTCACAATTAGGATGCACAACTCTTTTAGACCTTGCGTGTCCACTTTCAGATCATGACTAGGTGAGAGATTGTTATAATTATGACCCATACGTTTCTGCTGCTAAGGCTACTGTCCTTTGTTGCACTAAAGAATGTGGTAGGTCTATAAGCGAAGACCACCCCATTGATTCCAATCCAGCTCTGTGCTGTCATCTCTGTACGCGTATATCTCCTTCTGATCCCGGACTTATTTTCCGCCGCTACCGAAGGTTTTCCCCGGGTCGTGGTGATGGGTACGACCGGATTCATCGAATAGGCCTACCGCTCGTGGACCGTCTACACGTCTGGCAACCTGACATTAGTCATTCGGTCTGGCATTGTTCACTGTCTATGGCCCTTGTGCCAGTGGAAGGTGACCCTGTGAACAAAAGGAGGGGGCAACCCCTTCAAGCGCTATATATAACCGTGCTACTAATTACTTGACAGCACTTTGACAGCTTGCTCTGTGTCTGTATGTACATGTGTGTGTGTGAGTACAGTGTATGTATCCAGGCAACAATCCACATAGAATCCGGAGCAACCTTTCCCTCCCAACTCCCTGGAGATACATCAGTCTAGGCATATGGAGAAGGGCAAAAGTGATGTTTAATCATCTCATACATTTCCCATGCATGTTGTCATATCGTCCAAAAGTAAGGAGGAAGTGTAAGTGGAGATTTCAGTAGAGGTAAGGGAGTAGAAGACAAGGAAATGTCATCATGCTATGGTAGTTTACATATACACAGGTTTGTACAGTGGTGCCTCTAGTATGGAGAGAAGGACCAAGGGATACTAGCTCAGTTTCTGAGGAGGCAGAAGTTGCTCAAAACATTGAGAGAGAAATTTGAAAATGTGAATTTTAAAATCTTGATTGGACACTGGCACTGTTTTGTGTCAATATGTGTTGTATTTGATATATATCTTGTTTCTTTGAATAACTGTCACACTTTCCATGCATTATCCAATAAAGTGAACCTGGCAATTACCTAATAACCAAAATCTCAACTCACATTAGGATTGGAGTTGAAATTTTTTTAATGTATTACATTTCAGTGTATCTGTTAGTACAGTGCAGCCTAGACAATGCTAAGAACAAGCTAGCCCCTGAGGTCCTCCATCCCTAATGCAACTTATAGTGCTGCAGGCATACATGTGTAGTTGTACTGACTTACTTCTGAACCAGAAATTAGTTCATGCTATACCTGTTATCAGTTGACATTAGTTGCATAATGTGACATATACATAAGGATAATGGCTTGCTCTTTTTAGACCATATCATTTAGAGCAGTTGCTACTTGCACATTTTAATATGTTGAATACAATTCACACCTGATGCCTTTGAAACTACTGGACATGCCTTTTTTGACAAACTTGAGTCACTGCATTTTGAACACCACTGGCTATGAAACTATATTTCATACCCCCTCATTAGATGATGTTTAGCTGTGTTTGTTTTGTGTATATAATTGATAATAATAAAAAGGTAACATAGCAATTGTTTGGGTTTTACAAATATCAACATGAGCTTAGGATGTTCAATTTCTGTCCATTTTTTAGGTTGCCACGCAGCATAGGTAGTCCCACCAGTTCCATAATATCACTGCTTCATGCTAATGCATGCATTCAATACTGCAGCTGTTACTGTTCATTGTACAGAAATGAATTTTCTTTTTCTTTTATAATAGGTTATGCCGGATAATTTTGCAATAAACTATTATTAAGACGATTTGAATCAGTACTCTGTGAAATCAAAATATGCCATTTTTGAGAAATGTTTGCACATGTTTACAATGCTAAAAAAAAGTCATTGTAATTAATTTATCATAGTTGTAGAAGCATTGAAGTGATTTTTAGGCTCATGATCATTTATCTATGAAGTGTATGTATATGCTCAGCATCAAAATAAAAATAGGCATATGCATTGTTTTATCACTCCAGCCCATACTTTTATATAACTGGTGAAGCCAATTGCAATTTACAAGATGTTCTTATTTAACTGATTCACAACACCTAAAATACTTCAATTTGCAATTGGTTTAAAGTGTAAAAAGAACATTCATATTAGGATCAGATTTACATTTTATAATTATTAGACTGGGGAAATATTAATAGCATTAACAAATTTCATTGTACTGTCACACGCTTTGGACTTTTAAAAATAACATATAACCATCAACTACACAGCAAACCAGATTGTTGCAGTAACACATTTAAATTGCAAGTAATGAGAGGCAAAGGACACTTGAGCATTTCACTTCATAGTGTCTAATTCATTACTATATCCTATATGGTTCAAAGCATAATACAATATTAAGTATGCAGTAAGAGATCCAATGATAAGTATGCATGCAGTAAGAGGTAAGTAATAGTTGCATTTGGACTCGGGCTTAACTAATCGTAAATATACTCATTACTCTCATGTCAGTAAAAATGCGGTCTGTAATAGCAAAAACAGCTCCCAAAGTAATAGGAGAACATCCTATTACTTGGAGGGACTGTCTTTCTGGTCTTTTGAAACACCTAATTCAGCAATGTTGAAGCCTATGTCTCTGAGAAAGTTGCATGTGAGTGATATAAGTGTCCACATTATGTACTGGATGTGTTAATTACAATAGGTTTACATATTCTATGTATGCTGCAGGTGACTTTATAACAGGTTGCACATTTAATAATAAGCTACAAGAACTATTTCTCATGGTTTAAGAATTACAGCAGTTCTTACACCAACTTGGTTCCTTCAATGGGACTGATGTTAACAATAGAAAAAAAGACATCCATGATTGGAGTGACAACAACAGTTGATTTGGTCCTTACATTACCATCATAACCAATAAAACTTTCTATTGTCTAAGCTATACTATGTAACTGAAACAAACATTCCAGAAGTGATACATATTTTAAATTGCAACACCCAATCCTTACACACAACAAGAATTGAAAGCACCATTAATTTTCCTGAATCAGTCTGATATGTTAAGTACTATAGTAGTGTTTCCTATACTCAAATTGTGATATGGCTACAATTTCTCTCCTCTCATGGTTGAGCTACATGTAAGCCATCAGGCCAGGATGAGGTCTTATCAAAAAAATTTAAAGGGGCAGCCCCCGGTTAAGAACTCCCAGTAATCAGAGCCCTCAACCTCACAGTGCAAGTCAATGGTGTTTCAGGAAGCATATCCGTGTGATTCACATTAGCCTCATCTCTAGGATTTATTAAAGTTACGGGGGGTTTTCACCCCCGTAACTTTAATAAAAACAGGGCCTGGAGACGAGGCTAGTTCAGCAACCACATATCCATTATAGGGTGCATGCCATGATTGTATAATTTTGTGCATGAAATTTTTCAGTATTACTTACATACATGTGTATAATTAACAACAAAACAGTGAAAGTGTCCAATCATGAAAAATACACTTCTGCCTTAATTCTTAGAAACAGAGCTAGTATCCCTTGGTCCTACTTTCCATACTAGAGGCACCACTGTACAAACCTGTGTATATGTAAACTACCATAGCATGATGACATTTCCTTGTCTTCTACTCCCTTACCTCTACTGAAATCTCCACTTATCTTTGGACGATATGACAGCATGCATGGGAAATGTATGAGATGATCAAACATAATTTTTGCCATCCACCATAAGCCTAGAAGTATCTCCAGGGAGTTGGGTATGGCATGTGTTTCTCTGCATTGGAGGAAAAGGTGCTCAGGATTCTGTGTGGATTGCCCGGTGTCATGGGATAATCGGCACCTCCAATGATTGGCACCCCCATTCCAAATACCCTAGGATTCTTGGCACTCCCATTACAAATTTCCTACAGTATTTTTGGAATCCTTTAGGATTTTTGGCATACCCTCATGTTCAAGGCGACAAAGTTGAAGTCTGTTCATGACCTTGGGAACATTGAGTCCTAATGATCTGGATAAATTGTTGAGTGGGTCAGTGATGGGTTGCTAGAATATGGAAAACAGTGTAGCAGTAGCTTATCATCTCAGGTTTTAGAGATTACCAAAGAAGAGCATAATTATAATACTGATCAAATACCAGCCAGTTTGCAGTGAGTGGAGGTGTGCTCTTGACATTAGTCCGTGTGAATCACTCTCACTTGACACAGCCATCAATCATTGCTGTGTTGCACTGCCCATTAGCAACAGGTAGGATTGCTGCAGATGGAAATTGTTTCTTTCAGACTGTTTCTATAACTGTAAGAGGATCACAGAAGCTCACAATAAAATGTATCTGCTGATCACAACGTACATGATCCAACAATCAACAGATCCAATGTTATCTTCCCATGGATCCCCAGATACATGCAGCTCTATGGAAAGCTATGCATGAAACGATCAAGGATGCAGACTCTGCGGCACTTGGGGTAGGAATTGGAGGTCATTGCACCAGCATCATTGCTTAATACAACAATTTATATATGTGCCAAATGTGGAGAATAATTCAAATGGCTCAAGCATTCATGGCCATAGGACACTTTAGTCATTACATGTACATGTACATACTGACACCTGTACACTGTACATGTGGATTATGTGTACTACATGGCATCCACATGTATATACATGAACGTTAATGTATGTATTTTCAGATAAAGACATCTGTTCATTAGTGGGCTACATGTACACATGTAGTAACATGTAACACTACATGTACATGTACATGTAGGCATCATCTGATCAGCTATATTTGTATTATAAGTAATGAGTTTTGTTATGGTGTAGTCACCTGCATATTGCACGTGGTCCGTTGTTCCCTGCAGGGTGGGGAGCTCTCCCTCCCCGATGCCCTCTCAGTGTACTCTGCCAACAGTGTGGGCCGGCAGGACCTCAACTGTGGGGACAAGATCATCCTCTCCCCCTTCATCCTCATGGCCTGCGAGCAGAAGGAGATGGGGTACCCCGTGGTCAGCTTTTGGGCAAGGGAACCCTGGCTTGCATCAAGATGAAGGCATATACAACGAACTTCAATAAACATTTTGAAACAGTTGAAAAGATGTAACATCCATCTAATCTCTAATAATCTCTAAAACCTGAGATGATAAGCTACTGCTACACTGTTTTCCATATTCTAGTAACCCATCACTGACCCCCTCACACAATTTATCCAGATCATTAGGGCTCATCAGAAAATAAATGTTCCCATAATCACTTCAACTCAAATCAACTTTTGTCGCCTCAAACACGAGGGTACTGAAAATCCTAAAGGATGCCAAAAATACCATAGGAAATTTGGAATTGGGGTGCCAAGAATCCTAGGATATTTGGAACGGGGGTGCCAATCATTGGGGGTGCCGATTATCCCATGACACCAGGCAATCCACACAGAATCCTGAGGCACCTTTCCCTCCAATGCAGAGAAACACATGCCATACCCAACTCCCTGGAGATACTTCTAGGCTTATGTTGGATGGCAAAAATGATGTTTGATCATCTCATACATTTCCCATGCATGTTGTCATATTGTCCAAAGATAAGTGGAGATTTCAATAGAGGTAAGGGAGTAGAAGACAAGGAAATGTCATCATGCTATGGTAGTTTACATATACACAGGTTTGTACAGTGGTGCCTCTAGTATGGAAAGTAGGACCAAGGGATACTAGCGCAGTTTCTAAGAATTAAGGCAGAAGTGTATTTTTCATGATTGGACACTTTCACTGTTTTATATACATGTATGTATAATACTGAATAATTTTTATGTACAAAATTATACAATCATGGCATGTACCCTATAATGGAAATGTGGTTGCATACGTGAACACACACAGATATGCTTCCTGAAACACCATTGACTTGCACTGTGAGGTTTAGGGCTCTGATTACTGGGAGTCCTTCACCGGGGACTGTTGGTGGTGATTGTGCAGAGGTTATGACTGGAGGACACATCCAGGTTGATTTTTTCATTATTTTTCTTTCTTTTTGTTGGTTTAATTTAGGTTGATACCAGTGGTGAAGTTAGGAAACGTCCATGTTACTACTTCATGACTGGGTACTGTCGTGATGGGGCCTCCTGCCCTAACTACCATGGCACTGAGTGAGTGCCCCGCCCACCCTGCCCCTCCTCCCCATCCTGCGCCTCCTCCCGACCCCCCACCCCCTCCACCCCACCCCAGCGGTTCATTAAACTGAGTCTTTCCTTCAGCTTTGCTGATATGAGTGATTCTGACTTGATGCCACAGGTGTGTGTGTGTACCAGTGCTTGTGTCTGTGTGAATGTTGTATTTTGGTAAGTTGATGGTACATGTACAGTGTATATAGGATTTGAGGGCAATGGTGATATAAAAAGCATGCAGGGAAACAAGAGTACAGGGTACATGTAGGACTTTCTCATTTTCCACTCTTGTTTCTCTGCTTTTTATACCATGCACTGTATGCTTTTAAATCCTCAGAGGAAATTTCTATTTTCTAGTTTCCTTATACAAGTTTTTATTTCATAACATTAGTTCCTGTCCCCCACACAAAGAAGGCAAGCATTGGAGAGAGGGGGATGGGAGGGAGAGAGGGGGTGGGGGAGGGAGAGAGGAATGGGAGGAGGGAGGGGATGGGAGGGAGGGGATGGGAGGGAGGGGATGGGAGGGAGGGGATGGGAGGGAGGGGATGGGAGGGAGGGGATGGGAGGGAGAGAGGGATGTGAGGGAGAGAGGGGATGGGAGGGAGAGAGGGGATGGGAGGGAGAGAGGGGATGGGAGGGAGAGAGGGGATGTGAGGGAGAGAGAGGATGGGAGGGAGGAATGGAGGTACATGTAGTGAAGGGGAAGAAAAGAAGAAGTGAGGTGGAGTACAGAAGTGATTTGTGCATGACATACACGTACATGTACTTTGTATGCACATGTACATGCAGGTATACCTGGTGTGCACAAGATGTTGGAAGTGCTGATTTCTATAATTCTGTGGACAGTGACACTGACTATGATGTTACCAGGGTGAGTTACATGTATGTACATGTACATGTATGGGAGGAAAGGTACAGTATACATGTATGTATGTGTATGTGCTTGTCCAGTTGTGTGTGTGTGTTGGTGTGGTGTATACATGTACATATACAATGTACATACCCTGTACATGTGTACTGTTTTTTTAAATCCAATTCAAAATATTATTTTGTAGTCACTCTATGCTGGTGTGGCAGGATTGTGTGAAGATGCACAGTTTACTATTTGCATGCTTTCACAGGGAAGATACCTTAGCAGCAGCAAAAGGTGATGATATGTTTGGTTCAGGAATCTTGTGGTTAGGGATAGAGACATGAAAGTGTGGACTGTATTTAGATGCATACACGTGTACCTATAGTTCACCTAGTCTCCCTCCTCTTCTTCCCTCCATTCCCCAGCCCGGGTAAACAAGTCCTCCAACTACTTCTGCGGAAGGAAGCAGAATGCTTCCTCCACTGATGAAACAGATTCTGCCCCACCCCCGGGACATGAGCGTTGTTCGTACTGTGGTAGCGTGATGCCATCACTTCGATTGTTGATGCATCAGAAGCACTGTGCCCAAAGCACATTCAAGTGCTCTATATGCGGGTATGTGTACATGTACATGTGATGTAAAACATGCACATACATATGTACATGTACATGTACACATGTTCATATTTCTCTTCCACTTCCATGGGTCAGGATGTGTCTTCCAAAAGCTGCTGAACGTAAGCATCACAAAATAGCACATGAGCTAATCAGGTGTGACTGTGGGCTGGAGCTGACACAGGTGTGTTATCTGGTGGGGGTGGGGGAGAGTGGAGGCAGGGACAAGGGGTGGAGTATTGGGGAGGGGGTGGAGCATTGGGGAGGGGCTGGAAGGACAATGGGGTTACTGGGTATAGGGATGAGGGATGGGGTTATAATGATGGAGGGACAAGGGAAGGTACCATTGTATGAATCACTGCTGACCATGATGTTTGTACATGTATGTACATATACATGTACATGTAGTTGGATCTGCATATACACCAGAAGTCTGACTGTATGAAGAAGAGTATCAAGTGTTCATTCAAATGGTGTAATCTGGTCAGTTCAAGTCCTGTTGTGTTGCATACATTTACGTGCATGTACATGTACATGAACATATACACAATGTGCAGGTCTACATGTACTGCATGTATGGCCCATGTGTACATTGTAGATGTACATGTATGGGTATCATTGCTGATACATGTATGTTATTTCTCTTTATTGATAGTCATTTCCACTGGACCAATTAGAACATCACAAGAGCATCTGTGCTAGGAAGAACGTCACCTGCCCCATGTGTAGTGTGGTATGTCTTCATTTTGTGCAAGTACAAATATGTACATGTAAATATACATGTACATGTACAAGTAGGATTGTTTCTATGTTTTAATGGAACTCTCTCCAGAACGTGGTATGGATATGTATATGAACAATTTTGTGAACCCTATGCACTGTTTCCTGCAGGAATTAAGCTGTTACACAGTCAAACGATTACAGTAGTGTGTACAATTCATTAGCTTTAGTGCAATTCACCATTTCAAAACATCAAGACTACATGTACACCTGTATATGTAGTTTGGTATTAAGGTGGTACCGAGATTGAAATATTCAACTCTAACACTCGCTCTAACATTGAATATACACATGTACATGTACAAATGTACATGTACGTTCATGCATCCGGGGCATATGGATGCGAATTGCAGGGGTCCTTATAGATTACATGTACATGTACATGTATCTGCATTTAAACGTAGGTGTATATTTGTATTCATTAAACATACTGTAAGCTGCTGTAGAACACTTGATTAAGCGATGTTTTACTAATTTGGGGGATTTTTAAAAATACATGTGATTGTGATTTTTAAAAAGGCATTAAAATTTTGGCCTGTACATGTACATGTACACTACTTGTGAAATACTTGTGTTATGTATTAAATGAAACCAATGTGCTTGTGTTCCCCATGTGATGTTCCCTATGTGATGTTCCCCATGTGATATGCTGTCCCCTCCTGTGCTGTAGGATGTGACACAGCTGGAGCTCGAACAACACCTCCAGGCACTGCATTCTGTGGACATCAGCAAGATCAATTGGCTTGCACCCTTAGCCAGTCAGGTATGTGTTTTTGTGCGACCAGAGATGGGTGTGGAGTGTGTGTGGGGGTGTGGGTGTGCTTGGTGGTGGTGGTGGTATTGTAGTAGGGACTAAGTGGTTTGATGTGTTAGGGAGAGAATTATGTAACACTGTACTGTACATGTACATGTGTACTCTGGGGGCTTTGCATTATTTGCAATGTGTAATGTTTTCTACTTTTGCCCTTTTGCGAGAATTATCAATTTGGCTGTCGTGGCTCCTGAACAATAATTTTACATTTCTGTGTGATGTAGTAAATTTTAATTTACATGTATAGTGTGCTGAAGATTTGATAGCTCTACTGTAGTTATCAACCTTCAATGCTACATGTACAAGTACATTGTTGAATGAAAAGGTGGTCCATCATCCCTTGTGAGATATGTACTACATGTAATCTTTAAATATCAAGTCCCTCGATATTTTATTTTTGCATGCATACCTCACTATGATTACTCTACATTGTTTTACATGTGGCTAGTGTAAAATATAGGGTGATGTGCTTGTACATGTACTGCAATACCGTCCAGAGTCAAGTAAAACCATTTTAATTGTATGTGTATGCTAAGTGTAAATGTATATTGTGGGCATTATTCATTTCCTGTGAGTTGTCTGTGAGTTAGATACAATGTACATGTACATGTACATGTAGCTATTTACCGTGTACAACTGATTTTATCTATACATGTACATGTAGATACACATGTATTATTGTGTACAAGTACTAGTTGTACAACTGCTAAAAAAAATTACATGTTGGTCTCAGATACGTACAAAACATGTACATGTACTGTACATGTGGATTAAATTGCTATTTAATATTCTATGTATGTCTGGTGATATGATTTCGCTGAAGTCAGGCAAACATGTAACACATCATGTTCCACTGATGGGCAGCTGCTATATTCATCATAACATTATTATACAATAATGTGCACGTAGAAGGCAAGTATCATGTGGATATCAATGTTCTTGATCCTGCTCAGCTTACGTCAGTGGTTCCACCTCCCATTATCAACAAACTTCAGTGTGTTTGTAATCGTGAATTTCAATTTCAGGATGACTTAGAAGTACATCAGGTACATGTCTGTGTGTGTGTACATGTGTGTGTACATGTGTGTGTGTGTGTATGTATGTGTGTGAGTCACATCTGTGGGTATTGTTGAATGATCGATATTTTATTACATACCATATAGCTTACGGAATGCCCACTTCTAAGGATGTCTGAAGATAGCCCAGCCTTTGTTGATTGAGGGGGCAACCTTTGTGTTTGTGTGAATGCCTTGTGGAACTATTCATATACCCTCATGAACTGTGATTATTTAAATACATGTGATTTGAATTAGACAGCTGTTATCTGTACATGTAAATCATACCTTCATGAACTTAATTACACGTAAAACTGGTAGTATTTATAATGGGCAACTCTTCTCCATCAATCAGCTTTCCGGAAATTCCACTATCTCATAGTACTAGTAGCCATTCTCGCGATTGCATTCGTATTCAGATTCGTATTTTTTTTTAATTGTTAGCATTCGTAAAAGTAATGGTTTGGCTGAATTTAATAATTCGAATTTGTATTTAACTTGATCATTACAGTACAAAACATCTTGTAGATGACGGTCCTTCCTTTTATGCATTAATGTCTGCAGGCATATAGCGAGAGGCTTCCCTTTGGATAGTAACCTTGCTGCTGACTAGAACTCTCCAAATAGCTGATCACCCTGAACCCTACATGTACACAGGAATAAGAATGCATGCATAAATGCATGTTACATATCAAATAGGTTTATCACACATGGAATGCAGTCACCCAATAACAGGCACACCTCTACCACTCTTACCACTAAATAATCCCACCCACCTAATGTTACTCTTTCCTACCCCTACCCACCCACCTGTGCTGGGCCTTCATATAAGTCATTGTATACCAGGCACCACGAAGAAGGAAACCAGATATGTGGACTCCTAGCTCTGTGCCACCATTCGGGGATAAAAAGAATAACCACAATACCTTCAATCCCTAATACAGCAAGCATTGAGGGTGTGCTGGGGACGGGGAGGGTGTGAGGTGTGCTGGGGAGGGTGAGGGTGTGCTGGAAAGGATGAGGGTATGCTGGGGACTTGGAGGGTGAGGGTGTGCTGGGGACTGGGAGGCTGTGAGGTGTGCTGGGGAGGGTGAGGGTGTGCTGGGGACTAGGAGGCTGTGAGGTGTGCTGGGGAGGGTGAGGGTGTGCTGGGGACTAGGAGGCTGTGAAGTGTGCTGGGGAGGGTGAGGGTGTGCTGGGGAATAGGAGGGTGTGAGGTGTGCTGGGGAGGGTGAGGGTGTGCTGGGGACTAGGAGGGTGTGGCTACTAATGCCTAGATCAACATAGTACAATAAGAACACCACAGACAATGTTGTGATGAACATGGTAACACAGTGTGACCTTCAGTCCCTTATATGACATGAAAGAAGGCACACCCACCTGCCAGGGCATCGTCCAAATCATCATGTATACTGAACATGATGGTGAAGGTCCCTACATGTACGTGTCCTGACCTCTCAGGGTCAACATCCCATGGAGGCTACATGGTAACCATGGGGAGCTCTAGAGGGGGGAGAAGGAGAGTGATTAGGGTATGACCACAGCAACATGCCTACCATCAAGGATAGCTTTGCTAAATGGTCATATAAGACCACTGGTCTGTACGAAGTGACCTTTTGGGTACTGGGAGTCTGCCGGAAGGCCCAGAGTCAATGAACACCACAATCCTGTACAGGGGAGAGGTATGAGTGAAGGGATGGTAGGGGAGAGATAGGTGTGAGGGAGGAGAAGGGAGGAGAGGGAAAGAAGAAAGAGAGAGGAAGAGGGAGGAGGCACAGGAGATATGTAGAGGACACAGCACATGCTGCATACATTTGTAGGTGTGGATACTACATGTATGTTCGTGCACACATATATACAGTATATGTATAGCTTGTGCACACACACATGTACATGTGTGTACACCCACATATACGGCCTGGATTGCCACCAGTTCCTCATGAACCAATACAAGTGCACCTTGGTGCTTAGAACTGCTGAATACCATTTTTAATGAATATGTCCAGAGAAAACATACCCTTATTAAAAAGTTAAGTGAACCACGTCCGATTTATTGCACGAACCAGACCAGCACCAGTAGAATAGCTCACGAACACATATATGTATATTACATGTATGGATCGGAGCCTGTGTAGACAGCCAGGATTGCCACCAGTTCCTCATAAACCAATACAAGTGCACCTTGGTGCCTCGTGCTGAATAGCCAGATATTCCATTTGTCCAGAGAAAACATACCCTTATCGGAAAGTTCAGTGGAGCCATGTCAGATCCATTGTACAAACCAGACCGGCACAGATATTATGCAACTCCTTCACCACATTCTTAGTGTCTGCAATAAGTAACTCCAATCAATTCACACTAAAAACAAATAGTTAGCTTACCATGCCAAATCTGAGTTGTTCTACATACTGCTTTATAGTAGTCTGGTAGTCGTGGGCTAGCTCTGTGATGTGGTGTTCAACCTTTTGTTGGAAAGAAAATGTGAAATTGTAAAAAAAAAAAAATGTGAGTCAGTAAAACTCGGGCTATAGCTTGTGGAAGACTATCTTAGTGCACGCCACCTCCCTGGTCTGAGCAACTTGTGCTCTTGTCTGGAATGAAGTCTTGGTCACTGGGGCTTCGTATAGATCCCTATATTAAATAAACCCTTTTTTATACCCGTACGTTTGAGGCCTGGACCTCTCAAATTGTGCCAATACGTATATACGCGGTCCAGCTAAGCAGTCAACATAGGTACATGTATATTATGGCTATAGCGCTCCGCTTGCAACTGGATACAAGTACTAGTAGTAGCCTCGCTGCTTCAAACCGACTCAGAAAGATTTCCTTTACCTCTAGAGAGGAAAAGCTCTGTGGCGAGAGTATCTAGTATAGGTATCTCCTGGCGATGAGATCGTACTTACTTGTATACATGTACATGCCCATATATCCATAGTGAAACTATATAAGTACTGAATGGTTTAGATGCCTGCTATACCATGCACTATATATTGGACATTACAATGACATTGTGCACTTGAAATCAAGTTCCATTGCACAATAATGTGGTGTCCGGGTAGTACAGTTCTTTAATTTCTTCATCAATCATCACATGGTATACATGTCAAGCTCCAAGTATTCAAGAAGTTATTTGTGGAAGAAAATTATAACTACTTGATGTGATCAATGTAAATTTCATAGCTACACATGTACATGTATATCAGATGAGCTTATAGCAAAAGCACTAAATACAAGCATACACAGAAAACACACAGCAGCAGTATCAGTTATTACATATTATTAATCTAAGCACCTAGATAGACTAACAGTTCAACTCTAAACATGTACTGTTATTACTAACACTGATTAACTTGGAGCAATTCTTCTAGACAGGATTGACGTATTGTTAAGATGGATAGGGTGGTGGAGCAGCTTGATAACCAGTGGTTGGATAACCAGTGGTTGGATAACCAGTAGTAGGATAACCAGGACCAGTGCTGGGATAAGTAGAACCAGTGGCTGAATAGCTTGGAGGATGAGCATAACCAGTATATCCCTTCAAAGGATCAAAACCAGCTGTCTGAGGTGTACTGTTCTGGGTTGTTGTGGTGACTATAGTGGTAGCTGCTGGAGCATTAGTGACCACCCTGGTCTGCAGACTTCTGCAGGCCCGTCTTACACAGGCCCTGATCCCTGTTATGACAATCGCCACTATTGTTGTGAGAACCCCCAATATGAAGAGCATGGTAAACACAGGCCCAATTATTCCGATAATGTAGGAGGAGGATGTGTAGTGGTAGTATGGAGCTATATTCAAAGGGAGAGATTCCATTTTAATTAATGAACACCAATAATCGTGTGACACAACTACATGTTACGAAGAACAGATGGTCTGGTGTGCTTGGAGGGTGGAGGGGTGTGCTTAGAGGGTGGAGGGGTGTGTTTAGAGGGTGGAGGGGTGTGCTTAGAGGGTGGAGGGGTGTGCTTAGAGGGTGGAGGGGTGTGTTTAGAGGGTGGAGGGGTGTGTTTAGAGGGTGGAGGGGTGTGCTTAGAGGGTGGAGGGGTGTGTTTAGAGGGTGGAGGGGTGTGTTTAGAGGGTGGAGGGTGTGCTTGGAGGGTGGAGGGGTGTGCTTGGAGGGTGGAGGGGTGTGCTTAGATAGTGGAGGGTGTGCTTTGAAATTATACAGTAGGTGTGAGCTTAGAGACCCCATGTACGTAAAATTAAGAGTGCAGTGGCTAATGTGATCAATGATATTCTCTTTAAGAAAGTAAGTAGGATAAAAAGCAGGGAAATAATGGTGTAGTTGAAAGTGAAGGGGTTAATAACATGGGTTAATAACATGGTTGATACATGTAGGAAGTATTATTAAAACAAGGGTAGCACAACATATGGAGAAATGGCCCATACATAGGCGGTCATCATGCTTTTGTTTTCAAATTGAATCTTAAACATTTTTATAATTTACTATAAATCGATCTGATTGTGAATCTGCTTTATATAATTATAACATGAAGCATTCATGTAGTAAAATCAAGACAAAAAATTAATTTCTACTGCGCATAATTTATTCATAAACAATATGTCATATAACGTAATATCTTGCGTCATCTTGGATTAAGCTACATACGTTGCAACTAGCTAACCGTTAATCACAGATGAAATATTAACGATAATATACGATAATATACATACACCTGTATACAAGCTATGAGTCGTAGCTTTGGAGATGTGGAGGCACAATGATGCATGCAGGGCATTAAATGGATTGCCCTGCATGATTTCAATTTTTGAGATGCAGGTGTTTTGGTGAGTATACTGTGCGAATTTTAGTATGTGAAGAACAGGCATATACATGTATTCGATGCAGTGAAGGGGGAGGAGATATGGCCTTCTCCTTATACTAATACTGTACGTCGGCCATCTCAATTATGGTGGAATTCTCCCTGTACTGTTGGCCTTCTCCCTGTACTATTGGCCTTCTCCCTGTACTGTTGGCCTTCTCCCTGTACTGTTGGCCTTCTCCCTGTACTGTTGGCCTTCTCCCGGACCGTTAATTGCCCGTCTCCTTATACTGTTGGTCTTCATCCTGTAGTTTTAGACTGGTGGCCTTCTCTTTATAATAAGCTGCACTTATGCTGTTGGCTTTCTCCCTATACTGTTGGCTTTCTGCCTATATGAACCACTGAGCATTGTCCATTTGTGTAGCATCTCTGTCCCTTTGCTTACCATGTGTACACATGTAGCTGACCTGTGGGACACACACACCACACCTAGTGCATGGACACTTCCTGCAAGTCACGCACACTCAGTACAGTGTGGACACTCACTGTATACGTAATAGCTTTACTGGTGGAGATGCACATACGCACAAGTGTCTCCATCATATGCACACTACACACGCTGATGTAGAGCTGTGTAGTGTGTGCTTCATGCATGGGCACACACACCAATGATGTCCACACATTAAACCTGTACACAGTGGTACTTACATCCACATACATCAGATTTTAATAATAATAATTTGGACACACACACACACATGTACACACTCAAACACACACGCACACACACGCACGCACGCACGCACACACACACACACACAGATTACTGTACAACCACAACAAGACACAACAATCTACCAGGAGAGAGCTACCATGCTACTGGAGGAGCAGAGGATCAATGAAGACCTACTAACTGCAGTACTACAAACCAAAGTATTTACTGGTCTGGCTACTTCCCCAGTCCTTTGAACACAGTGACAACAGATAACAGGTGTGTGAATGGCTGTTTGGGGGCTATTGTGATGGTGGTTACATGCACTAGAGATACTATGTACAGAATTATGTAACAGTAGATGGTGTCTATATAAGGATAGACAATAGTACATGTACAAGTTAATGTACCTCACCAGGCCCTTAAACAGAAGCACTTTAACATGCATGTTCAAAGACCTCTGATGGAACCGTCACCCAAGTGATGCACTGTATGTGTACAAAGGACACCTCCCCCCTTCCGTGGGATTTGGAGAGGCACCACTACCTCCAGGGGAGTGAGGAAGTGTTCTCAGCACCAATGCATGCAAACAAAAATTAGCATGTCCAAAAATACCATGAGTAATGTACCCAGAACGTATTTCAAAAATGGTACCACCATGCTCTCATCTGGTGGCTACCAGATACAGGTATAAACCCTAACCCTGACTACCTACACAAAAGTTCAGGTAAATTTAATATTACAACATTTACATCCGCGGCTGTGCCTGAAAAGGCTATCATGTGCTATATTACACATTTTTCTGTCGTTTGAGGAACGAATTAGACAGAAAATATGCTCCCAGCAGAATATGGAGGCTTAGCCTACATGCATGTGTTGTGCAGCATACATGTAAGCATGTAGATCGATAAAGATGCATAGTAAGGGGTGTATGTGAATGTGCAGCTGTAGATATCAGGTGATGGTTGAGGAATGCGTGTTAGAATCACTCTATATAGGCTTATTGTGCACAGCCACTGGCAGAGCTAACACCACTTTCCCCCCCCCTTTATGAGAAATCAGGTGTACGTATATACACGACGGTGTGCAACTGAAGCAATTAACGGCAAACTCCTCCACGAAGGCATAAATGATTTATTTGAGCAGCTCTTTCCCTTTTATAAAGGGTTTTTGCCAGGAGGTGTGGGTCCACTTCCTCTAATTATAGGCAAAATTAATAGTTGGCCCCTGCTCATGTGCTGGCAGTATGTGTTGTACCAAATGTGAAGTAGTGCAGGTGGTGTGCACAATGTGAAGTAGTGCAGGTGGTGTGCACAACGGACACTGCACCAATATATTGAAAGAATGAGAATATGCATGGCGGAGCATATGGCGTTGGAAACATTTGAGTTGCACCCAACATGTTACCTGTGTGTGGTCACCTTAACCCTTCTATACATGTATGTAGCCAAGTCATCCGATACCCTTCATGGTGAATGTTCTGTAGGTCTTCAAAGATAGGTAGTAATTTACTTAAGTTTTGCCCAGCAACCACATCCATTGTGTGGACAAGGAAGCCAAAAGCCAGCCCTAAGCTGGTTTTGTCCCCTACTGGCCTAACAGGGGATAATGGTTCTGGGGCAATGCTAAAGCTTCATGCCCATTTACTGTTTGCATTAGTTATCACAAATAGAATAACCTTACATGTATGGACACACCTCCCTTGACAACTTACATATACATGTACATGTACTAATAACAGGACACAACTATTATATACTGTTGGCCTACTGCCTGCCTATACAGTTGGTCTTCTCCCTATACAGTTGGCCTTCTCCCTATACTATTGGCCTTCCATAAAGGTTTTCATTCTTAGTATGCATGGCATTACATGTAGTACCTTGCTCTCATTACTGTCAACAGTAAAGCTCTCAACTGTAGTACTCCAAGCCTAGCTGTCAACAAGTAGACAGGCAATAGAATAACCCTGAGGCTCACCAAAAATGTACATACATGTATGGACACAAGTAGTAGTGTTGCACATCTGTTAACATACTATGAACTTCCAGGACACAGCTAACACTCCCTAGGCGACGTAATGTGGTGTGCGAAGTGGACTCGGGACGAGGCCGTTTAATTTTGTTACGGATGCTCGTTGAAAAGTGTCTGGACAGCACCGCGGGTGCAATTTGACCCCGAATTCGGAGTCGGCATCGTCGGCGCTATGCGCCTTACCCAGCGCTTTGCGCCTTAAGCCCTAACCCTAAGCCCTAATCTTATCTCCTGTTGTTCTCATGCTGAACGTTAGGACAACCAGCAAAACCTGGGGTTGTATTTGCACAAAGGTGCATGGCATTGTGCATGAGATTATTCACTGTATGTACAGACCTAGACCTTTTATCAGCACAGTCTGGCCACACAACAAAATTCATGACATTGGACCTTTACAAACATCCAAATACAGCAGGTGTTTATGCACACACACACACACACACACACACACACACACACACACACACACACACACACACACACACACACACACACACACACACACACACACACATTCAATAGGCAACATCTGCCAGTATCACTTACGGTTTCCAGTCATGCATTTGCTACAGATGTTATATTTACAAGAAGCATACCATTTACATACATGTACTTCCTATAACATCAGGAATACTGTACCTACCCCCTGGTTTACACGTGGCTTGTCACTTGCTGTTCTGTCAATTAATCCAGCTGGTTCACAAACATGCCATTTAACTGTACATATGAAGTAAAGACTTCCTACAATAATATTGCAGCAATGCAAGTACAACATCATAACACAAACTTTCATGAATCCCTCAATTGTATTTGGCCAGTCAGACACTCAATGTTTTGGCATATACAAAGTGCCACCACAACCTGTACAAAAATAAATTTCTCTTTTCCTCCTCCCTTCAATTTCCTTACCTCCCCCTTCCATCTCCCTCCCTCCTCATCCCGTCAATTTTCCTACCTCCCCCTCCCTCCCTTCACTCTCGCTCCTCCTCTCTCCTTTCCTCCCCTTATCCCCATTCACGCCGCTGGCCCCGGCTCTCATTTTATAGGGCATGTCAAATGATGTACTATCAGACTGAAAGGATTGTGTGTGAAAGGAAAAAGGTAAGCTAGCTGGGTTTGTTAAAAAAAAAACAACAAACAAACTGAAAACTGAATAATACCATTCATTCCAGAATGGAAGAATAGTTTTTCTAGTGTTGTAAAGTGGTTAATACGACACTTACATGTATATTGGGTTGAAGAAAAGGACGTAAGTTAACCTGCTCTCTTCTACAGTATGCAATATGTGTGTTCAGGTGTATTATAGTAATCACTAGCGTTTTTATTTCAGGGAGTTCAAGTGTCGGCTTAAAATGATTTTTCACATACAACGCTCACTAGCTGCAGGAACAATCAGAAGGAACAGTGTGCATGGATGTCACTATGGATGTAATATAGCGTTGCTGTTGCGTTAATTTAACTTCAGGTGCCACAACAAAGCACTGTTGTACATGTACATGTGATCATGTAAACTTCAAAAAACATGCAATGGCGTCCTAGGCTGGTTTGTTTCTCAGACACTCGATTCTGTGGAGACTTGATAACCATTAATTCATTATACTGAATCATATATGCACACACATGTGATCCTATACATCTCTAATCACTGAATGTTTCCGGACATCACAGTTCCTCCCCATTTCACACTGGTGACAGACAACCATCCCTTGGTGTCCATTCTCAACCCAGAAAAGGGATTACCAGCAGTGACGGCAGCACGGTTGCATTGGTATATGCGGTAGGCTAGCCCTGCATTGATATCAGGTACAAGAGTACCACTCAGCACGCAAATGCTGATGCACTTTCACGTCCATCCATGCACACTGTTCCTTCTGATTATTCCTGCAGCTAGTGAGCGTTGTATGTGTACTATGTACTAGTAGTTACCCCCGGCACGGGGCGGCACCTGGCCCACCACGCCCTCTGCTCTTCTCCAGCTTTGCAGAATGCTCTATATGGGCATGTCCTAGCTAGCTGGCCTCATATGGAATATCCCTAAATATCTATGGCAACACATACAATGTACAAACGCCATTTTAAAATGGCGCCTTATTGCACCAAAACTGGTTTACTATTTTTTAAAATGGTCCCCAAACTATTCATGACAACAACCACTTTTTATTTTATTACTTGGATAGTTGTAGAATTGTTTCAGAGGGTGGCAAAGGTTCTAACCCCCTCTGTCCATTAGTTATAACTAACGGAATATCTTTAGCATGATTGTTTTCCATTTTCTGTACAAGTCTATGGAATATCATATTTTCAGAAATGGTCCCAGAATTTTGGACGGTACAAGGTACAAAATTTGAAATTGCCAACATTAAAACATCGTTTTACTAGTATTTATTAGTGGGTGGCAAAAGTTGCAGGTCTGTTAGTTAAGTAAATAATAATCAAGTTAGTAAAAACGCCATACATTCTCTAAGGAATGTACCGCAGAATGAAATCCAAAAATTTACAAAATGCAACTTTCGTGACCATTGTTTCTCCATATGAAAGATTGTTCTATCCTATCACATACACTTCTTTTCTTGACACTCAATCCCAATATACAATTGGGGACACACTTATACTATTACTGTCCTTCAATGCAGACAAACAAAATAGCCACATAAGTATTTTGCAAAATGTTATGTCATTGTTCAGGTATATCATTCATTATAATTACTACTGTAATTTAGTCCAATAGAAGGCAGAGGAAGGCAGATAAATGCATGAAATTATGTTTAGTAAATAAGTCCTATACATGTATGTTTTGGTTAGATTGCATACTTGTATGGGGTGAAGTCAGGGCTGGTGAGAGGGGGGGGGGGGGGGGGGGGGGGGGGGGGTAAGCGGGGTTACTTACCCCGGGCCCCAAGGTATAATAGGGGCCCCAAAATATAATAGGGGGCCCAGCGGGCCAATCTCAAGGGGGAACCCCCCCCCCCCCCCCCCCCCCCGCTTGTATTTTTAGGGCCTATGGGGCCCTCAAATGATATGTTACCCTGGGCCTCACTACGGCTCTCACCGGCCCTGGGTGAGGTACTACATGTCACTAATGCATATGCATGATGTGGGCTAATTATATTCATCAACAGTGCCAAGGACGGTGTCGGGACACCCTGGACCCTCCTCCTGTATCTGCCCCTGACTGATCTACATGTACATGTAGCCCCACATACTTATGGGTTGTGATGTTGGACCATAACAGGTCACACTGGCATCTTGAGAATGGTAGCAACTGGTTGTAACAACATTGCCAATATAGAAACAGGAGAGCAAAGTGGACTCAGTGCCATAACAGACCAGATCATAGAGAAGGATACTTCCAGTGCCCTGACCATACAGTGCACTGGAGCTGTACGATGAATACCCTGAAGTGGGGGGAGGAGGAACATGGGTGTGGTCATACTGCATCACTGTACTGGTGGGTGTGGTCACGTGATGTGGGCGTGGTCACCACGCTCACCTGAGAAGCCAAGCTGACTGCACACCACTGTGGCAGCATTATAGCTCCAGCTACTTCCACATATGGTGCCCCATGCGTTGTTGTAGCACATCTCCACACGGCCATAACCAGAGGTCTGGTTTGATCCTGTCCCAACAAGACGAACCGCTCCATTTGGGCAGGTATCTGGAAATGCATTCATCAGTAAAATCGTATGGCTATCAGTGTGATGTTATCATTGTACCCGGCCATAGAATAGGTAGGGAATGCAGAATGGAGTGGACTTGTGTTTATATGTTTCAACTCTATTAATATAACCATGTCATATACAATGTAGGTGTAACTATAGTTAGTGATACATGTAATTGAAATAGCCATACTTGTATACCTGTAACTGTCAAAACTTTAATGTGGTAAAGATAACCTGTCATTGGAACATATGCACACACCCTGCCCCACCCCCTCCCCCTTGTTAGCATCATGCCACACCCCCTGGTCCTAACTCACACGTGCAGCCAGACTCATCACTTCCATCATTGCAATTAGATACTTCATTGCATGCCAGTGTGGCATCAATACATTGCAGTCCATTGTAACATCGGAACTGGTATGAGGAGCAAGAACCTGCACAAAGTGGTGGATGTGGCTAATATGAGCAAACATTAAATCCATCACCCATCCAATGATGTAATGATGACCTCCCATCACCATATCCACCATCACACCCAACCTTACCACATCCAAATTCATCACTGTTGTCTCCACAATCATCATACTTGTCACACTTGTAGGATGAAGGAACACAGTTTCCATTGTTGCATTTGAACTGAGATGACAAGCAGAACGCTGGAGTGGTCATTGAAAGAGAAAATGAAACATAATGAGCTATGTAGTTAATAGTTGAAAGTAAAGGTATTAGGCATACTTCTCTGCCAGAGGTACCTCCACTCCTCACCCCTACACCCTCTAGTCTGCCCACTCTCAAATCCATCCCTACCTCATCCACCTCCTTCACTCCCTCCACCTCCCCCACTCCCTCCACCTCCTCCACTTCCTCCACCCTCACCTCCACTCCCTCACCTCCACTCCCTCACCTCCACTCCCTCCACCTCCTCCACTCCCTCACCACTACCACTCCCTCCACCTCCTCCACTCCCTCCACTTCCTCCACTCCCTCCACCTCCTCCACTCCCTCCACCTCCTCCACTCCCTCCACCTCCTCCACTCCCTCCACCTCCTCCACCTCCTCCACACCCTCCATCCCCACGCTCTTCCCTTATCTAGATGAAGTGGGAGGGGCACAATAAATGGCTTACCATTGGTTGCATAGAACATAGCACCTGTGTGGGAGGGAGGAAGGTTATTGCACTGATTGTTAGTATTCAATTGAATAAGCTCAAATTAGGTAATCAATCACATGGGCGGGGGGGGGGGGGGGGAATGGAGAGACAGAGTGGGGGGGAGGAGGAGATGGAGGGAAGAGGGAACAGGAGAGGGAGTGGAGGAGGGAAGGGGATTATTTGGCTAATTCTCATACTTTAAGATTCACTAAATATGTCGCATTTCTGAAGAAAATAAACCATACCATTTATAAGCTGTACGGGTGTAGTGTACATTGTTATAACAACTATTAAAATTCTTGCAACACTACATAAACTATCACCGGTGCATCCCTCAGGTCATATGCTAGATGTGCACATTTTTGGTGTGGGAGAAACTAACGACATGCAAACATACTCTATATATGTACACATGTACATGCATATATTGGCATCTGATTTTGCACACCAAGAGGCACTTAGCTAGATAGGAGCTGCATACAAAGCAATGGCTGTGAAGATTTGCAAATGAATAAACGTAATCTCAAATTCCTTAGGTTTACATATTGTATTAGAACTTTAAATTACTATCACTTTAATATTTTGTAGTATCAACAAAACACAACACCACTAAACTACGGCTATGTCACTAATATCACTTTAAAATAAATAAATATATATTTTAAATAAATCATTGTATTTTGAATTTTATTATCAAGCCTGGCAGATCGATCTTTCAGATTTCAGGCTGGAGCCGGGACTTAATTTCGGCAAACCTGGCTGCATGGCTACATGTGATTTCAGGCCTCTATGCCGGGATGTTTAAACCTGACCTTGATGCGGGGGTAGGCAATAAAGCTGTTTACTTAAGTATTAGTATGTGTATAATCTGATCCAAAAGTTGTGCATTGAAACCACAAGCATTAAAATTATCCATAGCACCCTTCCTCTAAATAGAAAGCAGTGAGATGTTTTACTAATCGTATTCACGACACGTCAAATTACATTCAAATACAAGGCCATAGTAAGGGAGGGGGGGGGGGGGGGGAGGCTGGGGGGGCTTAAGCCTCGCCCAACAGTTTGGGCCAGCATATTATTTATAAAAGTATACGTGTACATGTACCGGTAATAAATTACGTGGTAGCAATACCACAAACGGACATTAAAAAAAACAACACACATTTCGGTATGGCAAGCTGCCCGTGTGGTTGACACTGAACCATCAATCGATGTCCATTTTTTCTAAGCAGCCTTCCAGGAAGTTGAAATATCATAATTTGGAATTTCCAAATGTTGATCTTCCAACTCCATGTGTTTCTTCAGCCTGCACTACTATGTCCCAAGAAGACACCACCAGCACTAGTAGTATACCTTACTAGTAACTTCGGCCTAAGAAACATTTCTTCGAAGTCTTGCCAAGATTAATTTGTTCCAAATTCTTGTGTACTATGTTTTCGCAAGCTACTGAACATCCATATGTCATTAAATATCAGACAAATCACTCCTCTAACCTGTACAAGTTGCAAAACGTTCCCCCAAGAAATTATAAAGCGGCACACCTCATAGCATGCCTCATCGGGGATTCGCTTTTAAGAAACTCTTGAACTTGTACAAGTTAGAAGAGTGATATGTCTGCAATTTATATAGTTATCTAGAAAAACTGGAATTTGCAAAAACATATAATGCAAGAATTTGGAACAAATCTTGGCAAGACTTCGAAGAAATTTTTCTTAGGGCATGCATACCAGTCATTTATCATCAAGCAGCAGTCTCATGATTTCACATGTGCATAAAGATGATACAAATATGTTAGACTTTCAAGCAGTGACAAATGACTTCGTAAGCCATAATTCAAACTGCCACACTGTATTTGGAACGTTTGTGTAATGCATACTGCATAGAATGTACATTTTTACCTATAGGCATCGAATTTATCATGACTCAGGAATAATAATTAGCCCACCCAAATCTTTGTGATTTACTACGGCCATTAAATAGCGGCATAGATATTAGAAGAGAGGGATTGGAAACGAGGTTACGTGAGCGCATAGTTGTACATAGGCACTCCTTGAAACAGTTAATTAACACCTATTAACGAAAGAGCTTTTCTAGAGTCCAAGAGGTTTGTCTCTGCTGCGTGCTCACAGTTCTTTTCTGAACATCGGAGTACTTCTGCCAACATCGTGTATGTTTTGTTTCAATGTTGGACCCTTATTGAGTCATTTTATGCATGTTGACACGCATTATCTTTGATTAGTTTTGAGCAAACAGAATCGAGCTTCTCGATCAGTGTTAACGTTGGAATACAAGCGAAGCGATATTTGAAACGGTTTGGCTCTGTACCTTTTTAAAGCGTGTTTTGAGTGTTAGCCGAATACAAACTTTTAATTCAGAAAGAGCATTGGTTTTTGCGTATCTATTGCCTATTGCTTTCTCATTGAGGTTTAGTACTCCAGCGAGGTAAGTAGTCAAAGTGGACTATCATTTGTGGACCTGGTGAGATACCTGTTTACTTTGGAAGGTGTCTTTGTTTTTCTTAGTCAAAGGATTTGTCAGGATCCAGTGGAAAAGTTCTTTGGTTGCCAGCGACAATGAGGGGCTACTCATGAGAACCCAAATGTATCGCAAAAATAGTGATATCATAAGGGTTGCTGGCAGTGTATGCAGATCATCAGTTTGTGGCAATTGTCGTGGGAAACTTATACGTGAAAGTGTTGACGCTATGTATGCCATTTCGTAGACGATCACAATGGCTCTCCAAACTGGACATTACACAGTGGTTTAAGACCAGGACATTTGCATGATTATGGTAGGAAAGGAATTTTCATTTTAAGTGGAAAAACTGTTGTGTAATACCCTACAGTATCACAATATTAGATAAATCTGTAAGGATTTACAAAGTGTACAGAGCCGTGAGAAGGGAAAGCATTAATCATGCCATTTTCCACCCTAACATAAAAACATGAGCTAGTTATGTATCCAACAGTACAATGTCAAGTAAAAAGGAATGGTTAGATAGAGCTTTTTATGAGAATTTCAATGATACTTGATTTATGACATTCTCATGAATTGTGCTAAAGATGTTTGTTTATTTGTGGTCCAAAATGACGCCATTCTTTTACCCTAACCTACTTTAGATTCATTGCTCAAGGAAGCTAGAGCGCTATGTACTGTGAATTGAGTTTAAATACTTTCACCTATCGTTGGCCCTAAGTATAATACTCGATCGCCGAATCTTGCCGATTCTTAAAAAACGTTTCAATTCATTACAGTTGGATATATAGTTCAACTTGATTGTTTTGATTTGATTTTAAATAATTTTAATTATAATTATTTTCATCATTTACTTAGCACCATCACATCATAAGCAAGGATACAAACAATTTGGGTATATTGGTTTACAACAATTTGAAAATGTCCTGGTCACCTATGGTTTTAAATCACTGTGCATTAGTGCTGCCAACTGCTCTACTACTATAGTGCGTCTACTTCCGGCGTAACGAGGACCGTAACGTAAGAAATTAGATTCATTGACTCGTTTTCTCTCTTCTGTTATCTATGATAGCGGTAACCACCAACTTGTTTCTAGCAATAGCGGAAAACCATCGTCAAAGGTAGGAACTTGGCTGAGCAGAGGAGGGCACTTCTGCTACCTGTAACCATCAGTAACGATAAAATTTAAACGCTCGCCATGCATATTTATAATAAACACCACCCCACCCCCCCTCCCACACACACGCACACACACTTCGTATTATAGGCCTGAAGCGGACAGTCCACTTTTTCATAAATCCCCCCTCAAATCCTGGATACGCCGCTGGGAAGTAGGTCTGGAGAGTCAAGTTTTGTCGTATTTACTATTCTATCTGTTTTGTATGCTTCTGTGTCATTTATATGTTTTGTGACTTGACAAGTGCGAGACCGATGGGGGAAGTAGGCGTGCCCCGCCACGAGGCTTAAACACGCACAGATTAATAAACTTACAAGTGATCAACAAGATGTAGTACATCATCCTGCAGCCACGGCTGTTTCGAGATGGACAGTCGGTTACACAGCCAGAAGTTTTTTCTTGACTCAAAACCTGTACCCAGTGTTGAATCAGATTGTTTACCAGACCTTCGTAGACTTGGTGGAAACCTTTGGCTCAGATATGTGGGAGTAAAATTGATCCAGATTGTAATACCATAGTATTTCCAAATGTCGATATCAATCTGAAATATGGCAACGCGGTATCCGATGAAGACCGGGACGCATTTACGTATGTTTACCGCGTTCCCAGCCCTTAATGTTTTTATTTTATTTATGGTTCGATTCGCAAAAGATTACAAACAAAAACAATACAATACACTTTACAAACAATATACAAATACAAATACAAATCTAAGCAGTACAGCAGATTACTCCAATCCCGTTAGAGTCTTCTCATTGGCGAGTTTCTGTTCAATCTCTCTTCTAATTTGCGAACATAACAGTTGGGAACAATGGGAACGGCAGGCCTGTTTAACCTAGTTACAATCCATGGTAAAATATTATTGGTAAAAAATGCCAATTTACACATACCTAGTGTTTATTCCTGAATGACATACTCTGTAGCCATTACAAACGTTGTGCATGGATGATGTAATCGAACAAGTAACCGACAGAAGATTTTCCAGAATAGCTGAGTGGAGGCAGGCTGAGCTGAGACATAGTTGAGTGTGTGAAGCAGCTCAAGCAGGCTGTTGAGGTAAGCTGGAATTTGAGGGCAACAGAGCTGAGTTGAGGCTTACTGTGTTGGCTGAGTTGAGTCTGGCTGAGTTAGAACTCTGGCATGGTGCAAGACATTAAGCATTCTACTGGGAATATAAAACACATCATATTATATTAAGGTGCACAGGCGTTATGCTCTTACCTGACAAAAGAGGAATGGAACGATACCCACAACAAAATCCTCTGGTAGGCTGTGCAAGATTTGAATATTAGCACTATTTATAGTTCTGAAACCCCTTGATAGTTGTGTAGTTAAGACCAGCAGTCGCCAGAGTGATATGCTAAGCCTACATGTATATGTAACACATATGCCCATGTATATGAAAGTGAATGAGTTAAAATACCTAGGTTAATGTGGGAGGTACCTTACACATGTGCAGTCAGATAGAAGAAATGTCTCGTGGCGTGTGAAGACACACTTGGTTAGTGATTCCTTTTTTTCTTTCTTTCTCCAGACCATCATGGTCTGTGATTTCTAGGGGAGAAAGGGAAAAGGGGACACCCCCCCCCCCAAGCTGGCATAAGGGGTGGGGCTGTCCCCTTCCCACCCCCATCCCTCTCCCTCCATATCAGAAATGTATATAAAGATGTGCTTACATTTTGAAGTGCTCCTGGACAATATAAACCTCTGCAGGCCTACACTGAGTTTCTCAATGGAAACTTTGTTGAAGATCTTCAAACCATCACCACACCTAAACAAAAGAAACATTTATGTGTTTTCTGTACTATAATACAGCCTCTTAAGCTCACCTGGAATCTGTGGTAAAGGCATCAGACAGGTAACTCTTATGCTGCTGTACAGATAAATGATGAAAGTCAATTGCTGTAAATATTCTGTGCTCTGAAAATTGCATTGAATGACTCAACCTAAAACATAAAAGATTATATAAACACATTTATAACATCATGCACACAAATGTACACACACACACACACACACACACACACACACACACACACACACGCACACATTCATGGCTCCCCCTCTCAATCTTAGATAAAGCAGGGCCGCCAATACGTTCCTACACGAAAATATACACATATACACAAAAATACCTTTTGGTTATCAGCAGCGTGTACAGCTTCTCTAATGGATGGTACACGTGGCGAACGTTCTCAGCTCCACAAAAGTGTTTTTCTTATATCGTCAGTACTTCTAGCACGTGTCGCTTCTATAAATTTGCATAACAATGCTACGATGTGACCCAGAAACAAAGAGGAGTATATAAGCTCGCCCTAATTCGTACCAAACAGCATACCTTTGCCCTGTTATGCACACACCGCGGCTGCGAACCAGTAACACCTAGTACTATACTAGTACTAGTACCTAACCAGGTAGTGTGCATTATTTAGATAAATTATCAGACATTCCCAAATCCTTACCATTGACATATTACATTTCACGGGGAAAACAATCACGGAAAGAGAGCCAGGCGCGCGAGGAGGTTGAGATGAGATCTTTAAGGCCAGTAGCGGATCCAGGGGGGGGCCAGGGGGGGCTATAGCCCCCCCCCCCCCCCCCCCCTCAAATTAAAAATTCATAGCATACTTGCATGGGTGTTTTAGGTGATAATACTAGTAATTCAGTGTAGAAATAACACAGCGCTCCCCCATACCCCCTAGCTGGGCGGGAGGGGTGCCCCCCTCCCGCACCCTCCCCGGGACGGCTCCGCCTACAGTCAGCCCCTCCCCTTTTCAGCCCCCCCCCAACCGTCCATGCTGGATCCGCTACTGAAGGCACTACAATACCACAGAGCTCGAGTGTGTCGCACCATAGATCAGAGAAAGAGTGTTCAGATATTTCGATTTACGGTTCAGTGCTTGTATTGATTTACTAGCAACAGTGGTCTGGAACGAGGGAGCACAATCTTGGGTCAAACTGCAGGGGCGGATACAGGAAATCTGGAAGGGGGGGGTCCGACATGAATAATGAATAGGGGGAGGGTGCGGGAGGGGGATGTGCCCCCTCCCGCGCGAAGCGCGGAAGCTTTTGGGGGTCCCGCTCTTAGCGACACAGACTATCTATCAAGCCTTAAACTGGGGCGAAAGACTAAAAAATGGCGGCAAATAATGGTTGGAGGGGTTGGGGGGGGGGGAGTGGAATGGAACAGAACGTATTTATCCGCATTTCACATTTGATTGAACTAATGGTTGTTGTCCGTTTTGGGCTCGATAAAAGAAGTGGCCTGTGTGATAACTGGTCAGTGGGACTATAGAAGACCCATAAACTTAAAAGTACAGTAGTTTATGGTGAATACCGGGCATAACGAGATAACGCGATCGGGCGGGTGCGTGATTCCTGTACGCGTAGGCCTAAATCTTTTAGCGCATTACATAATTACCTTTTGCTTTCTTGGAAAAGTAACTCAAGATACTTGCCGAATGAGGTGAGTGAACAGATTGCTTGCCATCTGGATGATACGCTATATCACGTGGGATGTTGTTAATTGCATTCATTAATAGTATTGATACTTAATTTTATTCATCATCGGGTCTGAGGGGGGGGTCCGGACACCACCGACCCCCCCCCCTGTATCCGCCACTGCACTGTTTACCAATCATGGGTCAAGCTGTTATTAAATCGTGGGTCAAGTTGTTATACAATCTGGATCAGATTGAGGCTGCAGACCACAATCAGATTGTTGTTATCAGTTACTCTGATTCAGATTGTGACCCACCCTTGGTACAAATAACAAACTGAAGAGTCCCACCAGGTTTGAATCAGATTGGTAACTTCTGGCTGTGTATTAATTAGAATACGTATTTATATTACGGTACAGTTCTTATCCGGGTCCCGTAGGAGCTCATTATAAAATGTGGTTAATGTTCTAAAACTTCTAATCCCTATTTTGTGAAGATGCGTTTACCAAAAATACCAACATATTTTTCAGCTGTTCTATATTCAGTTTGGCACTAAAAAAACGTCAAAGCGCACTATTGAGGTTAGTCCATGGTTTCTTTGTACTAGCCAATAATGAATAAAGCGGCATCACGTGCGCTCATGCTGCCAATGGAAATTTCTTCATGTCAAGTGCAGTAGGGTGTACCGGGCCTTCTATGCCGACACAATTAGTTGAAAAATATGTTTCGAGGCAATTTAGAGACAACCTATAGCTGTGTTAGCCTACTTTCTCTGTGGAACTGCTGCTTCCCGCTAATTTCTACATAACGAAGGCTTGCTATGTAGGTTGGGAGGATAGAAAGTGCTAATGGGAGGAGGTAGGTGCTAATCCTTTCATCCCTAGGTTTTCTTGTTCAGCATAGTAAGCCCCGCCCCTCTGGCGATAATGTCTACCCCCTGCTGCCACGCCCACCTCAATTTTCACCTTCTCGTAGTCAGCCATGCCTGCTAATTCAAGATGTGCTTGGCAAGCTCTACAGATTTATTTCGCCCTTTCCTGCAATGAGACATGGCTATACAATACAAGTGGTTATGTGACTAGAGCTTGTGATGATGTATTGTTGAATGTGTGTATCCCACAAGCCACATGTCCTTCTTGTGTTTTGGCCTACATTCACATCCTCTTGCTCCCTTGCTCCCTCACTCTCCCTCTCCCTTCCTCACTCTCCCTTCCCTTCCTTTCACTCCCTTCCCTTCTTTCCTCCCTCTCCCTCCCTCCCTCCCTCCCTCTGTCCCCCCTCCCTCCCCCTCTGTCCCCCCTCCCTCCCCCTCTGTCCCCCCTCCCTCCCCCTCTGTCCCCCCTCCCTCCCCCTCTGTCCCCCCTCCCCTCCCCCTCTGTCCCCCCTCCCCTCCCCTCCCCTCCCCTCCCCTCCCCTCCCCTCCCCTCCCCTCCCCTCCCCTCCCCTCCCCCTCCCCTTCCCTCCTTTCCACAATAGAAATGATTAATCTCTACAGCTTAAAGACCATGTACAAGTAATATAACACAACAAAATAGACTTATGCAAACGAAATAAAGGGAACAAAGGAGGGAGGGATATGATGCTGTCATCTAATACAATGTAATAATCTCAAAGGTCAAACTATGTGGCAGCAGCACACCGCTGACACAACTCAGCACACCTCATCTCATTTTCCATCCAGCCCAGTGGTGAACCAACCTATGAACATGGTCCCCTCTAAATACTAACAGCCGGACTATCATGTTATCCACCCTCTTGCACCTCTACCCCTACCACTTAGCTGCACTCAGTACCATTTATTCTTTGCCTCAGGAACAATTCATCCCATGCAGGCACTGCCCAGCAACGAATTCTTGGGCAAGATTCTTGGCAAGTTGGCCAGGATCCTGCCAGGATGCCAAGATCCTGCCAGGATGCATGCCAAGAGCCTGCAGGATGCCAAGATCTACACAGGAGGCTAAAATGTCACCAATTGCAACTTTTAACTAAATTAGGTTCATTGTAGAAAAAGAATATATAGCTAGTATGCAAGGCTGATACACTATATATAAGTTTTTACAAATTCTGAGGTGACATTAATTTGCATTAGTATAAAATATACTGATCAACTGTTTCTTCATATAGAAAAAAAATAATATGAAAGTACAACTCAATGCATTATTATCTAGTGCTTTTCATAGACATTTGGCTGATAAACTATTACATCAGTACGAGAATGTTTGTTAGGGATATGTACACATTTTCGGATTAAAGACTTGGAGGCTACTGCCGAAATGATGTTTGTAACTGATCCTTTTTTCACTTTTATGAAAAACCTGTCTACTGATGCATTCACTAAATCAGGCTTGCTAGCCTGAATATCTTTCAAAATGCCATCTGGCAGTCTCTCAAATATATCACTGATAGCAACAGGCCCTTCCATTAACATACAAAATTTCCTAATTGACCCAATTCTTTTCATTCCTCTGTCTTCAAATTCACATACTGAACTGTCTTGTAGAGTCTTCTTATCTTTTGCATGGTATATATTGTTCTTCAAATAGTAAGATTTAAAGGTTGGAACAACATTATCTGTGCCAGTAATATGAAATCCAGAATTATGAATGGCATCAAGTTCTTCGTTCAATAAAACAGTATTCAGTTGTTTTCCTCGAATTCCTTCCTCAGTATTAGTAATCTCCTTACTCAAAAACTGCAATGTTCTCTCATTTTCTGAACTTGCTAACTCATTGGCATATGAACAAACAGAAAATTTCATACATATTGATCTTGACAAGCTTGGTAGAAAGTTTTTAAACCCATGCCGCTGTTTTTTAATGTAACCATTCATGTGTTCAAAACTAAAACAAGAGTAAGCCCAAAGGAGACCAAGCCTACGCACAAAAGCAGCCAAATGTATAAGACCATGAACATTAGATGAACACATTTTTTCTGGATAGTATTCAGGGACATATTTGAAGAATGTATTAAGCATATTTTCAGCTTCATCAATGTCATCTGATGAAATGGCAGTATTAAGCAAAATGTGCATTGATGTGACCAAAAGTGCAAAGTGATGCACATAATCAGGAGGTAAATAGTTTAGAAGGATAGGCAGTGAGTAGAAGAGCAGCCATGTTTTATACTCAGATGCTTTCCAGTAACCCAAACAATGGAGAATTGGTCTAGGTGGCCTGCTAAATTCATGAGGTGGTTTTATTCTCATAAGTTGCTTGTCAATATCGACTAAAACATCACCTAAAAAAAATCTTAGATCACGGTTATTCAGATCAATGAAGCATTCCAAAAAAGACTTCACTACCCCTAATGCAACTCCATGCATGTAGTCCAGGCAACACATTTTGTTGGAATGTGCCTGCTTAACTGAGATGTACCCTTAACACCATAGACTGGTTTTAATATTTCTTCTGCCTCCAAAGCCCATTGATCAATGTCATGTTGAAATCTAAGTACGTGTGGTTCTGTGGGCAAGTAAAGATGGCGATGTGACTTGTGCACACCTTTGTCTAAACAATAAGGGCAACCATAATAGCCATTGAATTGAACAACATTCAAGACCATTGCTTTTGCCGGTTGGTCAAAAACTCCCACTAAAAGCTTTGCTTTTAGGATCTTAATTCCTTCAGATGTTTGGAATTGTATACCAGATGTTTGAAGTGTTTCAATTTTAGACAAAACAGGAGGCAGTAATGTTTGCATGGGTGGCTTACAAGGACCAAGCCACAATGCTCCAACCATCATATTTTCGGCATTCATACGGATTGTGGGTGGAAGGGAAGTGGTGAACATCAGATCTGGCCAGAGGGTTTGACCTAACAGTAAATTATATGTATACTAATTTTAAAAACATGTACATTGCTTTAAACATACCTGAAGATTTAAATACTGGAACACCATCGCAACAAAGAATAAGTCCTGCATGTTCAGGAACAGATAGGAAATCCTTTTTCAAATGTTTCATCAAAGTGCCATCATCTATATTTCAATGGTGTCTTCAGAATGCTCTCAGAAGAATTGACATATTTGGGTCCATTTATCTAGAATAAAATAACTTGGTAGATTATTTCATTGTCAAAATTTTATAGTCTTACCTGTGAAAATTGTGCACAGATGCTGCTCAAAAGGAAGAATAACTACAGGGGAGCCTTTGTTGATAACAAACTTTCGCTTTTTCTTTATTACAAACCAAATTATCACATTTCTTTGACTTCACAATTTTATTCATACATCTTGAACAATACATAAATATATCTGATTCATCACAATTCAACTTATTCCTGATGTTGATCTTGCAAACAAAATGGTTTTTGGACAATGAATGGCAATTAAATCCAACAGTTGCTCTGTAGTGGAATCACTTAAATAATTTGTAACTGTGAAGTAGTTTGTTGCTAGCCAACTTGCTTTCACACTTATTGGTGCACCTTGATAGAGTGGTACTGTGGGTAGCTTATCACCTTGAGAGTGTAGCTGATGGCATGGTACATTTTTCTTGATCATCATAGTTAGCATCACTATCAACTTCTTCATCATCATCATCATCACCACCATCACCATTATCGCCACCCTCATCATCATCATCATCATCATCATCATCATCATCATCATCATCATCATCACCACCATCATCATCATCATCATCATCATCATCATCATCATCATCATCATCATCATCATCACCATCATCATTGTCACCTTCCTCATTGTCATCATCATCACCAGTATTAACATCAACATTGTCATCACCACCACCACCATCATTATCATCACCATCGCCATCATCATCATCATCACCATCATCACCATCATCATTGTCACCTTCCTCATTGTCATCATCACCAGTATTAACATCAACATTGTCATTACCACCACCACCATCATTATCATCACTATCTCCAGCAACAATGTCAGTAATTTCACTATCATGAATATTCTCATGACCATCAAGGCCTCCATCACTACCATGGCTACTGGTATAATGCCTATCATCAATATTGACATGACCAATATCTTTACCAAAATCATCATGGCCATCACAAGCATCTTGTAGTTGATCACTTCCACTAATATCAACATCACTGTCATGACTGTTATCATCTCCCTTCAAGCTATGATCTTCACTACTATCACTTGTGTCTGAAGCAGTTGACACTCTGGAGCAACTCCGTATCACATCGATATCTACATGTAATACAAATTGAATGAAATTACATAAATGTCCCAGAAATTTTACACATACTGTTTAGCCATCTTCGTCTGGTTCTGGTTGGAATTGGAATGCTTGGGTCTGTATTATATCGCTTTCTTTTGTAGCCTTGTAAAGAATTCATATGCACAAGTAATACTAATGTTATTCAAAAGACATAACTATATTCATTATACATGTATCTGGTTGCTGTACTGTTACCCTAAAAGTGCTAAGCTATCATGAGCTAATCATCACCATGCATAGATATAATTAATACGAGCTAGATGACTGATTAACTAACGCTAGAGTAACGTACGCGTACGGTACATATGCATGTCATATACCTGTATCACGCGAGCCACTTTGCTTGTATCGTGTTGCTGTCCTTTCTGGAACCGAAAGTTCAGGGTTCCATAGGTACTCTTTGTAATGTTTTCGCTTTCTACCTGCATGCCCAGTCATTATGCTCAAATTTAGCGGAAACAATTATTTTTTTACACGTAAAAAATTCGTACCACGTACTGTACATTTATGCCGCCAAAAAGTATGTCCAAATGTACAGTTAAACCTCCTGGTATGGCAACCAAGCTGAAGATCGTAAGTATTATTCTCATCTTATATATAGCGATAGTACGCGGCGCGCGGAATTTGCATGTCATGATATGGGACAGTGTCCAGCAAAATCGGGCTTGTGGGGTTATAATTTTATCACTATAAAAATTGCACGTTGTACTAACAACACATCTTCGCGACAGTACTACGTTTTCCTTTCAAATTTCGTACACTTGTTTTCACACCATTTCTCTGTGTGAAAATCGATTTTTGTGATCTACACATTTTCCGTGCCGTGGATACAACAATCCTTAACCCCGCGGGTTAGAATTCCTCATTTCTCCACGTACGAGTGTTGAAAACGCGTCAAATTCGGGTTGCACATAGAGGAGTCCTGTAGCTATTGAGTTGTTCTGTTCGTTAATTTCTATATCATCCGTTACGGAGATACAGTTGAACAAACTACGGGCACATTTTCCCGCTTGATTCGCGCCAATGATTTTGGCAAATCGCGTCCCGCTCAGTGAATGAGAAGGCGGTGATTATATCATTGGCGCGAATCAAGCGGGAAGATGTGCCTGTAGTTTGCTCAACTGTATCTCCGTAACGGATGATTCAGAAACTAACGAACAGAACAAATCAATAGCTACGGGACTCCTCTATGTACGTTCCGAGTTTGACACGTTTTCAACACTCGTACGTGGAGAAATGTGGATTTCTAACCCGCGGGGTTAACGGTTGTTGTATCCACGGCATGGAACAGGTGTAGATCACAAAAATCGGTTTTCACACAGAGAAATGGTGTTGGAACAAGTGTATGAAATTTGAAAGGAAAAAGTAGTACCGTCGCGAAGATATGTTGTTTAGTACAACGTGCAATTTTTATAGTGATAAAATTATAACCCCACAAGCCCGATTTTGCTGGACACTGTCCCATATATTATGTTTATATATATAATTTTTATTGATTACTGTATCTATATATGCTGCCAGCTAGAGACAAGGGTGGATGGAAATTTTAGCGGCTTGAATTGACGTACACGACGCGTGCGACCATGATCATATGCAAATGCATGTATATATATATGGAAAATTCACACATATATATATATACCGGTATATAAATATATTATACATGTATGTATATCCCAAGCGTAACAGGCGGACCGCTTATGGTTACGTATACGATTCAGAGCGAGACTACTGTGTTGGATATATAAGCTTTTATTTACGTCGCCTTCAATACGCGTGAAATGAACAACGCCCACGTTGTATTTTAAATTAATTAGTATTGATTTTATGTACCGCTCAGATCGTGAATCGTGAAATGATGTGAATATAACTTTGCAATTTCTATATTCATATCCAGAACCATGTACAGTTCTATGTTTAGAGAATAATCGAGAATATGCTTGCAACACATCATCGCTATCAACTGATAGTAGAGATTACGTCACCCAGGATGACTTAGAGCCTGGGAAGGACCTCATCTGGGTCTATAGAAGAATACGTTATTCTGTTATTTTCAAGCATTTAAAGGGTATACTCTATATGTAACCTTCCACCAGATAGAATATATATATATTTTTGTACAGGAGATGCAACCCCTCTGGAGACATTTCCGGAAGACTCTAGTAGTGATGACCAAGCGGTATGCAACGAAATGTTATTACAGTATTATTGAGCATCACTTTTACCAAGTACTATGCACAGTCATTAATATATACTATCGACATGATAATATATAGGAATGTGGAGAAGGAAAAGGAAAAGGAAAAGGAAAAGGAAAAGGAAAATGAAAGGGAGAAATTAAAGCTGTTCAGAAGAAGAGACCGGCAATTGATTTAAGAAATGAGGTATGAGATTGAACATTCATACACATAATCTATTGCTTCTAATTAACTTTGCACAGAAGCCACCAAGCAAGAAATCTCGTTTCTCGGACAGTGAGATGGAAGAAATAGTGAGGGATAATTATAAGGTACAAATGCACAAAACCCCAGGGAAACAAAATAAACATATTGTGATAAGCAACTCACATTTGCGATATCATACTGATATGCATGTCATATAATTTATTTTTGTTAGAAACACTATAAACATTTTTATTTGCATGAATGCAACCAGTGGCATGAATGCATATACATGTATGTATCCTGCAGTGTGAACATTTTAAATATTTATTTAGGTGCAAGCAGAAAGGAAAGAAAAGACTTTTTCCGATCACAAGGAAAGTGAGGTAATGTGCCATTATCTTACTAACTGTATGTATGGATATTTATTTTAAAGATCATGCACAGCACACTATTACAAACTAAAGCATGAAAGTGGTTTATTATATATATGCAATTATGCAGATTTTTGCTAAATTGTACAAACAAATGAAAGTATTTAACAAGGAAATCACAAAGCTAAACAGCAATTTTGAGAAGATTTATCACCTTCTGGAGACCCATTTTGCACCTAGGCCTATGGAAGTCATTGTTCCTGATCCAGGTCCTGCAGTGGATAAAGGTTTGCACATGCACATAAAATATTGAGTAGTATAATGCTTGAGCTTATATGGTTACCATGTAGGTACAACAGGCAACCATCAGCTGGATGAGAGCCACTTCATATCTGTAAGTATACTTTATCACGTATGTATGTGATGCACATATCACATGCATATGTATTTCATGTGAACAGAAAAGGGGCGTAAATCTTCTAAACATTAAATCACATGATCCAGGGAAATATGCACTGGCGTTACTGGATGCCTTGTTTACCAAAGATGAGCAGGCTACAAGCTGCTTCAAAGAATCGACCAGGCCCAGCAGCTGCAGCCAATCACCCTTTATCTCCAATAAAAGTGAAGCTTATTGAAGGTACTATTCTTTATATTTAATAATACTGCATGGCTATATATATGTTACATGTACATCTTTCCTGTAACAGAATGCATTGACAAAAAGTTCGGACAAGGGACAGCTGCAGCAAATGACCCCAAGATTACAGAATCACTCAATCAAAAGTGTCGTGACCGGCTAAAAAATGAGAAGAAAGCACAGTAATTTATTAAATTAAAGTAATGTACATGTACATGCTTATGCTTCAAAAACATGTTTCAATATATTGAATGATTGGTATATATTATTGTTCTGCAGCACTCTTCACTAACCTAGCTGATGTCAATATCTATATATTTCTGCTGGCCAAAGGCATTATATTACAGCTGATCAATACAGACTGAATGTTTAACTCTCATATATTACAATCCGTATATATAATTATAATATATATGCTGTCATTTCATTTGCTATATATTTGACTGAACTTAACTGCCGTATTTTTATCATCAATATAATATTTATGTCAAATGCTATTTGAAACAACCTCTCCTTTGCATGTATATCGCTGGCAATATAATTGTAATAATATAATATTATATATATAATTATAATTATATATATAATTATTGGAGTGCGCCTGGGCCATATATTATAAGATCTTGGCCAAGATCTTGTCATCATATCTTGGGACATCTTGGATAAGATCTTGGGCAAGTTCTTGGCAAGATCTTGGCGAGAACTTGGCCGGCATATAATCTTGGCATCCTGGGCAAGGTCTTGGCCAGATCTTGGCAAGTTCTTGGCAAGTTCTTGGCAAGTTCTTGGCAAGTTCTTGGCAGGAATCTTGCCCAAGAATTCGTTGCTGGGCTGTCTCTTGACCTCCTTTCATCCACTGCTAATAAAAATGTTGAACCGCACACAGCATGCAAAAAAAGATCAAAGCAAAAGTTGCCCTAGAATAAATCCCGAAATGCCTTGCCAAGTCTTGTCAATCAGGACCCATCCTATGTAGGATTGGCTTCGTGGGCGTGGTTTTCGATCGAGCGTTTTAAAAAAGGTAACGAATCGTTGCCTTTACTCTCCAGCTCGCAAATAATCCATCACAAACATGACAGATATGCACATGTAACGTGAGCTTCGCTAAACAGTGCCGTTTACGTCGAGTGACAAGTCGGTACCAAAATTCCACCATTTAATTTTTGTTTTCCTCCTCCGTCGTCTTCCGTTCATCACGTATAACTCGCGACAGAAACGTCGTAAGAAGACGAGATTAGCTTCAAAAAGTTGCATTTGATTTCCAAACGTGCCCTTTCATACAAATAAGACCAAAAGTTGTTAGCTGGTGATGAAATGCCGTGAAATGACCCAAGCAGGTGCAATTCATTATCGGTGAAAATTCTCGGTTGCCTAGCAGCATGCAATATGACGCGTCTTAATTTACTGTTGCCAGACTACGCACAATTCAGTAACGTACGCAGCTGCAAACGCGTTTAAAACAGGCGGTTGAGTCCGTTCTAATTCAGCAAAGGACCAAGCCGGTCAAAGAAAACGGCTCGAGCGTTAGCAAGGAGAACTCTGAGTTTAAGATATCCGAAGAACAAAGGTAGGCCTATCAATCAACGAATACACTAAGCCATATATTACTGAGCACTTCTGGCAGAGAAAAAAAAATTAGGGGGCAAACAAGTAAATCAAAAACTTCTCTATCGAGAAAGTGATTGGTGGGATGTAGGATTGGTGGTGCAAAAAGTAAGGAAACAAGGTACAGTATGTTAAAGTGAGGTTTGGTAGGATCCTACAACTATAACAGTCCTACATTTGCAAATAGGCTTCTTCGTTTGCAAATTCAGGACTGTGAGTTGTAGGATCCTATACCAATCCTCACTTTAACATACTGTACCTTGTTTCCTTGCTTTTTACACCACCAATCCTACATCCCATGCCACCAATCACTTTCTCGATAGAGAAGTTTTTGATTTACTTGTATCCTTAAAGTTGTTTCAAGATTTTGCCAAGACTTGGCAAAATGCTGCAAGAAATTTTTTATATTACTAGTTTACGGATACAATTAAAGCTCCTATGTTGTTGTCCAAGTTGTTTAATTGAGAGATCACAGAAATCCATCACCCGTTTTTGAAGTGTGTATGACCTTCTACATACATGTATTGCAATCAGACCGCCGCCATGCTTAGCTTGTAGTGTATACACAAGATGTAAAAAAAATTGGCGATGTAGGATTTATAGACAGCAATTGAGTAAAAAGTAATGAAACAAGGAATTACGGATATTATGCATTCATTATTTAATAAAATTTAATATTACATACCTACATTTAGCACAGAATTCCAGGCAGGCAGATTTGTTAAATTATGTAGGTAATGTAATATTTATAAATTCATGAAAGCATAATTCCTTGTTTCCATACTTTTTACTCAATTGCTGTCTACAAATCCTACATCACCAATTTTATTTTTATTAAATTACTATATATTGTTTCACTGCATTTTTCCCCCCGGCACATCACAGCAGTATAAGACAGTTTGATCTGCTCACGTGATATCACTGGCATCACTAAATCACATCTTAATCAAAGGATTTCTTTTAAACAGATAAGGTCACTGAAAGTTCTTGCATGTGACTGCACACACGCCCCCGGCCGCACATGTCATACACAAGAACCTCCATCTCAACTACCCTCACAGGATTCAAAGCCCTCTTCTCTTGACTGAAGGTACATGTACTGATATGTTCTTCAAAGCCAGTAGCAAAGACATCAAGATTAATTTCCATAAATGTCGATCTTTACCTGATGTGAGCATGTATGGTGTGCGGATTAAAGCAATTGGCCATTCACACCAAAGATGCTTACCAGATTGCTTGCCATTTTCATAAGTGTTGGGCAAAATGACCACCACTGAGTACAGCACAGAACATCATGGCCAAACTATCCAGCTGTGTTGGGGCAAATAATTGGAGAAGGAAGTGAAGGAGGGGAAAGTCTAAGAAGAGAAGGGAGGAGAGAGGAGAGAGGAGGGAGAGGGAGAGGGAGGATGGAGAGAAGAGGGGAGGAGGAAGAGGAGAGAGGAAGAGAAGGCGAGAGGAGGGGAAGGGGAGGAGAGTTCTAAGAGAAGATGGGAGCAAAGGAAAGGATAGCAAGCAGAACATCACACAGATGAGCAGTGCACCCCTTGGCAACATATTCGTGGGACATGGCACAAACAAACATACACATACACCCACATTTCCAGAGTAGTCCACCCCTCATCCTGGTAGGATGGTTTGGTGCTCCCTTTCCTCTTCTCCATGTCCACCTAATAACATCGGCCAAGAACAGGTCACATCTGGCAGACACATACATTTAAACAAATAAAACATACCTTCCCCAGAGCAGCATTGCTTGCGGCTATGTCAAGAACAAAGCTGTCCTCATTGGAAGCTTCTGTCACAGGAGAGATATGACTTATGGGTTATGGGGTTACCAGTGCAGCCTGAATGAGCAGCACCTGATTTGCTCTGGTGGGGACCACCAGAGGACACGCATTTGTGAAGGACATTCCCGTTCATAGACAAGCAATTTTATCAGTTACCATTGAACAGAACTCACTTATAAATGGTCCTACCAGCAGACCATCTTTGAGAGCTTGCGTAGCATATTTTGGGCTATTCCAATATTTAATCGCACACCCCTATGGATGACAATAAATGGTGTCCAGGATTTAAATGCCTGGGACGCTAGAAGGTACATGTATACTGAACAGAAGCTTCTCCAGGAGGGGATGGAACAAAATACAAGCTTGTCCAGGAGGACATTTACAAGTCTGTCCCATATTGTGTGTGGGGGTATGTTATTGTCATCTGTAATTGGGATGTACGATTAAATTATGTAACATTCTCCCGTCGTTAGGTGGCTCACCTGTACATTTCGAACCAATCATGAAAGTGATATATTGACAACATCTACTAGTGCAATGTACTCCTGCTTTTCAATTGCTCTATCTCTTGCTGGCCTGCTAGAACTGAATGCTGCAAGCTCCTAAATTTGGACAAGGCTGCATTTAACTGTGCCACTGACAGTCAATTATGCATTCTAGGTATGCTTTTGAAATGTGAAGGGGTATATAGAAGCAATGTATTAATACTCTTATAAATATACTCTTATAAACCAGTTTTTCACATTCAGTGTGACACAGTACATATTATCAGAGTGGTAGAAAATGAAATAGAAAATAACACACACACACACACACACACACACACACACACACACACCTACTCTTATGCTACTCATGTTTTTATGTCATGGTGTGCTTATGAACTCAATGGAGTCAAGTTTTTGGCTAGATTTTCATAGAAAGACTGCTCTTTTAAGAGAGGGAATGCATGCAAGTTCCCAGGTCAGAGTGGACCAACATATGGATTAATTCTCTTGTTTTGTTATGTGAGGGTGTGCTTTCAATACCTATCCAGTTAAATAATCTTGCGAACATGATTGCGCATACTGTTTAGGTATATATGAAAACCTCTGTGCTAAATAAGGTGTGCTTTTAAAATGTAATATTGTGAGCTTCAAGCTGTGTGTATTATTCATTTAAACACCTGTAAGTTTTAGATGATGGGGAAGATTGCAGTTTTATAGAAAGGTTTGCTTTGCATCATGATGTGAGTCATATTGGATCATAGTGTGTGCTGTTGCGTAAATGTGTCTGCTTTAATGGATGTTTGCGTTTGGTCTCAACAAAAGTTAGACAGAGCACCAGTACATAATCTTGATGCTGACCAAAGTGTTGACTTAATAAATTTTAGCAGTGATCATGACTTACAGCTTCATCAACACACGTTAAATGTGCAGCACATTCAATACTGTTACCACGCAGGTTGATACAAAGGATATTCCAAGGTAGCCAAAATGTGTAAAACCTGAATTGTGCTTCTTGCAAAATTGCAAATCTAACGTTGGATAGAAGGATCTAGAGAAACTCGTTTATGCATGGGTGGACCGTTTACAATGTATAAATGACTATCCTTGAACTTTTATGTTTTTTTAAATTTTTAAATTTTTTTAATTATGCTCTTGCCAATGCCTAAATGAAAGAAAGATGTAAATTAAGGCAGTATATTACTAGTACACATATCTAATTCCTTAGTTTATCTTTTACTGCTATATGGTGCCATAGGTGATGTATATACCTATGTACATGTATACATCCGTGTTTTATAAAACTTCAAGGGTACTGTACAGGGGGGGGGGGGTTACTCTTAGTATAAAAATTTAAAATAAATAATAATACATGTTTTCCTATGTTTCCTCCATATTCTGAGAGGGGTTGAAGCCAAAGTCATACCTACAAGGCCCCCCCCCCCCCCCAACTGTGTTCTAACAAGCTAAAGATCGAAATTGTGTCAAGCATAACTCCCCTTATACGAAAATAATAAAACAAATCCAACTCGGCAGTAAGTTTCTAACTTGTTGGTTCTAGTGCTTCCGCATAACCGTACCGCTATAACGTTAGGCTTCAGTCGTGACAAAGATACAGCGCAATAAACCTCTTATCCGAGCGAATCTTATCTTATCAGATCCGGAAAGATAACTTTTTTTCAGGTTCGAGTGTGGGAACGAGTGAGCGTTATCTCTGTTGTCTGAGCTTTCTAAGAGTCGGCAGTTTTACTACATTGTAGGTAATCGCTGGCTGTATCCAAATACGCTCGCTAAAGTCCAACTTATTCTACGGTGCAAAGGCAATACATGTTGTTGTGCAATCTGGTGTTTTGCTAATCGTATTCATGACACTACAGTACATTTCATGATAATTGTCAAAGTAAATTTTTTTAAAAACAATGTTGAATTCACTTGAATCTATAAAGACTAAATGAAAATCTGATTGCACAGAAGTATATTGTTATTAGCTAACAATGTAAAAACAAAAGTGGACTAGTTAATTGGCTTTAATTGCTAAGATATGTTTTACCCCTCTCCAAAAAAGGTATTTACAGTGGCGTAGGAACGGTTCAAAAAGTGGGGGGGGGAAGGGGGGGGGGCGAAATGAATTATTCATAAGTGGGTGTGGTACGAAGCTGTCGGTTGCCGGCACCAAACGCTGCCATAATTCCATGCATGCATGCCGGAGGCAATCCCATGTAAGCGTATTACGTAATTAAGACAACCAGCCTAATATCCGTCATGGCTCGCGAGACTTTTGAGTGGTCGGTCTTATAAACAGTGCACGATGTGGAAAATTCTGATTTGTTGGTGCTATTCATGCAGTGGAGAATCGGATTGAGGATTCGATGATGCATGTAGAGCAGCGACATTGTTCGTTCGCATTTTTGTTGACGAAGTAAACTTAACGTTAACGGATCGACCAGCGATAGTGCGTGTGTTTGCCGGTGACTATGGGAGGGAGGCGCTATAATATTATAATTTTACTAGAGTGCACCCGTGAAAAATCACGGGCTGATCGATCATTGCATTTTATACAGAATAGAACATTAAAACGAATTAAACTATACAGTAATATAGTTGTTTGATTACGACATTTTTCAAAATATCTCTGTGTATCGTTCGGCAACATTCGTCCCTGTTCTGGATTGTCTCTGATATGGACTTTAACGTGCTCATGATGTCTACATCGAGTTAGGGCAACATATAATTGTCCGTGTCCAAACACTGGTTCCGGTGTCAGAGGCATGGCTGTCCCTCTGGAAAAAGTGTCCCCCCGGACATTCATTCCTAGGCACGATTGTCCCCCCGGACATTGCTGCCTAGGAATGAATGTCCCCCTCTAGGAAATATTGTCCCCCTATGCCGGACACTTTTTCCTAGGCACAGCTGTCCCCCCCCCTCCCCGGCACCCCTCCACATGCACGTTTTCACGTTTGCAATAAAAGTTCAACCAAACACTTAGCCTTCGAATCCAGACGGTAAATCGTGTATAAACTGATGTGCGCACGCGTACGTAGAGGTTTCCTTTTAGAATAGCGAGTGTTGCTGGCTACGGACGACGAAAGCGTTTCAGTTTAAAGGAAGGTATCCAGTTGGATTTTCAAAAGATCGGAAACGTTATTTCAGACGAAAAGCGCGTGGAGATTACAAGGTTGACAATGGCAGTCTTTATTTAAAAATTGTTCCAAGATATGAGTGGCGATCGACAAGCGTGTGATCAAATCGAAAGAAGAGCATGAAAGAATAATGATAGCTTGCCACGCTTCACCAGAAGGTAAATCGTCAGGCCTAGTGCGTACGTCAATCCAATACGAGCGGGGGAGGGGGGATCACCCTTGCGATCAGTAGGTGTTGCATTTTCTTCACCAGTGCCATCCATTGACGGAAAGTGTGTGACAGCCGGTTCACCTCGCTATAAAAGATGCTGCTATATGCATGTTGAGCTGTTCAGTTAAGGTTTACCATATACTTACTAAATCGATACTTGCTTCTTGATTAAACGGGAGACAGGTGAGACACGTGTTTAAATGCGGACCGATTTTGTTTGTGTCGGACTGTTTTTGTCGGACAATTACGGTCCGCCCGGACCGATTTGGGCAACAAAATTGGTCCCGCCGGACCGATTTTGTACGCGGACCAATTTTAGCGTGACAGTACCTCTATCTTTGCATTGTGAAGTGCACATTGCAGATGGGTGTGGATAGTGTCTCATGCACGACGAATATATTCAATCATCTCCATACATTTCCCTAGATCGCTGTCAAGTCGAAAGCAAAAATTCAGCTTGTCAATTCTTCTTAACTCTGCTTCCACTTCTCCTTTCCAAAATGCAGCTGCCACAAATTTTGGACTCAATTCTAGATAATTGTAAATTTTAATTCATTTAACTCAATGAAATTCATTAATTGTAAGCTTTACCCTTTTTGGGGTCCAACCATTGTATGACTCAGCTAATCCTTGAAATGAAACCCAACTGTGACTTCTATATATGTAATGGTCAAGGCGGCCAGTGAGTGTACATGTGATGGGGGGGGGGGGGGGGGTTAAGACTTACACAAGTCTACACTGGAAATCTAGCAATTTTCTTTCAAAGAATATCCCGTCAGTTACTTCAACCGCTTCCCATTCAGAATCGTTAAATCGAAATCCTGTGCCAGCCTTGTTGCCGTACTGAGCGTAGTTGTATAGATCATGCTGCAATCTAGGCAACGAAGGGAGATCTTTTTGGCTTCTAAAACGCCAGAGCAACGATAGTATATGACATCCGTAGTGTGGCAGATGATGCACTCATGCACGGGTAGGTGGAGCAAATAGCGTGGAGCAAAACGTAGTTGATGTGTTCAGCAATATGGCCAGTTCACTAGTCAAGTTTGAACATTCTTGGGTCAACATGTGACAGATAGCTTTGATGTCTGTGTCAGTAGCATCGTTCCGCTGGTGTATTGCGTCTCTCATATATGCCAGCAATTGATGATCAGTTAGAGACATTGGCATTCTCTGAGTGGCTATAAGTATAGTGGTAGTACGATTCTCGCTCCATAGCGTACAATCAGCCAGGTGAATTTCACACTTTCGTCGATGTTTTTCAACAAGTGACTACTGCACTGCCCAAGCTCAGCGCTGAATAACTCCTGACACGCGGATTTGACTGCAGCTATATCTCTTTTGTTGCTAGTGCTACGTTCTGCTAGCTGATCGAGATCAGGGAGTAAAGGTCGAGACCTTTTTTTAGCTGACATTTTTTATTACGTCTAGTACCCAGGCCAGTGTGTGAATAAAAAAATGTTCACAAAAAATGTACTACCGAAATGTCCTTCGCAAATCGTGCAGCATATGACAAATAAAGGTTTATTGCCTAAGTTGTAACGGTGGATCGCGCTTATCTGCATGTAAGGATCACTCCAACGAAACTCTTTTCTTCCATATGCATCAGTTGGAATTTGATGCAACCGCCCCAGGATGAGGACGCAGAGGTCTAGGATGCTTACGCTTCCGAGCGCAAGTGGTAATGGCTATGGAAGCCTTGTTCTTCTCGTGCCTCAGTGTACATGTACTTACTACCACACGGCAGCCACACGGCACGGCATCTTCGGCTTTGACTGGATTTGTCAATTGATCATGAAAGTCCGCACTGCGTGGGAAAATTGAAGCTAGCTTTTAATTGCAATTTTAAACTCAGCTGTGTTCTTACAATAGCTGAGTATCTGTGCTATGAAGTGATACTGTTGAAACTGATCCTATTTTACTCGTCTAGTTACCTTCGCACTTTGAAAATTAGGTACTTTCAGTTATAAGTTGAACATTTGTTTCACTGATATGTTAAGTGGAACACTTGTATGAGTTATATCATAATCTATCTGCCTTTAAAATAGCATCAACTTCCATTCGGTCGATGCGCAAGAAGATATATGATGGCACTTGTCTATTTGTATGATACTGGCTTCAGGTGCATCCTTATTATCTGAAAAGACTACCATGCCTTTAGAAACTTGTGTTTTCTGCATTAAAATTTTTAAGCAGCATCGTTCTTTCAACCGCCAAGGTTCTGTGTCGAGCGATTCTAATTAAAAAGTACCTAATCATTTAGTGAGAGGGAGGAATTTTAATTTCAGATCGATATATGCAGCTTGAGCACTAGAAGTCCATGCAGGCATTAAATTTTTGTAACCCTTGGATGATGCACAAGGCTTGTTTTATGGGTGGTCTGGTCCTCAGACCAATATCATGCACTTGTAAGATTAGAAAAGTACATTTTTACATTGGGACTGATGAAACAAGAACATCACCGATACAAGCAGACAAAATGGAGGCATTTCTTGATTCAGATAATAGAATCAATGTGAATGCATTATGGTTACATGGACATTAAAGACGAATCTTACATGTAATTGGGATGCTATATTATCCAATTTTAAGATGAACAACTGGCTCTGCACGCCTATGCAAACATCTTACATCATTGTAAGTTTTTCTCCTGCTCAAGTAGATCTCCAAGCAATTTTTTATCCCCACTGTGTAAAAAAGAATGAAGTAGTTGTAAGTAGATAAGCAAGTAAATGATTATCACTGAATCAGATGCCAATATCAAATAGAATAATTAAACAAAGGTTCAAGTTCTTTTACTACAAATGAACACAACTGTAAAATAAAGTGGCAGGAAGATAAAAAGGATTGAAAGAAAACTTCTTTGAGAGCCAGTTGCAAGACTTCAAAAAGGATGTGGACAAAGCTGATGCAAGGGAACTCATTGTTAATACAAAAAAGCAATCAGCATGAATTAACACTATGAAGTCTGCTCAGAGATGATGTAAGATAATACTGAATGTTAACGCAATTATTATCAGCTACGCGTACATGTAATATAAGCTTTGCTAGGCATGCGCTTTTTATACGGCAACTTTTATTATTCATTGAGATATATAATTATATTCATAGGCCTTCTCTACACAAAAGTATTCATTCTCCTGTACAGGCATTCTAGATCAGGTAAAAGAGAGACTTAAGCTCAGTAGGATTTATTGAGCTAAACACTACATCACGCTTTCCTTGAATATAAACATCTAAGAAGCCTGACTTCACAAGGTTTTTGCAAAGCAGCTGCAGATGTTCATAACAAGTGATGTGCATGTTAGTAACAGCCCATATATACACATTCTAACCTCATAATCATGGCAAGATTGTACAAGATCTTCATAGGACAAGTGCTGATCCCTGGTGATGTTCAGCTTATCAATATGTAATGTATTCCAATTTTTTAACGTTCACCTGTCTACGAATGCTGAAAGGGGTTTAATTCTTCCTTTTTAGCATGTTTTTCATAAAAGCACCTTTCAGGTAAAGGATCAACTGGACTAATTTCCTCAGGCAGTGGTGTATTAAACTTAGGCAATAAACTTTTGTATGTGTATGTCTTCACTGTGTGGATTCCAAAACAATTGTTTATATAGTAATTCCTATATTAACTATCTCTTGCAGTTGGTTATAGCCTAAGAGGCACAACTATAAACTAGCTACAGCCCCAACCCAGCGAGCGCCGTGGTTATTTTTGACTGATTGCCACAACAGGGGGCCAGGCAGGAGTATCCCACGGGTGAATAGGGTGGCACCCTACCACAAGGCTATACAGGTTCAGTGTGACGCTTGTCACAAGCTGGAACCTGTGTCCCAGAACTGGACGCTTGTCCAGACTGGGCTAGCCATATGCAAGGGGATCCCGGGCTAAACAGGTCCAGCGTGATGCAGGCCACGAGCTGGAACCTGTATCCCAGATCTGGACGCTGGTCCAGATTGGGCTAGCCAGATTTAAGGGAAAGCCCGTACAGCTCCGCCTGCCGACCACATAATATCAAAAGACAAGCCAATGCACTGTACAAATAGGATTAACAGGGTGTGGAAGGGTGGGAAAGCACTCTCCTACCCAATGCCAAATGTGTGCAATATGGCACTAGGAAGGAGGGGCTTAAATAGTAGCTGCCCAGAATCTAACCAATCAGTTTGAAGGCCTCCCTGAGCAAAGGCTTTTAGAACTAGAATGCGCGAGCCCCAGCCCAGAAGGGGCCCCCAGATAAGGCTGCCCACAAAACCAACTGTCATGCCGTTAAACACCGTTTACTCTTAAACAGAACCGTGAAACCAATTCACAACGTATAATACAACATACGTTTTATGAACTCCTAGGTGACCGCCTGCTGGATCTTTTTGAACGGTGTCAAGCAGTCTAACCTTCTCGTCAACCGTAACAACTCGATACCTTTCTTCCTCCTGTACAGACGTCAGCCCTTTTCTTCCGCCTTTTTGTCTTGAAAAGCAAGCCATCTTCCGTTCGGTTATGAAACACTCACATTTATGTCGATAAGCCCTTTTAGCATCTTTGACATATTTTGACTCCAACACATCCCGAGGCCAATTTCGCTGCTCACTGTCTTTGCTCTCAAGGAAACGAACAATTTCGTCGTATCCTTCCGTTATAATCAAATGGACACGAGTGAGCGTTTTATGAAGGGGGTTAATCTATTCCAAGGGATGATAAACTATTCCGGAATAATTTATCCTAGGGGATAATCTATTCCTGAATAGATTATCCGGGGGATGATTTTTGGGGGATAATCTATTCCGTGACACCGGCATTGGCAAATTTTTCGATGCCTTCGCGGATGGATCTTGCCGATTGGACTTCGACAACGCGAGCGTCGCTGGTGAGCACCGATGGTTGAGACATACTATATTACTGCTCGCTGCTGCCCTGGTATATCTTCAGCTAGCCGCACATTCCAAGAATTACCACCGCGCACGCCGCAAATGCAAAAATAAAAAATACGCCCTCCGAACACAAGGTGTTCAATGGGGGGCATGGCAGCGAACAAACATTGCGCTTGTTATTGAATATACAGAAAGCAACAAAAGTATAGCGACCAAACTCAATTTTGATGACTTTCCATGTGTAGTACGAGCAAAACACACCGAGTAAAAGCTAGCCTCACATTCCGCAGCCTCACATTCCTTGCGGTTTAACACCTGCATAGGTGTTGTAGGCAATGTAGTTGGGCCATAGATACTATAGTAAAGGGATTGGAAACGAGCCCAATCAACACTAATTACCACCGGCAATCCGCAATTCCGATTCGGGCAGTAGTGAGTATGGTCATGGATTGTGGAAAGCTCCCTGTTAAATCCATGAACTTATATATATGTACATGACATTGAGACAGAACTTCAAATGGTATTGATACCTTTTAAAAGAAGAGAACCGAGTAATTTAATGTAATTTTGGCATGCCTTCAATTCAAAGGAAGAGAATCCAGTGGAATGGAGACTGTAAGAGGTTCACTACAGGTAGGGCCAGATTGAGTTTACCTCCTATGTGTACAGCTATCAAGTAGAAATCTTCTTTTACTAAAAGAGTACATCGCTGTGATAATAGCCCACATACGCTATCAGATGGGTACAAATCCAGGTACATGTATAGGCTTGATAGTTGATACCCGACCTTCCGCCAATACGCGAAGGTTGGGCTACGCCCAACTAGTAGGCATGGTTGTCCCCCCAGCAAAATGTCCCTCCGGACGTCTGTTCCTAGGCACCGCTGTCCCCCGGACACTCGTTCCTAGGCACCATTGTCCTCCGGACAATTATGCCTTGGCATATATGTCCGCAGAGGCCTAGGCATAATTGTACTACCCTAGGCACCAGTGGAGGGGGGGGGGGGGGGGGGGGACACTGGTGCATAAGATTAGACGTCCGGGGGGACATTCTGCGGGCGGGGGGTTGTATAAAACGATCAGCATCACAAAAAACGAATTTGCTGCGTGCAGAGATCCTCAACTTTCACTCCGGTCTCAGGCAGCTGCAGTTGGCATTAAATTTAACATACAAAATGTAGTACACGGGGACATGCACAACAGATATTTCATTCATCCTCATGTATTTTAGACAAGCCAATTAACAGGTAAGTTCTCATAGATTTCTGTGTGGTTGTGCATGGGACGTGCGATATTGCAAAGGAAGTGAAAAGGTATATAATATTAATAACCTCACTATCTCTTCACATGATGGATGGTTATGCTTATATCCTTTAATGCATGGTACTAGAACATATATAAGGTATGCAGTTCTTTTTTCTACCTGGCAAGTGTTTATGCAATATATTGTCAAGCCGGTCTTTTTAAAAAGCAAAAAAAAAAAATTGTTGAGACAGTTATCCATACAGACAGTGACTTGATGCCACAATTCTAATATGCATGTCCGTTTTTCAGGTTGAAAATCTATAGCACAAGGCACTGTACATGTAGTCCGCAGTGATCAGTAGATTCAGCTAGTACCTCACATGCACCATGCACTATAAAGTTGCATGTTTTCATACTAAAGTTCTGTTCATTAAGAGAGGTATAGTTAACTACCATCAACAGTTAAGCGGGTGATCGTTCTTAAATTTTAATACATTATATATCATACTTACTTGACCCCCCAAAGTATTAATTGTCTCGTCCAAGATGTATTCCCTCTTTTGGAGAAAGTAAAAAAAAATTCGGCTAATTATGCTTTTGCATGACTCGATTAATCGCTGATTCTCACTACTGTTTCTAACCTCGGGTAACGGGTAATATTTAAAGTAGTGGCCAGTTGTTAAATGCTATGTAGTACCCAGGGTTTATATTCAGTGTTCCTTAACTCCTGTTAATTAACTGACTGAGTAAAAAAAAAAGTTGAGTATCATCCTGAAAGATTCCTTCTTTTAGCTATCTGTGCTCTATAAACCGCAATTCCCACATAACCCTCGACCTTCCTTCACAGTGGCAATGAATTCAAAATTGAAATTGTACATGTACATTTATAACGCTTATTCCAAGCATAAATATAGTACTTCCATGTATAATATAATACATAATATGAGGAACACAATGCAAAAAACTAAATACTAAGCTACATGTACATGTACACGTAAAGCCCTTGCATTCTGGCACATCAGGGTATAATGCCCAGGCGGCAGTAGATTGAGGCTAACACCTCAGGCCAGAAACGACTTGTCCTGATGGCTAATTCTTGGCAGCCCTTGAGAGAGCTTCTTGTGCCTCGCTTTCCCAAAAAGGTGTGCATTCCCCTAGCTGTGGAGTCATACGGATGCTGGGGCATAGAAGCACAACAATCCTTCTTGCGGCTTGCGGCTCGTCTAGCCATCCAAATGGGATGCAACAAATCACAGGCTACCACCATCTTGTACCAGAGACTAAGCCTTTCGCTTGTGAGAGCCAATGCTAGAGCCTTAATTGCTCTCGTGTGCAAGGTTTCGGCATTCGGAGGAGGGGAGTTGAGGTGTGTGGATGTGGGGTGGTTGCTGCTGTGACTTTGATTTTGTTGGTGTGCTGTTTCCCAACTGGTTCTGCAGCAGACCAGCAGCCCTAGACCTCACTGTGATTTCACCGCTTAGTTCTTAGACTAATGTTATTGCCGAAGCGGGATTCACAGGGGGGTCAGCAGCTGCTGAAGTCCGAAAGCACATTGAAAACGATCCAAAGAGTGAAGAACTTGGATGGATCTGTGTGCCCTTAGCAGTGGAAGCCTATGGTGCATGGAGCATAGAAGCACAACGTACCATCTCACGTTTGGCCCGCAGGGTCTGCATCAAAACCAATCAAACGATGTCCAAAGTGATTTCAAATCTAAATGGTCATCTGAACATATATTCGTGCAAAAGAAGTGTGCCGTCCGGCTATAAGTTACAGCACACTACTTGGCCGCACCGTGCGAATTGTCCTGAGAGGTGAGATAGGAAATTGTCCACCAGGGTATATACGTTGTTTGGAAGTAATACATGTAAGTCAGCTATTTCACGTACATATGATCGGATCGAACCATACATCGATCCATTACGACGATTCATGGTATCATGATCCGTTACTTATGGGGATTTAAACGGCTCTATCTTTCCCGCACTGTGTTTCGCCACTAGTCGCGTATCCTTGCAATAACAGTGCGCGCACGAACATTTAAAAATCCAATTTGAAACGCTATCATGTTCCACGTATAACTGCATGTCCCATTAATAGAACGCGCGCGGGTTAACTAGGATTTGAAGGCTACATGAAAGTATTCGGAGGGGGGGGGGGGGGGGGGGGGGGGGGGGGGAAATCTATGCCTAGGAAAAAATGTCCGGCATGGGGGGACAAAAATTCCTAGAGGGGGACATTCATTCCTAGGCACCAATGTCCGGGGGGACAATCGTGCCTAGGAATGAATGTCCGGGGGGACTATTTTTCCAGGGGGACATCCATGCCCCCGACACCGGCGCGCGCGGTGTACACCTGAGATCGACAAAACGCCTATCCATTTTTTACCGTGATTCCCTGCGATTCGAGTACCATCTACGTGACGATTAGATGAGTTGAATAAGCATCTGCTTGACATTTGCATGAAAATGATCCTGTAAATCAATAAAAAGTATATATAAAAAATAAATAAAATTCTCCAAGAAAAGGTTGGTTGGGATTTCATGCAAGAAAACATGATGTTTCATCCTATGACATAAAATGCATTGTCCTACAAAAATGTTAAGTGTAACTGAGGAATTTTCAATTTTTAAAAATCATGTTTCCTTGCCTCTTATACTCGAATTTGAATTTTGCACGGTGATTAGTTATTTTATTTTCTTGTGTAAGTATGAGCTATTTATTAACATCATGAAACAGAATTTTTTTTGATAAAGGTTGTAATGCAGCTATAGAATAAACATATCATCCTAAGTGAGCTGTAGATGAGCAGTGTTCTGGATTTTTACATATTATATGCACAAAAAGACATGGTGGACAATGATAAAAATAATAATTTAATAACAGGTTATTTAATTTACTAAATTAATTAAATCGGTTCAAAATCAGCTCACGCGCGCGCAGTACATGCGTTAATGGCTTTATGCTAGGTTACTTTTTAAACAATTAATACCAGAGAAGCAGTGTTGGATCTGAGGCAAATGATTAGCAAGTAGCAACACTAAGTGCATTTTGGCTCATGCAATTTTCTCCTATTACATTGTGTATCCTTACATAATGATTCACAATAATAACCACTGATACAAATTTCAAGATAAAAATTGTCAGTAATTACCAGTCATCAGTACCACACAACATAGTACAGTGTGCACAGGTCACAGGTATGCACACTGTACCTAAAAAGCATCAGTGCTCTATCTAATTAAAATGATCCAAGATGAGGTACAAAGGCCTTAATGCCCTCTATCATTATTGTGATTTTCTATTTTAGATCATGTCCCCCTGATGCAAAATTCAATTTAAAGTGCCAATAAAAGTCAAGTGTGAACATGTGTTCACACTTTACTAAAGCCTAATTAAATTAAAACCACATATTACCAATGTTGTCAGGTGATCGTGTAATGCAAATGTTAACTTGAACTTTGAAAATCACATTCCATCTGGTAATTACATGTACATACAAAGAGAGTTAGGACTGGTTTTCTGGTTGAAATTCTTCACTAATAACTCTTACATGAAGCCCTCAAATCATCATTAATAAGGACTTAATAATTTCAAATAATGTTAAAGCCGTCTATCACAACCACCTTTGGGTATGGTATATATAAAACATGACCTAATCTGATCTACCTTAATGGTTTAACACAATGAGGAAGTTATGCAGTAAAGTGTTCACAGTTCAGATGCAAATAGACACTAAATGCAAGCTTCTCGACTTTCTCTGATAGTAAATGCTGTCTGGATAGTGAAAGGAGGACTGAAACCGTTGTCAAAACTTGTTCTTATACATTGCAATAATAGCAGTCTGTTAATGGATGAATTCGGTGGTGGGTGAAAAAGCTCCTGAGAGAGAAATACTGACCGAAGCGATGTAGGCAGCTGTAGCATGGGAAATAGGCAAAACCTCCATGACGAAAACTGAGCTGTGCTTGCCGACTTGCCATTGGTGAAAGCTGAAATTCAGTACATTGCATGCTCAAGGCAATGGATATGCGCACGTCATTGTCACAATTCCAGCACGGAAGGGGTAGGTGGAGTGTACCGGGCCAGGTGAGCCAATTTACAAAAACTGGCCCACTGCCGGCTCAAAATCCCTAAAGACAGCTGTATACGGCGATCGGCATCATTTTCGTGACTTGTAATTAATTTAATTGTATGTATTTCATGTTCGGTAATTGTTATTTATATTTAAAAATAGATTAAGTAAATTCAACATTGTTTTTAAAAACTTACTTTTGACAACTATCATGAAATGCACTGTAGTGGTATCTGAATAGAGGTGGATAAGATCTAGAACAGCAATTTTCGACCACACCCGTCTTTTAAATATCATTACACAAACTGCTTTCTTCAGAGGCTGTCAGCCGGTTTTTGGTCAAAACAGAATGCTGCTTTCATATTTGGCACTACATAGCTGGACAGTAATGTTAATTTTTCAATTAATGACATGTTGATATAGCCGGGCCTTAAAGTTAACATCATTTGCTTATGATATTGGCATCGTAATGAATGCGCAAAACCAACATATGGAGAAATTGCCCATACATAGGCGGACATTTAGCACTTTTTTTTCAAATTGATTTTTAAACACATGTACTAAGTACGATAAATCGGTCTGATTGTGAATCTGTAATTTATAGATTTACATCATTAGCCATTCTTGTACAAAAATCAAGACAAAAAATTAATTTCTACCGCACTAATTTATTCGTAAAGTAGACATGTTACGTAACATTTATTAACAATTATGTCATTTATCAATAATGTTTTTAATTAATGGCCTAGCTCACGAGACGCATACAAAGCCGATGACGTATTACTAATACTAAGTAAGTAAAAGTAATTGTAGCTCCCGTAAACACAGATTGAACACGCACCGCAGATGACCGAAAGCCATAGGGATGATGTTGGCTTCGTCCAAAGTGGCCGGTCCACAATTACTAGTAGTTCACGACGGGAGACCGAGTCCCAACTCCCAACATGTCATCATATATGCTCCGCCATGCATATTTACCCATCCTTTCAATATTGGCCGTGTGCAGCGTCCGTTGTGCACGTCACGCCACCAGCACTTTTTATGCCACCTTTCTATGCGGCAATTCTTTATTGCCATGAAGCGATTATCGTAAAAGCAGAGATAATATAAAGCGATACTTCATATGATATATGCTATTACATTTATAGTTTCTCTTAGCCCCTTCTGTAGTCAATCATCGACTCAATGTGATATGGGAGATGTAAACGATGGGCGGACCGGCAGCGTGGGCGTTTCTCTAGAGCCAAACACATTGGCAAGCTAGAACCCGTACTTCACGTTTATTTCATGTCAAGATATCGAACTTCTTATAGGTTAATACATTTACCGTAGTGATCAGGTCGTGCTGCCCTTCCCCATCACTGAGTTACTAGTACGTTTACAAATTGACAATAAGCACAAAGACCCTGCTGCTCTTCTTCCTCATCGGATGGCTATCACAGTTACAAGCAAGTCTAGTGTCATATGATGAGCACCAAACAAAACAAAAAAAGATAAGTGCCTAAGTAGCATCATATAGATACTTGATGGTAGCACATCTCCTTGGAAACAGTTGCAAACAGACATTTAAACAAATTCGCAGCTCCTGATATTGAAACCTAGAGGAAACAAGTGATGGTTATGCATCAGAACAAATGCCCCTACCATAAAACCAAAGCCCTCAGCATCATGCACAAAGCACACTCCATCCCCTCCCAATGCAAAGCTCAACCAAGGCATCAGGACTAGTGCTTGCCCAACAGGCCCCTGTCATTCATTACCCCCCCCCCCCCCCCCCACACACACACACACATTTTGCACACAGTGTGTGGTTTGTATGACTTATACATGTAACTTCTCTGTATGGTTTCTACTAGAAAGGAGTACAGTGTAGGTGGTACGGAGGTGAAGAGGAAAGACACATGAACACTTAACCTTCAGTACTCACGATAAGTCTAAGTAGATACCATGCAGCCCTGGATCAAGCATAGCCTTGGGGGTGGGGGGGCCAGCTTCCCCCCCCTCCCCCATGGCATATGAAATGCCACCCCTCTGGCAGCAATTGCCCCCCCCCCCCCCTCCCCCCCCAGCCACACACGCTTCCGTTGATGATTACATATACCTGCGAGTAGATTACATGTTGTGTCATACGTAAAAAAAAGTCCGAATACTTGCTGAAAAATGTCAACAAAGCGGTGGAGCACAACAGGGCATGTACAAATGTACCCCTTCGACTGCATCCCCTCCTCCCCCCAGTTTTCGTGCGCCCTCTGGTAAAACCAAATTCATGTAGGTCCACGGTAGTCCTACATGCATAGTACATGCCAGTAGTTAGATAGATGTACACATGTACATGTAGGTCTTGTAGATATGGTAGTCTTAGGTAGGGACATATAAGTCCAGGTACATGTACAGGGTATGTCTAACATCAGATAAGGTTGTGGGTTCCTTTCAAGTTTAATTATATTCACAGCACAGAAGGGTAGATGTTACATGTAGTTTGAAGGGAATACATGTACATGTACATGTAGACAAACGACACAAGTAATTTTCAGTACTTAGGTAGGTACATGCAGGTCTATGTAGGTCCATGTAAGGGTTTATGCAGGGTATAGGTCTATGTAGGTCCATGTAGGGTTCATGCAGGGTAGGTCTATGTAGGTCCATGTAAGGGTTCATGCAGGGTAGGTCTATGTAGGTCCATGTAAGGGTTCATGCAGGGTAGGCCTATGTAGGTCAATGTAGGGGTTCATGCAGGGTAGGTCTACATGTAGCTTCAGGGCAGGCAAGGTAGCAGCACTACATGGGCCTCTAAAATCAGATAAGGTTGTGGGTTCCCCTTTCAAGTTTATTATATTCACAGCACAGACCATGGGCAGATCTTAGGATTAAGAGTAGGTACATAACAAAACCTTCAGTATTCTGCATGTATGGGCTGGTTTTTTTAAGTATGATGTATAGGCTGATGTATGGGGTATGGTGTATAAGCTGGTGTATGGTGTATAAGCTAGTGTATGGGGTATGGTGTACAGGCTGGTGTATGGTGTACAGGCTGGGGTATGGTGTATAGGCTGGTGTATGGTGTACAGGCTGGTGTATGGTGTATAAGCTAGTGTATGGGGTATGGTGTACAGGCTGGGGTATGGTGTATAGGCTGGTGTATGGTGTACAGGCTGATGTATGGTGTATAGGCTGGTGTATGGTATATAGGCTGGTGTATGGTGTATAGGCTGGTGTATGGTGTACAGGCTGGTGTATGGTGTATAAGCTAGTGTATGGGGTATGGTGTACAGGCTGGGGTATGGTGTATAGGCTGGTGTATGGTGTATAGGCTGGTGTATGGTGTACAGGCTGGTGTATGGTGTACAGGCTGGTGTATGGTGTACAGGCTGGTGTATGGGGTCTAGGCTGGTGTATGGTGTACATGTATAGGATGGTGTATGGTGTACAGGCTGGTGTATGGTGTACAGGCTGGTGTATGGTGTATAGGCTGGTGTATGGTGTACAGGCTGGGGTATGGTGTATAGGATGGTGTATGGTGTACAGGCTGGTGTATGGTGTACAGGCTGGTGTATGGTGTATAGGCTGGTGTATGGTGTACAGGCTACTGTAGTGTATGGTGTACAGGCTGGTGTATGTTGTACAGGCTAGTGTATGGTGTACAGGCTGGTGTATGGTGTACAGGCTGGTGTATGGTGTATAGGCTGGTGTATGGTGTACAGGCTGGTGTATGGTGTACAGGCTAGTGTATGGTATATAGGCTGGTGTATGGTGTACAGGCCGGTGTATGGTGTATAGGCTGGTGTATGGTGTATAGGATGGTGTATGGTGTATAGGCTGGTGTATGGTGTACAGGCTGGTGTATGGTGTATAGGTGTATAGGCTGGTGTATGGTGTACAGGCTGGTGTATGGTGTATAGGTGTATAGGCTGGTATATGGGGTCTAGGCTGGTGTATGGTGTATAGGCTGGTGTATGGTGTACAGGCTAGTGTATGGTGTATAGGCTGGTGTATGGTGTACAGGCTGGTGTATAGTGTATAGGTGTATAGGCTGGTGTATGGTGTACAGGCTGGGGTATGGTGTATAGGATGGTGTATGGTGTATAGGATGGTGTATGGTGTACAGGCTAGTGTATGGTGTACAGGCTGGTGTATGGTGTACAGGCTGGTGTATGGGGTCTAGGCTGGTGTATGGTGTACAGGCTAGTGTATGGTGTACAGGCTGGTGTATGGTGTACAGGCTAGTGTATGGTGTACAGGCTGGTGTATGGTGTACAGGCTGGTGTATGGGGTCTAGGCTGGTGTATGGTGTACAGGCTAGTGTATGGTGTACAGGCTGGTGTATGGTGTACAGGCTAGTGTATGGTGTACAGGCTGGTGTATGGTGTACAGGCTGGTGTATGGGTTCTAGGCTGGTGTATGGTGTACAGGCTGGTGTATGGGGTCTAGGCTGGTGTATGGTGTACAGGCTGGTGTATGGTGTACAGGCTGGTGTATGGTGTACAGGCTGATGTATGGTGTATATAGGTATAGGTGTATGGTGTACTGGCTAGTGTATGGTGTACAGGCTGGTGTATGGGGTCTAGGCTGGTGTATGGTGTACAGGCTGGTGTATGGTGTACAGGCTGGTGTATGGTGTACAGGCTGGTGTATGGTGTACAGGCTAGCTAGGCTGGTGTATGGTGTATAGGCCGGTGTATGGGCAAACACATCATGCAAACACCAGTACATACCTACACAACACACCAGCACACACCAGACACACCAACCTTCAAAGTCGCAGTAGCCTGCCTCCTTGTAGTCTTTGCAGATGTCAGGTTGTACTCCCAAAGAACAGTACAGGGGACCTTTCCTAGGGGAGGGAAAAATGGCCCCTACAATGTACATGTAGAATGCTGTCTGCACATTATCCCGCAATGGATCCCCTACGAAAAAATCTTGGCATGACATATTCCAAATTCATGCGTGATATGTTTTTGCAAGTGTTCCAGTTTTTCTAGAGCACTGTTGATCATGCTTACATGTACATGTATGTCATTAAATTGCAGGCATATCACTCTTCTAACTTGCACAGGATGAATAGTTTCTAAAAAGCGATTCCCCGATGAGGCATACCCGCTAATATGCTAAGGGGTGTGCCACTTTATAACTTCTCGGGGGAACGCGTTTTAGAAACTCTTCAACCTGTGCAAGTTAGAAGGGTGATATGCCTGCAATTGAATGACATAAGCATGTTCAACAGTGCTCTAGAAAAACTGGAACACATGCGACAACATATCACACATGAATTTGGAACATGTATGCCAAGATTTTTTTGTAGGGCAAGGTGTGCCCATTATGGTGTGCTCCATTTAAAGTGTGCCCATTAAGGTGTGCTCCTTTTAAAGTGTGCCCATTGAGGTGTGCTCCTTTTAAAGTGTGCCCTTTAAGGTGTGCTCCTTTTAAAGTGTGTGACATTTTCTGTACAGTTCATGTTCATGCATCGTGTGCTTGCTACCATACATTGCAGACACACACACACACACAAATACACACACACACACACACACACACACACACACACACAACACTCATGGAATCGTACAATTGTATGCGACAATATTTGGCCTCATCACATCTGCTACCACCTCCCTTGACCACACCCACCTGCTGGCTGCACTCCCTTGTGAGGTCTCCCTCCTCTTGCGGCCTCGAAGTACTCGGTGTAGTTGTGTCCTCTCCTCCTCCATACTATATATGGAAAACAAACAATATTAATTAATCATCATACAACAGACTGAGTTTTGCAGCATAGTAGGAGGACATTAATCACCATGGCAACTAGACATATACAAATAAAAATTTGTTCTGGAGAATAATGCTGATATTGCTGTCTTTACAGGGTTAAAACTCGTGTCACTAAAGGGCTAATATCACTGTATCTGACTGGCCTATAAAGGGTTACTGCAAGTGGTGACCAGTGCCCAGACCTGGTTCAAATTCTGTGCCTTCTCCATGACACCCCACTGGTCCCTGTTCTGTTCTGTCTCCATCACCAAGGTGAGGGTGGCCTCCATGTCATGCCTCCCTCTCAGACTTAGTATGTTGGGTCACCTTGCTGAGTTTGTCCTTATCTTTGTCACTGAACACTCTGAGCCTCCTCTGATGAAGGGAAGTGGAAGGAGAGGATCATGGAAGGAGGGAAGAGGCGAGGATGGAGAGGGAGGGAGGGAGGGAGGGAGGGAGGGAGGGAGGGAGGGAGGGAGGGAGGGAGGGAGGGAGGGAGGGAGGGAGGGAGGGAGGGAGGGAGGGAGGGAGGGAGGGAGGGAGGGAGGGAGGGAGGGAGGGAGGGAGGGAGGGAGGGAGGGAGGGAGGGAGGGAGGGAGGGAGGGAGGGAGGGAGGGAGGGAGGGAGGGAGGGAGGGAGGGAGGGAGGGAGGGAGGGAGGGAGGGAGGGAGGGAGGGAGGGAGGGAGGGAGGGAGGGAGGGAGGGAGGGAGGGAGGGAGGGAGGGAGGGAGGGAGGGAGGGAGGGAGGGAGGGAGGGAGGGAGGGAGGGAGGGAGGGAGGGAGGGAGGGAGGGAGGGAGGGAGGGAGGGAGGGAGGGAGGGAGGGAGGGAGGGAGGGAGGGAGGGAGGGAGGGAGGGAGGAGGGAGTGGGTAAATAGAGCTTGCCATTGGTGAGCATTGATAGCTGGAGTTTGAGTTGTGTACTGTGGAAAACAATGCAGAATGTCATCAAAACTAGCCAATTACATTCATGTGCATATGCATGCATTGCACAAGTACAAGAACTGATTCTTAGCATACATATACATGTACATACTGACTTACATGTACAGAGAGAGGGGAAGAGAGGATTCATAGCCACTCACACAACAACACACACACACAGAGTCATGCATACATACTCACACACATGCTCACACACACAATCACACACACATATGCTCACACACACAATCACACACACATATGCTCACACACACAATCACACACACATATGCTCACACACACGCTGTCAGCTGTGGGGTATCTGCCATAGGATTCATTTCTTAGGTGCTTGCTATATGGGGTACTTGCCATAGGGCCCATAGCTTCTTGCCATGGAGTACTTCATAGCTGTGTGCAATAGGGATCACTCCAACTCCATAAACTGTAGCTGTTAGGTGTCTGCCATAGATTTGAGTTCATAGCTGTTAACTGTGTGATTCTTCATGCATCGCTTATTGCCATAGAGTTCACTCCATACATGGGCCAGGGGTATTCCGTCGCTGCCTGCCGTAGAGTCCAGAGTATAGTACCAGCTTTACAGCTGCCTGTCTGCAATAGGGTCCGTGCACTCCCGTACCTCCGTAGCAGTTAGCTGAGGCCTGTGGGGTAGTAGGCTTCAGTTCTGCCATAGAATCCAGTCCACAGGCAGACTTCCAGGTCTTTAACCTGCATCTCATATCCTCGTGGGATTGATCTTCGATATTGTCGTCTTCGTACCGTTCGAAATCGTCCGCGGAAGTACCGAACCAAAAGCGAAGAGCAGGCCTACAGCAGATTATCTCTGCCTACAGTAAATAGCGGTTAATAAGTTATTTTGCACGTTAAGTTGTTGTGTACATTATAGTGGTGGGTGGGGTCGTGGTTATAGACATCAATTTGCAATACATATTATCATTAACTACTTGTACTTACAGAACAGCTCGGTCTGGGCACGGCTAACTGACGAAAGAGTAGCACGTGATATTATGCGGTTTGGATTTGGGGTGTATCTCACTAACCATTCAAGGGAAGCGCGATTTGAAGGCCCTAAGCTCTGAAAAAATGATGAAAAATAAGTGCATTGATTACTCTCATATAATCCGGTGGCACCGAAGGAAAATATCATTTGGTTAGGAAAATATTGATGACTGAATAAGTAAATGAGATAAAATGAATGGACATTGGAAACCTTGCATAATTAATGTGGAAGTGCGGATATAGGTACCTACGGTGCGTTAAAGTACTCAAAATATGCTAAATAGTCCCTAAATAGCAAATCCGAGAGCACCTAGTCAATATAATTTTTATTTCTGCAGTTAGCTGCAGTTTTCTGAATGCGTCCATACATTTTCTATGGACATTGAATTACGCAATGACCGAATACCGCGTAATCCTTTTGACCGCCAATTTCTCGATATGATATAAAATCGCGACTAAATCAGAATGAAGAAGCATTTATAACAATGTGGGTGAATTAAACGGCCACGCATACAGTACACGCGATAACTACATTTGTTTCTGTTGCACCATCATTCGGCGCTCTAGTCTGCACTGGGGACCAAATGTCTATCGGCGCTCAGTGTTGTGTACATGTAAACTCACGTACATGTAGCTTGCCGTGTACCAGAGATAATGCAATATTATTATCACTGCTTCGTCTTGTACTATAGAGCGCGAGGCTAGCATTAGTCGCCACTTATGGCGTTAAAATTGTGAACTGCACCCTAGAGCCCCGCCCCCTGCTGCGTATGGGATTGTTACTGCAGTTGCACATGCTTATGTAATGATATTTAAAAGACGGGTGTGGTCGCAAAATGATGCTGTTAACCACCTCTACATGTATTCAGTTCGCACTCCTATTTGCTTGGGTCAAGGCCCAAGCCCCAGGAGATGGCGCAGGTATTTGTGGGATAGCGCCGTTTACAAAGACGCCATTTTCGAGCAATATAATACCGCTAATGGACTCGTATGACTACTTGGAGTTAGTGTCTTCTCCGGGGACTTGGAATAAACTGGACGTAGACGGAGACGGTTATACCGTAAGTGTAATCGAGGTGTGAGTATACCCTTAAATAAATACATTTTGTTCTTTTCTATACTAGTGGAGTCAGAATGGCGACAAAGCATGTCGTCAAGTAGTGGGTTCTTGCTTCTACAACCTTGGTACCCAAAACAACTGGTTGATCACTCAACACATCAACACTACAGTCAATGGCGTGGCTCTCACTCAAGTTGTAGTTAGAGTGAATTTTTCATTGAATGGGTGCATCCCTGGATCATCATGCCAGCAGTCATTCCAACTGCAGATCTATGAGACCCCAAACATTAACTCCAATAGTTCCCTCATCACTACCAACTATGTATCATCATTTGCTAATAGTAGAGTTGCCGTGGGATCAAACCCAACAGGTACCATAGTGGCGGCCACAGATGTGCTAGTCCCACTAGGAGGTAGTGGTGGTATGTACTTGGCTGCTCAAGACACTGGTACCTGTGTGTCCATCACTCGTCTTACTGTGCTCTATTATGTGTGCCCACAACAAGTGCTTGGCTTACTTATCTATCCTCAAACTGCTGCATCTAATGGACTTATGACACAACTTATGTGTGCACCAGGAGCAAGTGCGGTGAGCCAGCAGCCTCAAGCCAGTTGTGCTAACCTAGGTGTGTGGGGACAAGCAACTGGAAGCTGTTCCTGCAGTCCTGGATACACTAACAAGACACAGACCTGTCAGCGTAGGTTACCAGTCTGTATAGGGTATATACATGTTGTTGATTGCATTGTGTTGTCTCAGCCTGTCCCCCAGGTACCTACAAGAGTGTACAGGGGAGCAGTGTGTGCCTTCCATGTCCTTCCAACAGTAGCAGTTCAGTAAATGGATCCACTCAATGTCCATGTCTACAAGGATACTTCAGAGCAGCTGGCAGTGGGCCAGATATTGGCTGCATTGCTGCACGTAAGGTTGCTGCATGTACATGTACACGTACGTGGAATTCATTGCTATCAAGTGCTTCAGGGCTTGTGTGTTACAAAGGCAAATTTATTCATAGGTATGTAATGAAACGATTAAATGAATGTAATTGCTGCAATTCTGCATGCATGTGACGTAAAATATGCATGTGATCGTACATGTACTCATGCCAGGGGCGGATGCAGGATTTAGAGTTAGGGGGGGCGCTAAAGGCAGAGGGTAGGAAAGGGGGGTGGGTGCGGAAGGGGGCGTCGCCCCCTCCCGCTCCAGCAAGGAGGTATGGGGGATCGCTGTAAGCTCCCGCATTGGGGTCTGGGGCGAAGCCCCAGAAGCTTTGCAGGTTCCGCGTTATGAAGCTTCAGAACAATACGGAATTTCATACCGAAACAACCTTTACGCCTTCGAGTTCGTTCGTCTGACGCACAACCGTTCACTTTCTCTCTAGCACGCTTCAGCTCAGGTTAACCTTTAGTCTGCGTGAAACGATCCTGAATTCAGGATCGGTAAAATCCTGAATTCAGGATGGTGAGTTCTGCCGTTTATAACAACCATTGCAGTGAAAATTAAAATCATTAAAACATAAAAGCTGTTTCTTTCAACAATGGTGCACACATTCTATAGCATGGAATAATTTTTATCATCTAGAATAGAAAGCAGCCCAATCTTCAAGGATGAATAAGCACGTTCGTTGCTCCCGCGTACATAAATTAAATGATTGCAATTTATACTTACAAAGTCAAAGAGCATTGAAAATATCAATTTTACTCTTTTTCACTACTTATTGGTGGTAGCACCTTCAGACTCTTGGTAGAAGTTGTATTTTTATCAAACTTGTACACAAAATAATAGAAAAGTGTAATTTATTATCACTGTCCGAGCATCCACCCCTTCTTTTTATGTGCCAAAAGTACAGGTGACAGCATTTCTACCAATGCCAGGCATTTCTGCATCGCTCTCAACGACAGAAATGCTTTTTTATTTTTATTTTGCAGAGGCTTCGCTTCTCTTAGTCCGCCTTGAGTTAATTCGATGCTCGTACCTCTTGTGTCCCGGCCATATTGTTTTATTTCCTTATGTGGCTCTCCTTACAGATCGTAGTAACAGTTTCTATCTTGAAAGTAAGCTTCCTGCTCTTTCCTCAACCTTATACCCGACTTTGATGGTAACCGCGGCATTATTTGCGAACGAAAAAGTAAACTAAGCCTAAACATTGTTTTTTCTAAAAGAAATAAAGATTTGAATGACTAAAATGGATAGCGCTGTTTAGATGAAAGCCTATACAGAAGCTAAATATTTTTTAATCAATACCGTTCGAATTTATGTCAATACGAGCGGCGTAAAGTCATCCTTAATTCAGAATTTCCATCCTGAAGTAAGTTAATAGATTAAAGGTTAAGCTAGGGTTACAGGTCTTATTATATATTTTTATCATCCGTATATTTGGGGGGGGGGGGGGCGTGCGCCCTCCACGCCGCCCCCCCCCCCCCCCCCCCCCCCCCCCGGCCCCCCCTAAATCCGCCACTGCATGCAGTACCTGATGGACGTGGCTTGCGATTAGAACATAAACCGGAATGTACATGTACGATCACAAATTCTAATTATAAGTGAAACTTGCCATGGCAACGCTTTTAAATGGTTAACTCCAAATATAATGTTACGATTACGTAATCGTATCTTATACCTGAAGATGTTTTTCGGGAAATTTGGCATAATTGGCGCTCGTTAAATCTCGAGTTATATTCTCACCCATAAAGACGACGACAATGGAGAAAAAACGGTCTTGGAACGAAAACTACGAGCTTTTTTGTTCTCTTAAAGCAAACAGTCTGGCGACTTGAACAAAACATGAAAATGATCGTCTATATCCATTCTGGTTCGATAGCTGTAAAGAGCTAATCTCGGTTCGCGAGTTATAGACAGTGTTGCCGCGAAATAACCTTCCTCCTTAATCGTCTATATCGCGATATATCGCGATATGAGCATTTAATCGCGATATAAATATCGCGATATAGTAAATTATTCATGATCAATTATCATTTGGTTATTGTACGTTAGGGTGAATAGTTATGGTTACCACGAAGGAATTGGTACAGGTATACGTGTACTTACGCTAAATGTACTTGCTACCACAGACGATTTCATGATTGTTGATTGCAAAGCCTTCAAAACTGCCGTATGGGAGGCTTTAGAAGGCACCAAAAATCAATTGTTTTTTTAGCTACACTACAGCAGCCTGTCAGCAGAAATCAATTTCAGAAAATAAGATCCATTGTTGTGGTGGAGGAATCATGAATCATACGTCCCTACCATAGCTAAACCAGCAAGCAAGTACATGTACTATAGTGCATTTTTGCTTAGGTATTTTCCTGTGGGGGCGTGACATCTTGCATGAAAGGCTGCATTGGCAATTGTATATTTCAAATGCAAAATTCAAGCTGAACTGGTTTAACTGTAACAGTAAATTATGTTCATTGATGTACTTAAATGTATGCTTATTCTCTGCTCGTTAGTTAGTAAAATTTTATTTCTGTATAACTTTGTTTACGTCCGTGCACGTAATTTTTATTTCTGTATATCTTTGTTTACGTCCGTGCACTTTTATTTCGCGATATGACCTAAGATTAATCGCGATATATCGCCTTTCGCGATATAAACATTTAATCGCGACATATCGCCTTTCGCGATACATCGCGGCAACAATGGTTATAGATACGACACAAATCCTATATGGAACCTACTACCGTAAGTTCAGGTGTATACAAGCTTCTTCGGTGTCTCCGTGCAACTTTTCACCATCTGCTGAGCTGTTGCATTTAATTGTCCTCTACTACTAGTATTCCATTGGCTCCTCCCCGAGTCCCCGTTTCAAGCATCTTGAAAACGTCATCTAACCACAAGCGCTTCCTTCTATCGTACCTAATCTCATCGTGGCACGCTAATGCTAACGTCTTGTTGTTACTTACCGACCGCTGACGCGGTTAAACCGTTAATAAAATTAAGCAGCATTTTATACATCGTTTGAAAGAATTTTGCAATCCAAAAATACCTTATTTTTGATATGTGTCCTTGCGAGCACCACGCTGTATGAAAATCAAGCATAAAATAATAGTGAATGTACGGGATCGAATTAATCGGGTACGCGAAACCAAAAAAATGTCCCGGTTGATTTTATTATGTAATAAGTGTGAAGCTTTAACCAATTTATTAAAACATATAGTATTACCACCCTATTATTATCAGTACATAGAAAGGCATTGAATTGTGCTTCAACGTAAATTCGTTGGTCATGATAAGATAGATAATGCAGGTAATAAGAATTATGGTTTAATCAAGTTAGACCTGATGATATGAAATCCATACAGATTGAACTACTAGAATGCAAAACATATTAAAAACACTACACATGTGCAGTTGGATAAAATACCTGTATAATGTATGGATCTTCCAACTTATCATTTCAGTGATGTAAACAATTCAGTCAGTTATATTATTCATTCAGTATTGAATTGTGCACATCAACTGTGAACCTTTGCCACTTCCTTGCATCCATTCAAAACGTTCTTAGTATGCACCTTTGTGTGATAACTCATGTAGTTAGTATTGATGCTGACTTTATGGAAGTGTGCATTTTTGTAGTGCAGTTGTATACAGTGTGCCTGAATTTATTTATGTTTGCGAAGGGTAATATTATATGCATTTTTTTTGCATGCATGTATGCAGAAGTCATGGAGAGTAAGAGTACCATTGGCACTTTACCTCCTCAGATGTTCCATCTGCTCCACAAGAGCTAACTGCTGTGGCTACAAATACAACAGCTGTGGTCCTGAATTGGTCTCCTCCCCAAGACAGTGGAGGGATAGGTGTGGTGTTCTACACTGTGTACTACCAGGCAGTCAATGGGTCATTGAAGATGACATTGGGCAACATCACTACCACATTTGTGACTGTGACCAACCTGTCCCCAGCCACTGAGTACATGATGACTGTGGTGGCCAAGAATGGGGTGGCTGGGGATGAGGCAAACAGTAGTGTGTCAATTACTGTGATTACTCAAAGTATGTTGGTCATTAGGATAGGGTATTCATATGATGTTGATTGCATTGTGTTGTCTCAGCCTGTCCCCCAGGTACTTACAAGAGTGTACAGGGAAGCAGTGTGTGCCTTCCATGTCCCTCCAACAGTAACAGTTCAGTAAATGGATCCACTCAATGTCCATGTCTACAAGGATACTTCAGAGCAGCTGGCAGTGGGCCAGATATTGGCTGCATTGCTGCACGTAAGGTTGCTGTATGTACATGTACACGTACGTGGAATTCATTGCTATCAAGTGCTTGAGGGATAGCGTGTGTTGCAAGAGCATCATAGGACTATAATTACATCAGTAAATAATTTTATAGTAATTGCAATTTAGCATGAGATGCATGCACAAAATATTTCAAATATGCATCTGATCCTACTTTAGTCTGGGAACCAGATGACTGGCATTGTGATTTCACAGTGCCAGTCATCTGGTCCCCAGACTAATCCTACTAGTGTTGTGAGATACAAATATCTTTACTATATCATGTAATCTTAGTTGATCAATTCTATCCTCGTGCACATTATGAATCGGTGTGCATGTATAGTTGGATATATATTATTTAAATATGTAATAAATCGTTAATTTTGCAATCCAACAATACCTTTTTATCATGGTGATACGTTTCCTTGTGAGCACCACGCTATTTGAAAATCAAAAATAGCGAATGTAGGGGAGGAGTGGGTTAGTTGAGCCACTTTTTAGGTTTTGGTTTATACTGCCTCTGAGGTTTGGTATTAAGCAGAGGTTAATAGTCTGATGTAATCATCACTTGGGTACATGTCGTAGGAATGTTAGAGACTGGGGATGTACGTGAGAATAGGGACATTATTTAAAATCAACAGGTGCCAAATGGCACAACTAACCCAGCCAAGTGGGTTAGTTGTGCCAGGTACATGGGTCAATTGAGCCATATGCTGCCTTCAGCCAAAGTTAGTTGCATTGCACAATAATTACTAACATAAGTAGGCCTAGGCCTTACGTTGTCAAATTATTGATCAAAGCAAATTCAAACACTAATGCATGACACTTTTTCAATGAGAGCTCTTGAAATTGATCGGCAAGTGTTTTAATGTTATTCATAGCCATTTTTCCTTATAGAAATAAAAACAGAACGCTACTGAGATAGCTGCATAGCCAAATAAGCATAGCTCACTATTTCTGTTACGTGAATCAATAAATCATTTTAATGCCATACAATTGCAGCTAAAGTGTATGGCTCAACTAACCCTCTTTGCAAATGGCTGAACTAACCCCACTACTAACTTTTCCTGTAACTACCCAAGTTGTATAAAAAGGAAGCAAAGTATAGAATTCATTATAAACATAAATATAGCTGCATAACTGTACTTTCAAACACCCAAGACTGAAACAAGAATATAGTCATTGTGTAGAAATTATGAGGGCACAAACCGTAAAAACAGAATTTCACTTTGATCATCAAAATTCTTATTTTTGAATTTCATATTCTGATGAATACTAAAACAAAATCCTAAAGTAGGACAAAAAGCTAGTCATAACACTTAATGCCAACATATGTTAACATAATTCAATTATGCTTCTTCATGAAGCTTAAACCGGGGGTGGCTCAACTAACCCTGTGGCTCAACTAACCCGCTCCTCCCCTACGCGATCGAATTAATTCCAAGTATGCTAAACAAAATATGTCGCGTCCCGGTTGACTGGTTTCATTATGTATAAGTTATGTAGCCTTAACCAATTCTTTAAAACATATATTTTTATCACCCCATTATTATCAGTACATAGAAATGCATTGAATTGTGCTTCAACGTAAATTCGTTGGTCATGATAAGATAGATAATGCAGGTAATATGAATTACGGTTTAATCAAGTTAGATATGAAATCTATACAGATTGAACAAATGTTTGATGCAAAACATATTAAAAATACTACACATGCGCAGTTGGATAAAATACCTGTATAATGTATGGTACTTCCAACTCACTTATATCTCATTTCAGTGATGTAAACAAATTCTGTTATATTATTCATTCAGTATTGAATTGTGCACATCAACTGTGAACCTTTGCCACTTCCTTGCCTCCATTCAAAACGTACTTAGTATGCACCTTTGTGTGATAACTCATGTAGTTAGTATTGATGCTGACTTTATGGAAGTGTGCATTTTTGTAGTGCAGTTGTATACAGTGTGCCCGAATTTAATTATGTCTGCGAAGGGATTATAAGCATTTTTTTTTTTGCATGCATGTATGCAGAAGTCACAGAGAGTAAGTGTAACCTTTGCACTTTACCTCCTTCTCAGATGTTCCATCTGCTCCACAAGAGCTAACTGTTGTGGCTACAAATACAACAGCTGTGGTCCTGAATTGGACTCCTCCCCAGGACAGTGGAGGGATAGGTGTGGTGTTCTACACTGTGTACTACCAGGCAGTCAACGGGTCATTGAAGATGACATTGGGCAACATCACTACCACATTTGTGACTGTGACCAACCTGTCCCCAGCCACTGAGTACATGATGACTGTGGTGGCCAAGAATGGGGTGGCTGGGGATGAGGCAAACAGTAGTGTGTCAATTGCTGTGACTACTCAAAGTATGTTGGTCATTAGGATAGGGTATTCACATGTTGTTGATTGCATTGTGTTGTCTCAGCCTGTCCCCCAGGTACCTACAAGAGTGTACAGGGAAGCAGTGTGTGTCTTCCATGTCCTTCCAACAGTAACAGTTCAGTAAATGGATCCACTCAATGTCCATGTCTACAAGGATACTTCAGAGCAGCTGGCAGTGGGCCAGATATTGGCTGCATTGCGGCACGTAAGATTACTGCATGTACATGTACACGTACGTGGAATTCATTGCTATCAAGTGCTTGAGGGGTAGCGTGTGTTGCAAGAGCATCATAGGACTATAATTACATCATTAAATGATTTTATAGTAATTGCAATTTAGCATGAGATGCATGCACAAAATATTTCAAACATGCATCTGATCCTACTTTAGTCTGGGAACCAGATGACTGGCATTGTGATTTCAAAGTGCCAGTCATCTGGTCCCCAGTCTAATCCTACTAGTGTTGTGAGATACAAATATATTTACTAAATCATGTAATCTTAGTTGATCAGTTCTATCCTCGTGCACATTATGAATCGGTGTACATGTATAGTTGGATATATATTATTTAAATATGTAATAAATCGTTAATTTTGCAATCCAACAATACCTTTTTATCATGGTGATACGTTTCCTTGTGACCACCACGCTATTTGAAAATCAAAAATAAAGTAATCGCGAATGTACGCAATCGAATTTATTGCGGGTATGCTATTTGACTGTTTTTATTATGTATAAGTTATGTAGCCTTAACCAATTCTTTAAAACATATAGTTTTATCACCCTATTATTATCAGTACATAGAAATGCATTGAATTGTGCTTCAACGTAAATTCGTTGGTCATGATAAGATAGATAATGCAGGTAATATGAATTATGGTTTAATCAAGTTAGACCTGATGATATGAAATCCATACAGATTGAACAAATGTTTGATGCAAAACATACTACACATGCGCAGTTGGATAAAATACCTGTATAATGTATGGTACTTCCAACTCACTTACTTCTCATTTCAGTGATGTAAACAATTCTGTTATATTATTCATTCAGTATTGAATTGTGCACATCAACTGTGAACCTTTGCCACTTCCTTGCCTCCATTCAAAACGTACTTAGTATGCACCTTTGTGTGATAACTCATGTAGTTAGTATTGATGCTGACTTTATGGAAGTGTGCATTTTTGTAGTGCAGTTGTATACAGTGTGCCCGAATTTATTTATGTTTGCGAAGCATGCATGTAAGCATTTTTTTTGCATGCATGTATGCAGAAGTCACGGAGAGTAAGTGTAACCTTTGCACTTTACCTCCTCCTCAGATGTTCCATCTGCTCCACAAGGGCTAACTGCTGTGGCTACAAATACAACAGCTGTGGTCCTGAATTGGTCTCCTCCCCAGGACAGTGGGGGATAGGTGTGGTGTTCTACACTGTGTACTACCAGGCAGTCAATGGGTCATTGAAGATGACATTGGGCAACATCACTACCACATTTGTGACTGTGACCAACCTGTCCCCAGCCACTGAGTACAGGATGACTGTGGTGGCCGAGAATGGGGTGGCTGGGGATGAGGCAAACAGTAGTGTGTCAATTACTGTGATTACTCAAAGTATGTTGGTCATTAGGATAGGGTATTCACATGTTGTTGATTGCATTGTGTTGTCTCAGCCTGTCCCCCAGGTACCTACAAGAGTGTACAGGGAAGCAGTGTGTGCCTTCCATGTCCTTCCAACAGTAACAGTTCAGTAAATGGATCCACTCAATGTCCATGTCTACAAGGATACTTCAGAGCAGCTGGCAGTGGGCCAGATATTGGCTGCCTTGCTGATCGTAAGATTGCTGCATGAACATGTACACGTACGGGGAATTCACGTGCTTGAGGAGTAGCGTGTGTTGCAAGAGCATCATACGACTATAAATACACCATTACATGAATTTATGCAATTTAGCCGGCATGAGATGCATGCACATAATATTTCATATATGCATCTGATCCTACTTTAGTCTGGGAACCAGATGACTGGCATTGTGATTTTAAAGTGCCAGTCATCTGGTCCCCAGTCTAATCCTACTAGTGTTGTGAGATACAAATATATTTACTATATCAGGTAATCTAAGTTGCTCCGTTCTATCCTCGTGCACATTATGAATACGTATACATGTAGTTGGATATATTTATATGTAATAAATCGTTTGAAAGAGCAAGAATTTTGCAATCCAACAATACCTTTTTATCATGGTGATACGTTTCCTTGTGAGCACCACGCTATTTGAAAATCAAAAATAAAGTAATCGTGAATGTATGCGATCGAATTAATTGCAGGTATGCTAAACAAAAAAGTGTCGTGTCCCGGTTGACTGTTTTTATTATGTATAAGTTACGTAGCCTTAACCAATTCTTTAAAAAAATATAGTATTACCACCCTATTATTATCAGTACATAGAAATGCATTGAATTGTGCTTCAATACGTAAATTTATTGGTCATAAGAAGGATACTGCGGGTAATAACTATTATCATTATCATATATTAGGTGGTGATGTGCATGGTTTTGCGCCACAACAGCTTAAGGGATGTTTTTGCCCAGTTTTGTCACAGGGCTAGGCTGGGTGGTCACAAGCAAAGAATAGGATACCTAAAAGTACAGTATTTCCCTGCTGCAGTGGTGTAGTAGAATACCGTACCACCAGTTTACCTATGCAGGGTACAAGCTTAGGAAAAATACAGACAATCATCAACCTTATAGTGCCCTTCAATAGGTCATGGGTATGGGGCTGAAAGTTCGCTCAGTAGGCCGGCTGGATGATTGAGAAGCCAGCTGCATTTGACCTAATAATGGTCTCTCCGCTTAACTCCACTATACATTGAATGAAGCGGGAGCCAGAAGTGGGTCAGTAGCTGGAAAGGCTGAAATGCGCAAGCACAATGCTAATGATCCCGAGTGCACAGAGTTGGGTTGGGTCTGCACACCCTTGGCAGTAGAGACCGATGGTTGTTGGGGTGTGGAAGCTCAGGGTTCCATTTCTTGGCTGGCTGCCTGTCTGGCTTTGGCTGGCTGCCTGTCTGGCTTTGACTTGCTGCACTGCAGCTTTGCAGCAAGTCAAGGGCCATTACCTGCATCTACCAGAGACTGAACCTCACCCTAGTTCGCTGCAATGCCATGCAGAGCCTTGCTATCCCGTGCTACGTTTCAGCATTCAGTAGGCGACGGCTGAAAATGTTTTGTGTACGTGTGTGTGTGTTTTTTTTTTTTTCTCTTTCTTTTTTGTGTAGTCTTGGTGGTGTAACATGTACATGTACATTGCATTGCGCATGCGTAGAATGATGATGATTTTGGATTCTGTCCTTTTTGGTGCGCGTTCTTGATAACAGCGGATTAGCGTCGTTACATTGGCGTAGTCGGCAGGATGGATCAAGGTTCAAACCAAGTCGAGACCCAAACTGTATCGCGTGGTGCTTCAAACGCGGAGCAAAAGAAGCGGGGCCCAGTCATTCAGCCAACTGAATTCTCGGGTGCCGGGGATTGGACAACGTGGCTCCGGAAGTTTCAACGGTTAGCAGAGCTATACTCGTGGGAGACTTCAGAAAAGCTGATATGGTTGGAAGCCAAACTGAGTGGCCAAGCAGCACGCGCGTTTGAGGTCATCGATGAGGACACAAAGAAAGACTTCGATGGGGTTGTTGAAATTCTCACGCGACGATTCGAACCGGAATCAAAACAGCTGCTGTATCAGGAAAAACTTTTTGCGTACCAGAGAAAAGGGCGGCGGAAGGTATTTTTAAGTGGGGGGGTAAGTCTATGAATATATAATGATTGGGCGTGGTAGATAGTGGTTGCGCACGCGAAAATGAACCGCTTGTTGAGTAGCTACTTAACGGTTCACACTTTTAATATCATCCGATTTCCGTTCTCTTTGGTTATAACGTACAACACGGTTAGTTACGGCTAATAATAATTCTACTCGGTAAAGTTGGGGGGTAAATACCCCCCCTACCCCCCCCCCCCCCCCCCCCCCCCCCCGGTTCCGCCGCCGCTGCTACGGTTGCTGAAAACATCAAAGAACTTGCTGCTCGCGCCCATCCTAGCTCCGATGGCCTAGTTGAAGGGTTCGCTCCTTCCCGATTTCTTACTCTGCTTGAAGAAGACGCTGACCTTGCTGTTGGAGTACGTAGGAGCGCACCCAAGACACTCGACGAGGCCGTACGGGAAGCAACGCGCTTGGATAGCATCAACCAAACAGTGAAAAAGCCAAAAGCTGTCAACCCAGTGGAAGCTGCAGGCACTATGGCTGTCAGTATGCAACAGGTACTGAATGGTATTTCAGAACTCAAGGTATCTCAAGAGGATAACTTTTCTTCAATTAAAGGGAAGTTGGACAACCATGAAGAACGCCTGCGTTGTTTGGAAAAGGCCACCAACTCTCAGGCAGATAACGGCAAGCGAGAACGAGGTCAGCGAGTTAGCTGTTTCAAGTGTGGCAGACCTGGACATATTGCTAAGTATTGTAGGGGTGTAAATGGTGTTAACAACAATTACAACTATCACTGTGAAAAGAAGGGGTTTGGGCAGAACACAGCACCTAGAATTCTCACTGTCCCCTCAGTAAAGATTAATAATTGCTTTATCAGTGGGTATTTGGGGAATCGACCAATATGTTACTTGTTGGACACAGGAGCAGACGTGTCAGTTTTCAGGCAGGACATTTGGGAGGAAGCAGAAGGTTGTGAACTAGTACCTTGGAGTGGACAAGAATGATTCGTGAGTGCCTCAGGAGAGCTGTTGATGGTTAAAGGAGCAAGGAATGCAGTAATAAGATTGGGCAGGGAGGAGTTTCATCATCCCGTAATAGTCGTGGATAAATTGCCAATGGAAGCACTCCTGGGATTGGACTTTATTCAAGCGCACGGCTGTGTTCTTGACCCAGCTCAAGGAGACTGTTTTATCAAGAGTAGAGGGGTGACCCTTCCATTACAACAGAAGCAAAAATGCAGTGAGTCCCAGGGTTCAAGTTTAAACTCAGTACAATTGCTTACCTCCGTTACTGTTAGTATTAAGGAGACAGTTCGTATACCCGCTGGTGCAAGTGCTAGGGATGGCACATGGTGAATTACAGAAGGGTACATGGATTTTAGAAGCGGCATCCAGCTGTATAAAGAATGAAATCCATGTTGCAAACGCTGTGGTAAAACCTGAAAAAGGAATGGTTCCAGTACAAGTCTTAAACCCTGGCACGGAAACCATTACGATCTATGCTGGAGACATTGTGGCACAAATGGAGCACATGGACACTAGCCAAGCGTTATTGGTGGGTAGTTTGAAGGTGGCAGAAGATGAGCAGGAGCCACAAATAGATGACCTCAAGATATCCGGAAAGAAAAAGCAGGCTTTGTGGGAGCTGATAGAGACACTCACTCCAGAACTGACATGGGAACAGAAGCATCAAATCTATGCTCTATTTATAAAATATGCTGATGTCTTTCCAGAAGCAAAGAGTGACATTGGAAAGACAACATTGCTGCAGCACAGGATTAATACTGGAGGTGCAGCACCTGTTCATCAACGAGCCAGACGGATTCCTGTGTTCCAACGGGGAGAGTGTCAGAAACTGGTGCAAGAGATGCTTGACCGAGGAGTGATACAACCTTCGTCTAGCCCATGGGCATCTCCTGTAGTTCTCGCCAAAAAGAAGGATGGTTCGCTCAGATTCTGCGTGGACTACAGGAAGTTGAACGCTGTCACTAGGAAAGATGCTTATGCCTTGCCTCGAATAGATGGCACCTTGGATGCACTGGCGGGATCAAAGTGGTTTTCCACCTTGGACCTTGCCAGTGGCTACTGGCAGGTGGGAATGCATCCAGATGATCGGGAAAAGACAGCGTTTTGTACGGCTGATGGATTGTTTGAATTTAATGTCATGCCCTTTGGGTTGTGCAATGCGCCAGCAACATTTCAATGTCTTATGGACCTGATTTTGGCTGGCCTGCAGTGGTCAGCATGCCTTGTATACCTAGATGATATCATTATCATGGGAAAGTCATTTGAGGAACATCTTGTTAACCTGGGAGCTGTGCTGGAATGATTGCAGACAGCGGGGCTAAAATTGAACCCGATAAAATAAAATGTGCTTTCCTCCAAAAGAGAGTACTTTATTTGGGGCACATTGTTTCAGATCAAGGTATTACTCCAGACCCAGCAAAAACAGCCAAGGTTACCAGCTGGCCAATTCCAAAATGTGTTACTGAATTAAAAGCATTCCTGGGCCTGGCCAATTATTACCGTCATTTCGTAAAAGGCTTTGCAGAGATTGCCAAACCCCTGCATGAGCTTACCAGGAAGGATATTGGATTCCAATGGTCATCTCATTGTGATGCAGCCTTTAAAATCCTCCAGAGCAAGTTGACATCTGCACCAATTTTAGGGTACCCTGATTTCACAAAACCGTTCATTCTTGACACTGATGCCAGTGATTTCAGCCTTGGTGCAGTGTTGTCCCAAGTGGAGGATGGGAAAGAATGGGTCTTGTGTTATGATAGCAGATTACCTACTAAAGAGGAACGACACTACTGTGTTACAAGGAAAGAGTTGCTAGCGGTAGTCACCTTTGTGAGTAAATTTTGACCTTACTTGCTAGGTAGACGATTTACACTTAGAACTGATCATGGGGCACTTCTCTGGCTGCACAATTCTTCAAGGAGCCAGAGGGGCAACTAGCCAGGTGGTTGGGAAAGCTCCAAGAATTTGACTATACCATTGTTCATCGTTCGGGCCAGCGACACACTAATGCAGATGCTATGTCACGGATGTGTTGCAGTCAACGGAAGTGCCCAGTTCATAGTAATCATCCAGAAAAATTGGTAAGTGTTACTACCACTGATGCAAGACAAACAACAAGGGGGCAACAGCTTCAAGACCCAGACATTGGCCCGGTCATGAAACAGCTTGAACAGGGTAAATTGAAACCGTCAATGAAACAAATTAGAGGCCATAGTCAGGCTACTAGAGGACTCTGCCAACAGTGGGAGCTATTGGTGTTGGAAGATGGAGTGTTACATTGTCGCTTTGAGAGTCAGGACGGTCTCACTTCAAAATTGTAGCTCATTGTTCCAAAGCTGCAACGTACAGAGATGTTGAGGCAATTGCATGATGGACCATTTGGAGGACATTTGGGGGAGGAAAAGACATTGAAGAAGCTACGAGAACGTTTCTACTGGCCGGGCCACCAGAAAGATGTTAAGATCTACTGTAACATATGCAAGGATTGTGCAGCAAGGAAGACAATGGCACCAAAGAACAGAGCACCACTAAATCCCATCACAGTGCGTTACCCCATGCAAATGGTTGGAATGGATTTCCTTGGACCCTTACCAGAAACAGATGAAAGGAACCAGTTCATACTTGTCGTTGGTGACCATTTTACAAAGCATATGGCTGCCTTTGCAGTTCCAAACCAAGAGGCCTCTACTGTTGCAAGAATTTTGGTTGACGAATACTTCTGTGATAAAGGGTTCCCAGAGCAGCTACACTCCGACCAAGGACCCCAGTTTGAATCCCGCTTAATTAAGGAGTTGTGTACGATAATGGAAATTGTCAAAACTAGGACAACACCCTACTATCCAGCGTGCAATGGGGAGATAGAAAGATTTAATAGAACCCTAGTTGACATTTTGGCTACTTCACTTCAGGATCACCATTTTGATTGGGACAAGCATTTAAAAATGGAATGTTTTGCATATAACACTAGTGTACACTCAACCACAGGGTACACACCCTTCCTGCTCATGCATGGATATGAAGCCAGGCTACCGGTTGATATAATTTTTGGATCGGGATCCAAAGAAAAGCACTCACTTTGTGACTATGTGACTGAGGTACAGGATAGATTGGAGGCTACATTTCAGAAAGTCCGGGAAAAGACAGGTCAGGAGCAGAAGAGACAAAAGACATATTACGACAGGAAGATCCATGGAAATCCACTTGAAGAAGGTGAGCTAGTATGGCTGTGGAACCCAGCTATTCCAAGAAAACGAGGTTACTGCCGGAAGTTTCACCGAAGTTGGCAAGGGCCATACCGGATTCTGAAAAAGCTCTCTGATGTAACGTACCGGATTCCATACCCTGCTAAGAAAAGGAATAGGCAGATTGTCCATTTTGATCGCCTGAAACACTGTGTACCTGGAGTAAGGATGGACCGCCTTAATCCTCCACAGGATCCAATGATACCTTCGGAGTTGTTGCAAACCAATTCCCAAACCCCTGTGCAAGAGGAAGAGGAGGAAGAGGATGAAATTGTGGTGGAAATGCCAAAAGCACCACAACAGCTTAGGCCACAAACCTTAATACCAGAACATCAAGAAGTGGAACAGGAAGTGAGGGGGGTTGTGGAAGGTCAAACAACCACAGCTGACCTAGCCCCAGATGCCCAAGTAGAATACAGAGAAACACCGACCCCCGAACAGCTTCCAGCAGATCAACCAGATATTCACAATCAAGAGCAGCCTGAAGAAAACCAAGATGATGTGCAAGTTGATGAGCAAAGCAACACCGATACCCTACTAGACAAAGACAAGAACCAGTACGCTATGGAAACTACATCAAACATTGAATGAATACGTGGACGTATTCTCAAAGAAGAGGGGAATTATGTAACATGTACATGTACATTGCATTGCGCATGCGTAGAATGATGATGATTTTGGATTCTGTCCTTTTTGGTGCGCGTTCTTGATAACAGCGGATTAGCGTCGTTACAGTGGTACATGTAGGTATTTTAAATGTTATGTATGATATAAATAGTTAGCATTTTGTGCACATTGTATGTACCCTAGTTGTATAGCAATTATTTATGGACTAAAAGCTAAACAATAGCACAAGTCAACTTCGGGCTTTGCCACATGGCAAGTAAGATGATATGCTCCACGGCGTACTCCTAAGCCCGTCCCTGATCTCGCCGCGTACGACACGCAGTGCGCGCGGACTCGGTGAACTGAGTTGTTGCTATAATTATTTAATAAAGTTGCTATGTACCACTTGAGATGAATCCCTGCCTTCTCTCCGCTCTTCGCTCTCGTCTGCTTATTGTTTTCTCGTGCCCAGCACTATTGCAAGGCCACTTGCTACTATAATTAAAACACCAACCGGTCGGTTGAGTTTGTTCAAAATTTTTACCAACCGGTTGAGCGGTTATTTAGCCGAATTAGAACCAATTGAGGCACTTATTTGATTCTCGCCAGGGGCGGCGGAGGGTGTCCATATTTTGATTGGGGGGGGGGGGGGGGGGGGGGGGGTGGGGGGGGGACGCAGTGAACAGTGGTAAAAAAAAAACACTGAAAAAAGATAATTATATTCATATACCCAGGGGTGCGTACCGTAGTATTGAGTACCCCTCTCTCTCCGCGCGCCCTCACCAAAAAAAAAAATGGTCCGTGTTTAAACAAGAGTATCTTCGTAATCTTTCATGCTTCCGCGTACCCCTGTTTCAACATTTCAGAAAAGAACTGGTACTCCAACAAGATTTTAAAGAATAGCACGCAGCTGAGTTCATGATTTCATGATTACGTCAATACGCTCGCGTTTAAACACGGGCCATTTTTTTATGTTGGGAAATGTACCTAATTCGCTGCATGATCATTTAATTCCTTGAGGATCTCAAATAGGTAAACAGTTGTCTCATCGTCTATACTTGCGTTTGACATTGATGCCTTGTAGTTTTTAAGGGTACTGCC